>CM071870.1:40598724-40625675 GCA_036759665.1 Gynandropsis gynandra | reverse complement strand
ATGTGATCTGTTTATGTCCTCTGATTCCACAAAAATAGCATGTCACCGAAGTTCTCTTTTGATCACACTTTGATACATTCTTCCAGTATTCTGTCCATGAAATCGTATCTGATTTTTTTTCTAGTGTTGTAACCTTGATGTGAAGCCTGATACTGCCTTCTTGAAGTGTACCCATGAGAATGATAACTTTCATTTCTGTTTTTATTGAAGTCTTTGACACCATGTTCCACTTTGGGTGTGTTGCACGATTGTTGTATTCCTTTCTGCCTCATATCCTCTTGCAGATCTCCTCCCGAAACAAATTTATTATCTGTGTCACTTATATTTCCCATATAACCAATTCCGTGATTGTCACCTTTCATTTTTCCAATCGAAAGCAGGTGATCTAATTTGTCAGTTCCATTCGATAGCATCTTCAGTTGCTTGTTTGTCTCCTCTAGCTGTCTTTTAACAAAGTGCACTTCCTCGTCCTTAGCAAGTACTTCGTTCTTCATGCTCTGGATCTGAGTTTCCAAAATCTGATTTTCTTTCATCAGTTGAACATTCAACTTTCCCATCTTGATCCACTCATTGTAGATCATCTCAACATCAACTTCATCTTCTTCTTCAAGCTGATCTTTTTCACTTTCTTTATCATCCTCATCATTTTCTTGTATTATTCCGATGTGTGAAACAAAACTTGACAAGTCTTCCTCATTGTCGTCTTCAGAATCTGAACTTGAGTCACTAAACGTGATTAGTGATTTTCCGAACGAATATAGATCTCTTGGTCCTTCCATATTGTTGTCTTCTAGGATCTCAAACCAGTTCTTAGATTTACTCTAAACTTAGGTTACCAGCTCTGATACCAATTGAAAAACTTGTAGAAGACAATTAGTGAATCGATAATTCAAGAAGACCAAAAAAATACCAAAACAATACCAGCTTTATTTACGAATCAATCTTTCAAGTACATTTGTCTTTCTTTACAATGCACCATATTCCTCTTTGGGTGTGTTGCACGATTGTTGTATTCCTTTCTGCCTCATATCCTCTTGCAGATCTCCTCCCGAAACAAATTTATTATCTGTGTCACTTATATTTCCCATATAACCAATTCCGTGATTGTCACCTTTCATTTTTCCAATCGAAAGCAGGTGATCTAATTTGTCAGTTCCATTCGATAGCATCTTCAGTTGCTTGTTTGTCTCCTCTAGCTGTCTTTTAACAAAGTGCACTTCCTCGTCCTTAGCAAGTACTTCGTTCTTCATGCTCTGGATCTGAGTTTCCAAAACAACTTGATTTTGAAAAGATCTCACATGTTCCTAAAATATTGCATTAACAGTGTAGAATGCGAACAGCGCCAATGGCGACCTTTTCAAGAATGAAGTGAATGTCGATCCTAATGTGTTTCGTACGTTGATGTTGCACCGGGGTTGTCGACATGTACATGGTAGAGATATTGTCATAGTAGACTAAGGTGGCTCAAGAAAGGGGGCAGTGAAGTTCGAGAAGCAAGTTTCGCAGCCACTGCGTTTCTGCTACATCTTTTGCAACCGCACGGTATTCGGCTTCGACACTCGATCGAGACACGTTAGGTTGTTGCTTTGGTGACTAAGAAACCAAGTTATCATCCAGAAAGACGCAATAACCTGATTCGGCCAATCAGCATCTATATAAGCTGTGAGACTACTCATACGCGAGGGACGAAGTTGGAGTCCATGATACGTAGTTCCTTTGATGTAATGCATTACCCGTTTCATGGTTTGGTAGTGTGGTTCACGTGGATCATGAAGAAATAAACAAAACTGTTGAACTGCATATTGGATATCTGGTTTCGTGAATGTAAGATATTGCAAAGCCCCAACAATGTTGCGATATGTGCTTGGGTCTGATATAGGTTCGCCGGCAACAGTAGATAGCTTCGGCTTTGTATCCACTGGTGTGATGGTTGAGTGACAAAATTCCATGCCTACACATTTGAGAAGAGCTTCAGCATAGCTAGATTGATGTAAGAACATGTCGTGCTCATCATCTCGGACTGATATCCCCAAAAAATGATGTAATTTGCCGAGATCTGACGTCGCGAACTCAGATTTCAGCGACGAGATGATCTGATGAAATAGCTGAGTTAAAGCGGTGAAAATTATGTCATCGACGTAAAGCATAAACATGGCCTGTTCACTTCCTTTCAGAAGAACAAATAGAGATGTGTCGCATTTGCTTTGCAAGAATCTAATCTTGAACATATATGACGTGAATCTGTTATTCCATGTTCATGGTGCTTGTTTAAGTTAGGAGAATGTATTTCTTGTCTCATTATCATGCCAAAGTTGTCAATATATATTACATGAGTTACCTAATATAGACATATTCTAGAGATATACAAATATACAAAAATAATACATAATATCTACACTAACAAAAATAATAAAAAAGATATTTACAATCAAAATATAAAGAATTTTTCTTGAGTTTAACAATTATCAATATTTAATTTTTTTATCTTTTTCTAAAATCAATATTATTCATTAATATTGATTTTCATTTTCTTCTTTAATCAACAACAAATTCAAACGTGATAGTCTCCTCTCTTTCTTTCTTTTTTTTTTGGATAAAATTTAAAAAATCTTATTTTCTAAGAAAACAAGTAAGTGAACCAGTGGCCCAAAGCATTAAAATTGAGAAATTTTTTGCAAACAAGAAGTTATCAATAATTTGAAAATTTTGATTAGAAAGTTGCCTGTCTCTTGGGGCAAATCTAAACTTGGATGTCCATTTACATTATTAATATTTTTATTTATTTTAATACCACAAAAAGTGTAAATAGTCAACAAACAGAAATATATTACATTAAATGTGTGGCTTGTCATTTTTTTATTAATTTCCTTCAAATTTAAGTTGGATTTGGATTTAATTAAATTAATGAAGATTTTGTATTAATTAATTGGATTTCATCATATTAAATTCGAAAACTACATATGTACATATAGACCGTTGATAGTTATAGTTTAAATTTCTTTTTAAACGTAATTAAATAATATAACTGAAAACGACTAATTAATTTATTACATATCAATTGCAATCCTTACTCCACACCAACCATAAATTTATTTAGCATCTTAGTGTAATCACTTTTCTAATTACATTAAATAATACAAATAAAAAAAGACTTAAGTTTTAAAAACAAAGTATTGAAATAAGAGGCGATTTAGTCCATAAGAGTATTCGAATAACGTCTCAATGAATTTAGAGTCTATTATTTTCAAAAAAATAAAATAATATTAGAATAATTTTATATTAAAAGGTAAATGATCTATTTTAATTTTATACCATATGGTCTTTTTTCTAATTGATCTCTAATTGAATCGGTCCTGATTAGAATAATAAAAATAATTGGAGATTTGAGAGGTCATACATAGATTTTCCAAGTGTTTGGGACATGGGAAGTGGGTGTTCCATTAAATTGTGTTTGAGTTGCATGTGGAAGATTTTATGAAGATATCGACTACTGCTCTAACCACAACGGTACCTCTTTAATTTGTATTATTATCAAAATCATAATCTTTTTTAATCAATATTTTAGAAAATAAAATATCGATTTGATAGTTTTACAAGTGTGAAATAAAACATCTCAAACGAATATATCAATGGTTACACTTGTGAGATATACGTTTCAATTCGATTTTCGTTTTTGTTTTTTATATTAACTAACTTAAGAACAATAGCGAGTGTCATTCTTTAAACGCAACCAAAATTGTCTAAAATATAAGATAAAATTGCCTAAAAGTAAGAAGGAATATGTTGTGATGTATTATTCCACATCAGTTAAGGACATAGATCTTGGTTTCATATATATCGTATTTGACAATCTCACACTCTTGACAAATTATGCGATTACATATTGAAAAAAGTCGAATCAATTCTCTTTTTTCTTATTAATCACGAAAGACTTTGTTATATTGATATACAATGTCATAATCATATATAATATTTATACAATCTCGTATAATATCTTCGGTATTCAATACGATACCATATATGAGTATCCCGGAAAATATATTTAGAATATTATCTATGATCTCAGATAAATATTCTTATATATCAATAATAGGGATTGTATCTCATAATACTTTTCCTCAAGTTGGAGCGTGCAAATTGTGGACGTCCATATTTATCTTTCCTTAATTTTTTTTTAAAAAAATTGTTCATCGTCTTCTTCCTCCCGATCACTCTTCTCCCTCCGCACGACCAACCGAAAACAACACCATCTACATCTCAGCCGCTCTGATACCATGTCAAATATGGGTTTGGGTCTAACTTATTCCAAAAGTTAGCTCGAGAGATTAAGGTTGCCTAGTGCCATATATTTGAGTCCAACGTTCATGTCCTAGCCGATATAAGACAACATGTCAAACACCGTATATATGAAACCAAGGTCCATGTGCTTAACTGATGTGAGACAATACATCACAACATAATGCTTTTAGTATATGTTCAAAAAATAAAATACGATTTGAAAAATTTATAGGTGTGAAATATAATATCTCCAACGATAAAATAATGTACGGGTGTTAAATTTAGTTTTCCTTTGATTTTTCATTTAATTAATCGACAAATATATATACAAAGAGTTTTCAAACCGTAATTGGAAAACTTCCAATAAATGTAAACCGAATATACATAATATATGAAAATATTCTCAGTATATTCCCTTAAATGAGAATGAAGATCGCAAATATATTGGAACGCAAATAGAAGAAAACATTTGTCCCAAAGCCTTTTGTGAAAATGTCAACGAGCTGATTGAAAACTGATCTCGGAGGCTGTGACTCTGTTCGAATCGCGAAACAGAAGAAACGGTCGGACGAGGATAACAAAGCACCAATCGACATCGTACATAGATGCTGATAGGTAGAGAGAACCAAAGGTGGACGTCGAGTTGCAGACACAAAGAAAATAATGACGGTTGCGAAAAAAACGTCAATAACTCGGTGGTTTGCAACTGAGTCAAATTCATTGGTGGATTTTTGTTTCTGTCGATTGGAGTTGGATCATGTGGTTAACGGAACCGAAAAAAGGAAAAACGAGAGACAAGCTCCATCACAACAATTGCAAACCAACATTTCAAATACAAATTTAGACATAAGTTAGTTCAATTGATAACTAAAAAGTTTAAGATTATCAAACCATATATATATAATATATCATTTATATCATAATTAATATTTGACAACACAATATACGAATTTTATTCACATTTAGGTTCAGTTTTGGATCATACACATCACAATTGAGGACTCCAATATCGAAATATTCAAATGAGTCGAATCAGACTCTCGTACTATTTTAAATATATGGTTGAATCTAACTCAATTTTAAATTTAATTTAAGAATATTGTGGTCTACATCTATGTATATGATTTTATGATCTATATTCTAATGATGTAAAACAACACAATGTAATATTATAATTCATGTCTATACTTAGATTTTGGAAATTACATGTTAAAAAATAAAATTGATTATTATTATTACTGAAAAAATAACAAAAAATGCCAAAAATATAAGCAACTTTATTAATCACTAAGGGAAAAAAAAACACACCAACAAATTAAGATTACAAGATACACTTGAAAATAAGAAATGAAGAAAGAGAAAACGGTCCACAACACGTTTTTTTTTTCTTCTTCTGAAGCAATAATTCATTAGGGGATATAGAAATAGAATGGTTATTTGAGAGAAAAATGAACCTCTTAGAAGACATTTGTTTGCAGATCTTCGAGTTCCGAATCCATAGGTTTCTCTATTTCGTCCCTTTCACCGGAAAATATTGGAGTTTCCAGCTCCGGCGGATTCTACACATCCATAAAATACATTTAGTTTTTAATTAATGGTTCATATAATTTAATTATCATTGTAAACCTTTCTATCTACTATGAATTTGAATCCAATTAAAATATAAAATTAATTCAAGAGTTATTTGTTCAATATATATAATTTATATTTTAGTCGATTTACTACAACACAACATAATATTTTTTTACGTTTAGATTTAGTCAGAGTGCTAAACATTATAATTGTAAACTCAACATCAAAAAACAATAATCAAATTGTAACGAATCAGATTTTAATTTGACTTAACTTTAGCATTTAATTAAATTTAGACTCATGTATAATATTTTTATTCGTAATAAAAAAATAAATATATTTTTTTTTTACCGTGCATCGGATGAGAGCCCAATTGGTGCCTTTGAAGAAAGAATGTTTCTTGACTTGGTTTGCTCCTTCTAAACAACCTAATCTTTTCTTCGGATCCCGTTGTAACAGCCTAAAGATGAGTTGTTTCACTTGAAGACTTGCCTGCAAAGACAGGGAAAAAAAAAACATCCTTTTAAGTTCATCATCCACCTTTTGTCTGTATAGCAAATCAAAATGATTGTACCCTAATAGTAGAATACCATTCATAAGCTTTTCATTAGTTTTATAAATAAATAAATAAATAAATAGTCCTGAAAGTTAGTTTATTGAAGAAGGTGTTTAAGGATTTCTTATAAACTCACATTAGAATCAATTTTAATCCATGTGAGATTCTCTAATTGGCTTCTGAATTATAACAATATCGCCTCTATCAAATATGGGTTAGGCCTAACTAATCCCAAAATCTAGTTTAAGAGTTTAGGGTTGTCCAACACCATATATATATATATATATATAAGATCAAGATCCATGTTGGAACAATATATCACAACACTTTTCCTCACGCCCAGTTTCAGGAACAACCTGACTCTAACTAATACCAAAAACTATTCAAGAGTTTATAATCCTAAAAATTAGCTCAAGAGTTTAGAGTTGTCCAATACCATATATATGAGACCAATGTCTATGTCCTTAACCGATGTGGGACAATACATCACAACACTTTTCCTCACGTTCAGGTTCAGGACGAACCTGACTCTGATACCATGTCAAATATGGGTTAGGTCTAACTAATCCTAAAAGTTAGCTCAAGAGTTTAGAGTTGTCCAACACCATATATATGAGATCAAGGTTCATATCCTTAGTCGACGTAAGACAATACATCACAACAGTCTACAACGTCGATGGTTGGTATTTAGGTGGCTAACATTCGGGCATATCCTCATTCTTTTTCCTTTCGCTATTCTTTATGGATCAAACCGATTATGATACAACTTAATAAATAGATAGAACTCATCCTAATTTTTTTTATAGGAGAAGACGCCTAAAGATCTTATAAACCCTATATTAGAGCTTATTTAAACCCATGTGAGGCTCCTAATAGCCTTGTGAATGATAACATAGTTCTACAACTATCTTAAAACTATCGTATAGCAAATAAGGGATAAAGGCGTAGTCATCCACTTTTGCATTGGTTATATAACCAATGCCTATGTTCAGCTGTGTGAGTGACTGTGTTTGTTAGCAAAATAGGTGAAGAACAGTAAAAATTAAGAAGAGAAGGAGATTTGATTGATACTTACGGGTATACTGCCGGGGAATTTAAGATCTTTCTGGAGAATGTTGGCGAAAGTCTTTTGTCTTGTTTTTCCTCTGAATGGAGTGTATCCGTACATCATTTCGTACAGAAGAATACCTGCGACATAGAAAAAACATAGTGTTTCAAATCTGACACAAAGAGAGATATGTTATGTTGATTTGGTCGAACAAAGATATATAATTATTAACGGATATAATTCGTATATTCTTCGGGAATATCTTTGGTATCTAATAAAATATCACATAATATCCAAAATATCTCGTAAAATATAATCAGAATATTAATATTAAGTAAGATCTCAGAGAATCTTCTCGTATCATATAATAATCGTACCGAGAGCCCACCAGTCTACTGCACTTGTATGTCCAGCACCAGTTATGATTTCCTGCAGACGAATATGTATTTATATTAGAGTTTATGCTTCTATATATAGTATGCGTATATGCCACGTTTACTATACTAACAGGAGCAATGTACTCTTCAGTGCCAACAAATGAATTCGATGCACGCATAGGTTCGGCCATGAAGATCGGAGCTTGTTGGCTTTTCGGTTGCTTCTTCTTCTTCTTCTCATCAGTACTCGGAATCAATAGCTGCAGAAGATATCCAATTACCATATAACTCTCACGAATATCTGACAAATACTGGAAGATTCAGACAAAAGTGTTTTAAGACGTTCGAAAAAACCTGAGGTCTACAGGATGTTAGGCAAGACAGATCAAAATCCGACAAGGAAATATCACCGTTGCTCTGAATCAAAACGTTTTCCGGCTTCAAATCTCTGTAAATTATCCCTGGATTGGACAAGAAAGAAGTTATATCTTCGGTTTATTTAAATATTTTTGCTGAAAAAACGCAGATGATATTTAGGAAAAATGGTTACCTTGGCAGTGAAGATACTCGAGGGCAACAACGACTTGCGCCGCGTAGAACCTGAAAATGTGTTCGGGTTTTAACGTTATTTCAGATGTAAGACCATTTGGTTTCCATTATAAAATGCCAGGTTTTCTTGCACCTCACGGCATCTTCCTTGAGAATTTTCCTAGGCTGTCGATCAAGGAGCATGAACAATTCTCCTCCAGGATAGTAATCTGTTATCAGGCAAATATGTGTCTTTGTCTGCACAAAATAGTTTCAAACTCGATCCATAAAAGACCCCAAAATGAAGCGTATTGGTCCTGTTAGTATACTAAATTTGGCATATGAATCTTGATCCTCTAGAATTTTCAGACCTGAAATGAAGCGTACAGTGCAGGAAGAAAAGGGTGGTCCAACATATCAAGAATCTCTCTCTCTGCACGAGCTCTATGCACCTGTAGTTCATTTGAATTGCTACATCAAAACTATAACTCGAAAAACTCCGAATTTCTTGTTGCGCAAGAAACTGAAAATGGGTCAAGAAAATTTGAATACTACCTTGTTACGATTGAGCATGACGTTCTTGTCCATTGCTTTCATTGCAAACAGTTGATCTGTTCCACATAGTTCTACCAGATGCACACTGAATATGTAAAAATGAACGAATTTTGTCAAAAAGTATGGAGTAACGAACGTCTTCATGTCTATGAGATGAAACGATTTAGATACTGGTGATTGACCAAACCTTCCAGTGTCACCTGAACCCAGTGGTTTCACTGGCTTGAAATGCTTCAGACCAATCTGTTCTCCATTGTCCAGTATCTGCAGTAACACAAAGAACATTGGTACAGCAAATAGTATCAAACAAATCTTAAGAATTGATAATTTAATCGACCAGAATCTATGTGTTTGGAAATTTAAGTACCTTCTGGATAGCTTTCCAGGATGGTGAATCTTTCCTGTGAGGTTTCGGATGAACCACTTTTGAGTGATTTGCCCACAAGTCCTCTGGTGTCTGCAAGATGAAAAGAATATTAAATCATTTGTTCATCAGATGCTAAAACCCTAATCTCCGTTTCTGAATTCAGTTCTTCTGATCAAGACTATAAATTACTCACCATGTTGGCATCAGGCAGTTCCCGCACCGCTTCGTCAACATTAACAGCTGTTTTCTTCACCTGAAATGCCCAGATGAGAGAAACCAGGTAAGAGTCATTAAGGAACAGACAAAAGATCATACAATTGCCATAGTTTTAGCAGATTAGGGTTTCAAACCAGTTCTTCTCCCTCTTCTACAGCAGACTCTGGAATGGCATTGCAGGCTGGTTCGACATGCTTGCTACCATCTAGTTGAACCCCGATAAAGTACTGTACTTCTCCCTGTGAATAACATTTAACAAAACATATATTTTCAGATTATATATAAACTGTTTGAATTTCCCTCGGACTATACTTGAAATTACATTGAAAGATTGAAACTTTGAGATTTCATGTATTCATTATACCTTCTGATCACGCATTGGTTGTAGATGGAAAATGTTCCAAAATTTCTTGCCTGTAACGAAAACAACAGCGTGATATTCTTAAAGAATCAGATGAACAATGACAAATAGGTTAAAGAAATCTAAGGATTATTTGAGAAAACATAATTTAGTACCGCTCTTAGTGTAATTGATGAGTTGAACAGTCACTTCGGTTTGGTTATCAATAGCCTCTCGTATCTTCTTCACCGTTGTTGGATCAGTTTCAGGCCCTTGGAGGAACCTAAAACATTCATCCAGCAAATACATAATAACATATATTAGAAGTTTATTCTGTTCTACAATCAGATTTGAATACATAACCCCTGTTTCAAAACATACCTGCAATTTCTGCCAAGGATTTCTTCACGGCTATATTCCGTGAGCTCCAAGAAACTGTCTGACGCGAAAATCTGTATTCAAATGACACAACAAGAGTACATTTGTTAGACCACTAAGCTAAACGAAACAGAACAGAGACGTTTGAATTTCGAAATCTTTACAATTGGGTTGTCGGGAAGCCTTGGATCAGTGATTACGAAGTTCTTCTCGATACGTTCGAGTGTAGTGGCGAGATCGATACCCTTTCTCATCTCCTTTTGTCTCACTTTGTCATCGACACTCTCAGGTCTCTCGTCTCTATCGCTCGACTCTTCATCGTCTTCTTCGCCGTACTCCACAAATCCATCGTCAATGGTCTCAGATTGAGATTGACTCTTTCTCGCCTTCCTAAAATTCCATTAAATATCCCAAACAAATAAAATAAAACTAGAACAATCCTGCTAATCACAATTCAAATTCAAATTGATCGATAGAAAAGTCCAGAATCAATATGATAGAAACAGATCCAATTGAAGAGTAATCCACCGGATTTTACCCGATAAAGGAGAGACGAGAAGATTTTCTAGGTTTCTTCTCGGGGACTTCGCTAATCCTTTGCATCGACTTTCTCCGTGCGCCACCGCCGCCGTTAGAATTCCTTCGGTTTGTCGGAGCTGCATTCTCCGATTTTCTCCGGCCAAGCTTGGCCGGAACATCCACAGCTACACCTCCGGATCCACCGCTCTCAAATTTTCTCATGAAGAGAGGGCGGTTCGTTGATTCGCTTAGGGCTCGAGGTCTCTTCACCGCCTCCACAAGCTCCGTCACTGAATTCGTTGCCATGTCCTTTTGGCGGGCTGTTTTTAAACATACAAACGTTATATATACATATATATATTATTTTTTCATATTAAAATATAAATTTATATTTCATTTTGAAATCTACATATTAAAATGTAATATAAAATACAATAATTTGAATATTTATATATGTTTAATTTTTTTTAAGAAAAAAAAGGGTAAAATACCGTCGTAACGGATCAGAGACTCTGGGAGCCCATTGGGCCTTAGCATATTCTCCTTGGAGCCTTCAGTATGCTTACTCACCTCCACTTGCATCCTGTCTCAAAAAATCCATCGTGTAATTTGTTTTTTTTAAATTATTATATTATACGAAAATTTTATTTTCATTCATTCACATAAACATTTACCAAAAGTTGACATTCTTAAAGTTCTTGTTGGTATGTTATTAATTATATTACAATTTTTTTAACATGTATATATATATATAAGAATCTATATATGTATGAACTATATCCATATTTCCAAATAAAACGAATTATTATATTTTCATTTAATTTCATAAATTTATAATATATTTCATAATAAACCATTAAATTTCAAAACTATTATTCTCTTGTGATTCGTCATGATAACAGAAGAATAACGAAATAATTCACTCTAACTTTAAAATTTAACATTTTATTTCAAAATATATTATAATTATATATATATATGCAATTGAATGATTGAATTTAACATGTAACAAGATAATGCCTACTTTTTAGAAATGTTTTTTTTTTCAGCTTGGGTCGGGGAGTCACATGGGTGATCAATGCAATTGTGATATCTTGTTTTGTTTCTGTCGGATATTCATTAAAATTTATATTATATGAAACTCAATAATTGTTTTAATTTGTATTTCGTATTATAAATATAAATTACAAAGATAGATAGCACAATGTTGCCTTAAAAAATTCCAACATATTGGAAAAAAAAAAACCACGGAAATTCTAGTTGAAATTTATAATGTGAACGGTATTTAACTAACGTGCAAAACATGTAATCTATCATATAAAAAAATGTCAAACCCTAAAACTATATGAATTTATCATAAAACTTTATGAATTTATTATGATTTTATCATAAATTTATTTTAATCTATAATAATTTTTATTATATCAAACATGCATATTAAATATGGATTTGAACCTAATTAATCTCAAAAATTAATTAAAAAATATAGTATTGTTCAGTTTCATATATAGACACCTAAAATTTATATCCTAAAAAATATATAGGATAATTTATCATAACATTTACCCTCATATTTAGGTTCGGTTTTAGAGTTAGAATCGTAATCGGAGATCCAACATTATTAGTTTATTAAATCGTGACGAATTTATAGGAGGTAAAAATTCATATTCTAACTGATGTAAGATAACTTATCGTGGATCACGGACAATCAAATCAAGATTTGAAAAGATTTATTTATTTTTTAAAATCAGAACGATGGTGTGTATGAATTTGGTAAAATTTGTGAAAGATGATACATGATGGATAAAAATGAAAGAAAAGGAAAGTGTAGGGACTAACCCAATAAATTTGAGGATTTTACCACTCTCGTCTTTGATTGGAGCAATGGTAAGAAGATTCCAAAATGGGGTCCCATCTTTCTTATAATTCAATAATCTCCCACAATAATTTGATCCTGTCGTTAATGCCTCCCTAAGCTTTGATAATTCCTCCGAATCTGTTCCTGATCCTTGTAAAAATCGACTACCAATATAGAAAAAAAAATAAAGAAAAAAAACTTATTATGATTATGAAATCTCTTCCCATGATTATCTTTAATGAATAATAGTATATAAATTAGTACATTACCACATATATTCCACTTGTATGTCATAAAATATATTTACATCACATCCTGTATAAATATCTAAATTTTAATATAATTACAATATCAAATTTCAATAAATATTATTCTAAAATTACGATATATTCTTTCATAAATCTTCAACGAGTAATAATATAAAATTTAAACAATTCAGATTGAAAGTTGATATTTTAATTTAATTTATATTATAATTTAGTTATGTAATAATTAAATGAAAGTTGATATTTTAATTTAATTTATATTATAATTTAGTTATGTAATAATTAAAGTATTATATTGAAATTTTAGCTAAATAAAAGAAAAACTTTGATAAAAACATATAAATTATTTTTTAATTTATTGAACTATAAATCAACCTATTTTTTATTTTTATATACATTAATCGTATGGTTTTAAAATAGTATATACATTATATTCATAAAATGATTATTGAAGTGTACGTGCAAATCATAAAACCTTAAAGAAATATAAAATAAAAAATATCAAACTATTTTATTTTAGTCTATAAAACATTAATTATTATTTTTAATCTAAAAAGATCAAATCTTTTTTTTATCTTTAGAAATATAGTATTAAAAATATTAAATTTTTTAATTTTTATCTATAAAATACAAATTATTGTTTTGAACATAAATTTTTTGAATTTTTATATTTTATCTAAAAACACAAATTTATCAAATTAATTGTTTTTAAGAGAAAAAAAATATAAATTTGGATTTTTTTAGATTAAAAATAATAATTCATGTTTTATGGATTAAAATAAAATATTTGATGCTATATTTCCTTAATTTAAATATAATTATTGTAATTTGTAAATTTACTGTTAAAATAAAATAAAAATTAATAATTAATATATGAAAATGGAAAAAAATTACCAATTTCTGCCGACGACTTCTTTGGAAGTGTAACCGGTCATTTTGAAGAACCCTGCACTTGCATACATAATCGGGTAATCGGGTTTTGTAGCATCCGACACCACAAATGTTTGTTGAAACGTTGATAATACATCTTTCAAATCCTCCGATACCCTCGGAATATTCCCTTTCTCTTTTCCGGCCGCTTCTCCGCCGTCTGACATATCGCCGGAGCTCCTAAATGAGTTATTCGAACTCCTCCTCGACGAACCCGGTTTCCCATTCGGGTCATTTTCCCCACCCGAATTCCTCACGCTCACTCCTTGTGGCTTTCCCGTTCTCGTGTCTGTTCTCAGGACTAACCCCCACTCCGCCGCCCTTTGCTCTGCAGCCGCCGGAGAATTCTCCGATGTCTTTTGTGTCGGTCTCTCGCCGGTGATCGTTGGGGTCGGGTCTTTCAGGGCCATCCATGATGTGGTCACGGCGATTTCCTCCGAACGGCCCGGTTTGGAGAGTGCCGGTTCAGGTTCGGATTCCGGTTTGGGGTTGATGGTGCCACGTGGCGGGGTCTGATCTCTCCAGGTTTGCCACGTGGACTGATCCGGACGGAAGACGGGGTTATCGGGTCGGGTCGGGTAAGTAGACGGGTTGAATACTTCGAGAGAGCCACGGGAGTCTCTGGGTAGAGTGGGAATCCGAGAAGACTGTTTGGACGATGGTTTCTCTGTTGGGTCCATTTTTTTTTCCACTCTGCTCGAACAAAAAAAAATGAAGAAAATAATAGTTTATATATTTAATTACATGCATACATATATAAATATATACTATAAAGGGTACGTGTGTAATGTATTATATTTTATTTCAAAATTAAATATACGAAATATTAAAATATGAATTTATATTATATTTGTAAGGGAACATAGATAAAAAAAAATATCAATCTATTTTATAATATTCTATAAAAGATGAATTATTATCTTTAATCTAAAAGAATCTAATTTTTTTTGCCTTAAAAACATTAATTTTAGAAATATAGTATAGAAAATAATACTGAACTTTTTAAATTTTTTTCTATAAAACATAAATTATTATTTAGAATCTAAAAATTTTGAATTTTTACATTTTGTTTAAAAAACACAATTATCAAATTAATCATATCCATATACAAACAAAAACACTAAATCATATTTTAATTTTTTGAATTTTTAAGTGTTGTCTAAAAAAACACAAATTTATCAAATTAATCATACCTTAAAGTTAGTATTTTTAAGATAAAAAATATAAATTTTGGTTTTTTTAAATTGAAAATAATAATTCATGTTTTATAAACTAAAATTAAATAGTTTGATATTTTTTTATGTTATATTCTCTATTTTTAAATAAAAGTAATAAATTTTAAAATGAAATGGGGTCAATTCATAATTTTTTAAATTAATATTTGTGTTTGAAAAGTATGAATTTATATTATTCAGAGTAGAAATATAATATAATTTATGATTATAATTTTGTTATACCTTTATTGTATATATTAATTACATAGAGATTAAAAGTAGTCATCTTTTAGAATAAATAGACAAGACATATTCAAGTTGATAAGATTGGAAATCTAATTGGTAGATATATGTATGTGTAAGAGTAGTGATATTATCACAAGAGTAATGGTTTGTGGACCATTGACGTGAACTGGAATTTGGACATTATTGAGTGTGACCTTTTATTTTTTCGACAAATTTATATATATAAAAAAAATATAACATGAAAATATATAAATTTATTGTTTGTGGACCGTGAACTGGAATTTGGACATTATTGAGTGTGACCTTTTATTTTTTCGACAAATTTATATATATAAAAAAAATATAACATTAACATGAATAAATTTATTTTAAAATAAAATATATATTTTTATATTTTTTACATAAATTATCATATTATTTTTAAATTAGTTTATTAATATATATATGCATACACAAATTAATTTTAAAATAATTTTTATATTATTTTAGAATTAATATAATCATTATTTGATTATATATAATTTTAACGTTTTGAAAATTAATTCATATATTTTTATTATATTTATTTAATAAAAATCTTGTAAAGTTCCACGGATTTTTTTAGAACCACAAGTTTTTTTAGGGTCTTTTAGACCATTTTCATATGTATGTGTGTATATATATATATGAAGGACAACATGTGTATATATATATATATATATGAAGGACAACATCAAATTCATCATAGATACTTCAAGTAGATATAGGTATAGTACACAATATATAATTAATATAGATCCGAGTTACTAGAGAATAATTGTTTTTTTTTCTTTTTTTAAAGAGCAGTAAGAGTAAGATTACGACATTTAAATAATAATATTTATGAGAATTCTTTAATATTTAGTAGACTAATCACTAAAATCGTTAACAAAATAACAAAAACGGATAAAACATAGGAAGAATTAAGAAAACACGAAAACTTAAAAAAAAGGAAAGTTTTTCACCAACTCATTGACACAGGAATTATATAAAACTGTGTAATTAAAACAGTTTTTCAAAATTCTATAACGAGATCTAATATTATTTAAAGAAATATATATAAAAAATCGCAAATTGTTTTTCTGATTTAACAGTTTTTACGAATGGGGTCGAATATATATATATATATATATTGTATAATATGCTCCACTTAAGTGTAGGTTAAGTAGGGGAAAAATGTCACGCCAACCTTAAAAAACGAACAAAAGAAATCGAAAACAAACAAAAGATAGGATTCTATCTCCGGAATAAACGAGATATTGTCTAAATAAAATGATAAATTTATTTTTATTCACGTAAGCAATTATTAGTTTTGAATGTGCATGGTAAAAATATCTGAAATAAATAATATTCTATAAGTAGTATAAATCATATGAATCTATAAAAACATTTAAACATTAACGAATTCAAATTTATGATCTTTAAAATAGAAACTATCGCACTAAGCCAATAAAAGCAAATAAAGTGATATTTGATAGCGTATAAAATAAACAAGGCATTAAATGTATTTTTTTAACGAAAGAAAAAAAAATACCAAAAATAAATTCGAGAGATGGATATCTGATTAATCCAATATTTTTTTTATACCTTGTTTAAGAGATAATGCTTTTGTTTTGTTTGTGTGATCAACAAGAACCCTAAAATGAATAATGGGTTTTGGGTGTAACTTGTGAATGAAGGAACAAAAATTTTCTCAGTCTTTTTCTCGGGAAAACAAAATAGAATGAAGCAAGAAAATATGAGAGATTCGAAACACAATCGGTGGGGTTTTTATAAAACGATGTGGAAAAATAATGCGAAATTATCGAAAAATGAAATTATTAAAGGATAATTGATTGGATTTCTTCCCATACTTCTTCGTTTGTGATTCCACATGCATGTCTTTTGTTTACTTCTCATAACTTTCATAAATAATAAATCATAAAATCTATTTTTTTTGTCATTATCAGTAAAAGGTGTAATTTTTTTTTATATAAGAACTTTTGGATGAAAAGACATACACATGCTAATCTTTTTGAGAGAATATTAATAATTTCATTCCATATTTATCTTTTATATTAAATATATCTATAGTTTATAAATTTATTTGATTTGTTTCACTCATGGAAGATTCAAGAAAAGATTGAAGAATTGAAGACGAATTGAAACCCATTTGTCAAGTATGGAAGAAATAGTTGAGAAAATTTATCTATAAAGAAAAATAATATGGTTTTATTGATTGATTAAAAATATAAAAAAAGTATTTGTACAAATAATACCTCCAAATAAGGAAAGTAAATAAAAAAATTTAAACTAAAATCTTAAGAAATTGTAATATAAAAACTATAAAACTATATAATATAAAAAATATAATATTTTTTATGGAGATAAAAAGTAAATATTATTTACTTTAGAGAAAAGTCTCCTAAAAGTTATCACTTTAATTCTATTCCCCTAAACTTTCATGTTCATTCTATTTCCCCCTAAATTATCACTATTTATCCTATTTTTCCTGAATTTTAAAAATCCATCATATTTTTCTTCTCCGTTAACTTTCTGTTCAATTTTCTGTTAAATATTTTTAAAACAGCATATTCCCCAAACTATATGATTTCCAGCCTATTTCCCCTCCAACTATACGAATTTCGGCCTATTCCCCCCGAACTATATGAATTCCAGCCTATTTTCCCCCCTCCGAACTATATAAATTCTAGCATATTTCCTCCCAAACTATATAAACTATAGCTTATTTCTATCAAAAAAATTATTTATTATTTATTATATATAAATAATAAATAAATCTTTTTTTTTGTGTTATTATCAGTAAAAATGTATTGTTTTATAGAAGAACTTTTGGAGGAAAAGATATATACATGCTAATTTTTTGAGAGAATATTAATAATTTCATTCCATATTTATCTTTTATATTAAATATATCTATAGTTTATAAGTTTATTTGATTTGTTTTGTCAAGTACAGAAGAAAGAGATTGAGAAAATTTATCTATAAAAAAAAATATGATTTTATTGATTGATTAAAAATATTATAAAAATTTATACAAATATAGAAAGTAAATAAAATAAAAAAACTAAATTTAAATCTTAAGAAATTGTAATATAAAAACAATAAAAATATATAGTATAAAATATAATATTTTTTATCAAGATGCGAAATAGTTATTAATTATATATTGGGGAGTAAAGTATTAAATTGCAATGCCAAAATTTGATTGTGGTTTTGAGCATGTATTTCTTCATAAATTTCGAATGTAATTTTTTCGTATATAACAAAACAATCTATTTCTATATGTGTCATATGTCCATGATAGACACAATATACAATATTGATGTATTATAAAAATAACATGGTTTCGAAATGGAATCTATGCAAATTTGTGCTCTATCTCAACATCACTACGCGAATTTGTAATATGTTTGGATTTCCAAGATATCAAAGAATCATCAAAAAATATAAAGTAACACGTAATTGAATGATGTGAAGCCATCCATAACTCCTTTCAATTGCAAATTGGAATCAGTAGAATAAACAAACATTTATCATGCTCATTTTTCAGATATCCGAGGATTCTTTGAACTGCAATTAAATGAAGATGAAATAAATGGATTAAGTTTACTAACAAAAGTTAAATAAATATGTTTACTAATCAATTTACTATAATAATAAAGGTTTCTCTCTCATCTTATTTCCCTTAAATTTTCTCTCTCATCCTATTTTTCCTCAACTATCATTACTCATCCTATTTCCACTAAACTTTAAATATTTTTCGTTGAAAATATTTACCAACAGATATATCCGTTGAAAATGTTTACTAATGGATTCCATGGTGAACCGTTGAAAATCCTTAGATTTATAAACGGATACCCGTTGCAATTTTTTAATTTCCAACGGATATCCGTTGGAATTTTCAACGAACATCCCTTGAAAATTCCAACGGATGCCCCTTGGAAAAAATCATACCTACAAAATTCTGCACCTAAACATCTTATTTTTTTCAACGGGCATCCCTTGAAATTTCCAACGGATGCCCCTTGGAAAAAATCATAATTACAAAATTCTGTACCTAACCACATTTTTAACGGGCATCCGTTGGAAATTTCAATGGATGCCCGTTGAAATTTCGGGTATTTAAGATGTTGAAACAACTCAGTTTTAACATATTCAAAAAACCTCCCAAATCCTATCAAAATCTCTCCAAAAAACGATTCACCGGAACTCCGCCATCATCCGATTATAAAAGATAGTTGCCTAGTTTTGATGGAACTCCGCCATCATTTATTTTTGTAATACCGGATAAAAGAAGAAGAATACAAAATTTTAGATGATATAGTTTTTTATTTGTAATGTTTACTTTAAATATTAAATTAAAATTTTTGATAGACTTTGAATTAATATATTAAATTTAATATTTTTTAAATTTTTTTAAATTCGTAATAAAATCATCGGATGTTCTTCGATTATACAACCATAACATAATCGGGCATACGTTGCTATATTTAAAATTTATGCTCAAAACTACCAATAGACATTCGGTGGTAATTTCCAATTTTTCCGCTAAATCTTTAAATGTTCCAATGGATATCCGTTGAAATATTCAACAGACATCCGTTAAAATTTCCAACGGATGCCCGTTGGAAATTCCGTTGAAAAATTTCCAACGGTTGCCGTTGAAACTCCGTTGAAAATTGCAACGGATGCATGTTTCCAACGATCGATTACCAACGGTAAAAAATCCGTTGAAATCCGTTGGAAATGGCTTATTTCAACGGAAAAATTGTCATTTCCAACGGATTTGTCCGTTGAAAACGACATATTTTTTTGTAGTGATAGAAGAAGAAAGTTGAGGGGATATAGTCCCACATGAGAAATATAGAAAAGTCATCAATATCGTATATTAATGATTTTCTTTTTTAAATCTTTGAATCATGACATGAACTTGGCGATGGTTTTGGAATTGGATATGTGGATGGACTTGTGGATATTTAATACATTAAATATCAAAGATATGGCCTTGGACCTTTTGGGACTCTTTGATTAAATCCAAAATTAATTTTTAATTTTGAGTTTAATTTATGAATTTTTTGGATTTATGAAATGACAACTTTTCTAACAGTCACAACCTTACAAATTGTGAATAGTCATATGACTATTTGAATTTAAACCAAATTTTGGCTCCAGAAGACTCCTAAATCTTCTATAAATAGAGACTTGTCATTGAACAAAAAGAATAACTCAATTTCCTCTCCAAAAACTCTTTTTTATTCTATCATACAAAACATTTAAAGTATATTAAACAAAAGGTATTTATGTGATCGTTAAATCTGTCTTAGGACACTGCTTACAGACTTCGAGCGAAAAATCGATATTTATATATATATTCGTTTTTGTTTATATTTAATTATTTATTATACTTCATTGTTATAGATAATAAGATTGTTCCAACACCATTATTATGTATATATACATATATATAAATTTAGAATTAATATTTTAATCTATACAAAAATAATATATTACAAATATTATGAACGAAGAGTTTTTTACATAGAGATTTCTATGGTCCAACAAAATGTCATGAACCGAAAGATCCAAAAATGTATCATTATCGAAAAAAAAAACCATGTTGGATGGAGAATATTTGTTGTATACGTAGAGGCAAGTTGTCATGGGAAAATGTTAAAATGGAAATTGAAGAACCGCAATTTTATTTTACTCTTTTACACCAAAATGTATTTTGATAAGTTTTTTTTTCAGGAAAAAGTTTGTATATAACTTTCTTTTTTTTAGAAAAAGTAAGACTTTAGAAATTTTAAAAATATAATATTTCTCACGACTAACATTTTTCAATTTATGAGCGCTACAAATCCGTTTTTAAACCATTTTAAAATGATATGTATATATCTAAAAACGGTATTTTTTTATAAAAACGGTATTTTTGGTAATGCTTTTGAATTATAACATATTTATATAGTTAAGGCATATAATCCAGTAGTTATATTTTTATGGAAATAAAAACTATCGATTAATTAAATTAGTTAAAAAAATATCGAATCATTATAGATATAGGTTTATTGAATTGTATGATACAAGATAATGATAATGTGGTAAATAAAAACTACATTGTAATATATATACCGAAGTATTTAAAGTTATTTTATTTTTAAATATACAAAACTTATTAACTCTACAAGTTATAAGTTATTATTAAACTTTTTTATTAATATATAAACTATTATTTTATTATAGAGTACACATATTTTTTAAATTTTAGTTATGCAAAAAAAAAATCATAACTCTGTAATAAAATTTATCGATTTTTTTATAAAATTCAAGTTTAAGTGAAATTATATGTCAAATTAATGAAATTATTTTATATTAATATAAAATGTTAATTGAAATAAAATTAAATTTAATATTTTCAAATTGTAGAAGAAAAAAACATAATGTACAAGTGAAATCGAAGATAGATTCAATATTTTCTGTGAAAACCACAAAGATGAAGCAAGAAGAGCATGTTACAAAATACACACAAGTAGGACCACAAACCCACGTGAAAAGGAAAAATGTTTACATTTTTATTATTGTTATTGTCATGAAAAATGTAGGAGTGTGTAATTGGAATTTATGTCAGAATCTGATCTATATAAGTTATTTAAAGAAATTATTTGGATCTAGAATTTATAACTTATTTAAGTTTAGTTTGGTCTAGAAAAATCTGAATAAATTTAAACAATTTATATTTAAAAATAAATTTAATTTTAAAATAAATCTAATTCGTAGAAAAATTCAAACTAACTAAATATAAATTATTATAACTCGATTCTAATGATTTGATTATCCAAATAATCTAACCCAACACAGACAAAATAATTGAGTCAAATAATCTAAATTATCTAAATATCTAAATAAATTGAATTATTTAAATGATCAGAAAATAATTCGGATTATATGATTTAAATGCTCTAGAAATCAAATAATTTGAATCGAATTCAAAAATTTCGAAAGGTAAACCCAATTGAAAAACCCTAAAAAATTCTATAAACTCTTTATTTTTTTGTAATATATATTTTATTATCGAAAATATATATTTATAAAATTATATTTATTATCTAATTTTTTTTAAAAATTAAATTTTGTTTGATATTTTTAATATGATGTCGATAATTAAAAATAACATAAAGTTAAATCTAATGATAATTAGACGTGCTATCAGAAGCATCTTTTTGAAAATTAAATAATAATAATAATAATAATAATAATAATAATAATAATAATAATAATAATTAGATATGTATATTTTTTTTATAATAACACAAATATAAGAAAAAAGTAACAAAAATTTTTAGTTCGAGAATTTCTAAATTTTTCCTGTAATATTGGCAAATGTGACTGTGCGGGGTGAAAAGAAAATTCTCATCACATCAATCTACACACATTTTGGGCACTTAACTTATGTCAATTTTGATATTGACCCCACTATTTTAAATTAATTAGATAATACCCCATATAAAATGGAATAAATTCACTAGCATCATCATGGAGGACATCATAGGGTTACATCATTACATTCATGTCATGTACACATGCAGCCAATTCCTCTTCTTGTGGGGTCTGATTTTATTTTCTGGCCAATGCTTAATAATGTTTGGGACTAATAATATTTTATTTATCTAAAATTTCAAAATAAATATAAAATTTATTATTTTTCACATTAAATTTTATTTCCAAACGAAATTTCAAAACAAATTATTAATTTCAAAATTTTAAAATATTAATAGGAGATGTTATTATTCTTAACCATTTGTTAGATTTCGTAGGATATTATTTAGAAAAATAATTATAAATTATATATATAAATACATAAAGATATTGATTAATAAATCTCAACTTACTTTTCCAAATTATTATCATGGTATTAGAGTAAAATATATGTTTTGATTTCACATCTTAAATTGATAAACTAAATATATTTCAGATTGTTTTCTAAGACCAAGTTTGATTTGTGTTTACCTAGATCTGGCTACCATTACCATTATTTCAAAACCAAATCGATCTTTGACTGCTTTGGTAACACATCCGTGGTGAGTCTTTCTGTCGTCTGTTACCTCCGGTGATTTCCGAGTTCGGATCCATCGTTTGGTCGTCCCTTTCGCTGTGCTGAAGTGTCGCCTGGTTTTCGCCGTCTATTCTGCGAAGCTATTGTCGTAACTTCTTCACTCCTTGGTTCATCGTTGTCTGTCTACATCTCGTATTTTGTCCAAATCCGGTTGGACTCCTTTCCCTTCGTCTGTTCGCATACAATGTGTCTCCCCTCGAAAGCTTCGTCGGGAGATCTGGTCCTCGAAATTTCCCAAGAGGAGGTTTTCGTTGTCTTCTTCTCTGCCTCCGCCGTGTGCTGTACAACGAATCTGTTCGGTCACATCAACTCTCTGGTTCCGTCGCCTCCGTCGTGTGCTCATCGTCTTCTTCAGAATTCATCGACAGAAATCCATTGAGATCTGGCTCCCATATTTCAATTCCATATGCTTCGATTTCGACCTGGCTTCGATTTCAATTCATCGACAAAAATCCATTTTTACGTAAAATATTGGATACCATTTTTATATACGTATAGATAACTGATTTTTCATTTATTTTATTAGACAAAATTTGTGCAGTTATACATAAACATCGAATGCTATATATTTGTAGACATTATAATATAGAGATATCATTCTCCGTCAATAACACTATTTAGCTCGTCTAAAGATAATTCAATAAATAAATCATTTGTTAGATTTCGTAGGAGATTATTTAGGAAAATAGTTATAAATTATGTTTATAAATACATGAAAATATTGGTTAATAAAACTCACCTTAATTTTCCAAATTATTAATAAATATTCTCTCATGTTTTAATTTTAAAGTTAATACAAATTTATGTTTTATCCATTTTACGTAAAATATTGGATACCATTTTTATATTCGTATAGATAACCGATTTTTCATTTATTTTATGAGACAAAATTTGTATAATTATATATGAGCATCAAAAGCTATATATTTGTAGGATTAATAAAACTCATCTTATTTTTCCAAATTATTATCAAATATTCTCTCATATTCAAATTTTAAAATTAATATGAATTTATGTTTTATCCATTTTTACGTAAAATATTGGATACCATTTTTATATACGTATAGATAACCGATTTTTCATTTATTTTATAAGACAAAATTTGTACAGTTACATATGAACACCTCTATGAATAAGGTAAGTGTCACTTCATATCCATGTGATTGAGATGAGATCATCTCTTATATCTTTGCTCACAAGAATATAAAGAAGTTACTATCCACTTGACTAAGTTATTTTAGAAAGATTTGATCTACGAATTAGGGTTAAAAAGAAATAAAATGAATTCATCCGAAAAATTCACAAAAAAAAAATAAATATTGACAAGCTAGTCTAGAACCATATGATTTTTTGCGGCGTCATTCTTTATAACTAACGACTTTGCATGTTTGATTGTCTAACATTGGTTTAAAGGTTATAAAAGATGCTAATAAGTCACTATTTTCTCTAATTTGAGGTCTAGTATGTCGTCTATAGAGTTTTAAGGTTCCAAAAATTAGCTTCGCAAGTAGACTAATCTACTCCTTATAATGTAAAATTGTTTTTTGTTAATATTATTATAATAAAGTTGACAAAAAATAAAATAAAATAAGACTCATATCATTTCGTATAAGATGAATCTGATTAATTGATGAGTTAAGCAAATTATTATAGATTATAATTATCATTTAAGAGAGAATAATTGCATTACCTAAAAATGTTGATAAAAATAATGATTGTAAAACTTGTGGTATTTCTCCTTATATGGAGGTGAAGAAGTGCTAATCAGTTGAACACATATTTTATTTACCAAATTGGTAAATATAACTAATTGGTTGTTGTGCACATTATTCATTTATCTAATTGGTAGGTGTAACTAATTAGAAGGTAAATGATTTGCTATAAATATCCATTGGTATTGGTTTGTAAGAACACACAACCAAGACAAAGATACAAGACAAAAGATAGAAAAAAGTGTAAGAGAGGAGAATAAAACAATTCGAGTGTCTGTGATAAAGGAACAATCAACCGACTTTCTTTAGTTCGTTCGTCGTGAATTTTGGAGGCGAGTTTCATCATTTGTTGATCTTGATTATGTCCAGTGGGATTATCAATTACACGGTCAATTTTGGATAAACAAACTGAAAACCATGCGGTTATAGATGCACAGTTCCACTTGTTGTATCAGTTGGATTATACATTGATTTCTGGAATCATTGAATACGGGGTTGTTTACGAACTAAATTTTAACTTGGTGTTTGGGTTCATTCGCGTGTTTCGAGATTGAAATATTGATAAAATATTCTTTAAATCTCGGTCTTGTATATATTTTTTATATTGGTGTTTGTGCGGATGCTGTAACTCGAAAATTATTATAGTAGATTTTTTGATGGACTATGATCCTGTGGTTTTTACTCTTCACATCGAAGATATTTTTTTTACGTTAAAATGATTGTATCGTTCAATTTCCATTATCATATTAAATATTATCATCCTCATATATTTAAAATGAGACCCTAAAATTCACAAGTTTTATCAAAATTCACACAACATAGTACATTTCAACTAATCAAAATCCATCAGTGTTGGTACAATAAATAACTCTCAATGCATGCAAATTAACAACACTCGTTAATCTTATCAAATTATGCTAAATCATTTCCATTTATTCTTGTCCAAATTTATGCATTCTCCTTCTTTTCCTTCACAAATTATGAATTTATATATAGGATGATGAAAATATTTAATTCTTTAACTAGATTGACCATATTCATTTAGAATGATATTAAAACCTAATTTGGATGTGTGGATGTCTAAATAGCATACATTCTCTTTGGCAGAATCCCTGAGAACTCCATTAATCCCGGCATCATAAGCTGTCTCGATCGTGTCATCGACTCTCTCTGTTCGTTTCTTGCGTTAGAAGCTTCGATCCGATGTCTCACCACCCAATATCCCATCGTCCCAAGCGTCGTCACCATGATCGACGATCCAACCACCGTCACTCCGATCGCTAGCCACCGCTCCTCCTCCCCGACCACCACGAACGATAACGCTAAAAACGCCACCGAGATCAAAACGCAAGCTAACCACATCAACTTGTTTATCACGGCCATCATGTTCTTCTTTGCTTTGTGTTCAATCACAACCACTGAGGTTTGTACCACAACCACACCCAGTGATATAAATAAAGCGATTGAATCGAACACGAAAAATATCGTAAACGCCGGTCGTCCTGCAATATTTGCCTCTCCCAGGGACTGTCCCCATAAAACTGAACTCGGGTCGTCTACGTATTGTCCCGGGACGGTGAAAATAGCGGCGAACGCAACTGTAGCGATCAGGACGGCCACGACCGTTGTGGAGTTTATGGCGTTGTTGAGACCCTCAACGTGCATTTTGTTTATGCGTTTGGCGATTCCTTGAACGCGTTTTCGGGTCTCACGGGCGTGCTCAAGCTGATGGTGTACTTCGTGTTTAATATCGCTCACCGTTTGCTTAAGCTCACGCGCCGCTGCATTTGCTGGTGGATGGTTCTTGATGGCTTTAGCCGACGGGATTCCGTGGTTACGGAGGACTACGGCGACCTCTTC
>CM071870.1:40531961-40598525 GCA_036759665.1 Gynandropsis gynandra | reverse complement strand
GTTCCGCGCCGCCGAGTGTAAAGCTGTTTTTCCGTTGCTCTTCGCTATGGCGGCGAGGCTGCTCCCTGCTGCCTCGAGAAGGTACTCCACGACCTCTAAGTGACCCTGTGCCGCCGCCGTATGCAGCGCCGTCGTGTTGGAAGGGTCCACCGTCATCGCTAACTGCGGATATGCCTCCATTAACACCTTAAGAACCTCTGGTTCAGAGAGATTTACAAAAAAAAAAAAAAAAAAAAAGGAATGATGAACTCATAACTCATTATTGAGATTCAAATCTCATCAGAAACATACCTAATTCTCCTTGTTTGGCAGCAATGTGAAAAGGGTCGAATCCATTTCTTGCTTTGGTTTCAGCGTCAGCAAGATCATAATGTTTTATCATCTCTCCGACCACCTCAGGGTCACCGTATTCCGCCGCTACATAAAGCGCAGTCTCGCCGGATTGATTTTGCTTCTGTAATAAATCTCTCAATTCATCTTCTTCGGTATCAATCAGAATCTCCTTCACGGCGTTGGTATCTCCACGTCTCACCGCTGAATGAAGCGGCGTATCTTCGCGTTTTCCGGTGAGTTGCTTCGCCATTTTTTTCCTAACGGCAGCGGATTTTCCAGACGCTGCATTGGACGTTGAGGCTTCGTCCATTGAAAGGAGTAATAATCAATGGATTTGAGGGATGAACAAAAGAAAAGAGATCAAATCTCGACGTTGTTCGTAGATTTCTTGCGTGTGTTCTAAGTTTTGATTAGGGATACAGAAAAATTAGGAATTTATTACCCATTCTTCGATGTGGTAACTAATTTTACGGAGTTCTGTTACATATTCATTTTTAGGACATAATGACTGGAAGCTTTTGACATAACATTCAAAGTACGACAGAGATTATGAAGACCCTTTAAAGGAACATTCACATCTACATACAATTGCACATATACATATATGTATTCATGAATGCATCATCAACATCAAGTAACATGTATTTAACGATTCCAATTAGACGGTAGAAAAATTCATAGAAAAATTTCAAAATTAATATTATTATTATTATTATTATTATAATTTTTAATATGAAATTAATAAAAATGATGAATAAATATAATTTATATATAAAACATATATTTTAATAATTTTCTTTTATAAAATCTAAATCCAAACTCTAAATTTTATAAAAAAAATATATATATTTAAAATCTAAATCAAAACTCTAATTTAAAAAAATCAAACATACAATTTTAAATTTATTTTAAATTAAAATTTAATCAAAAACATTTTCAAAACACATATTATAGAATGGAATATTAAATAGTATATTTAGGTTTGATATATATACACATAATATTACCATAACAAACTCCTGGATATATGATAACCAACTCTTAGATACATGGTAACAATATATTTACAGATATTTGCATAATATCTTCCTATATGCCCCTAGAGATGGATCACTCGTGGTGAGACCAATCTTGTTGCATAGAGAAAGAATTGATGAACGAGGAAGTGGTTTGGTAAGGAGGTCTGTGAGATGATTGGCGGAATGAACATGAATAACCCTGAGACGATTCTCTTGAACTACGCCACAAACAAAATGATACTCCAACGTAAGGTGTTACATCCGAGAGTGAAAAACAGGATTGACATTTAAGTACGTAGCGCTAATATTGTCACAATAGATAGCCGATGGGGCCGTGATGGAGATGCCAAGTTCAGTAAAAAGAGAAATGCCCATTGAACCTCACCTGTTGCGGTTGCTAGAGCTCGATACTCAGCCTCTGTTGAGGATCGAGCAACGATCTTTTGCTTCTTGCAAGACCAAGAGCTCGGATGGTGACCAACGTAAACAATGTATGCTCCCGTGGATGAGTACTCATCGCGGTCACCTCCCCAGTCAGCATCAGTGAAGACATGTAGACTGAGCGGGTTCTTAGCAGAGAAGAAGACACCGACATTACGTGTGCCGGGAAGATATTTTAGTACCCTTTTGTTGCGATCCAATGCTCGATGGTCGGTGAGTGCATGAATTGGGAGAGAAGATTTACCGCAAACCCAACGTTAGGACGAGTGAGCGAAAGATATTGAAGGATGCCAACAACTTATATGTATTCGGTTGGACCCGAAAGGGGGTTATTAGACTTGAGCTGAAGCCGAGTTGTAGACGCCATGGGTGTCATCATAGGTTTGGCGTTAAGCATTTCCGTCTTATGGAGAAGGTCTGATATGTATTTTTCGTTGTGTCAACAATAGACCAGAGGTTATCCGAAAGGCTTCAAGACCAAGGAAATAAGCGATATTGCCAAGATCTTTTAGCGAGAAACGAGCAGCCAACACCTTAATGAACTCTTGGACACGGGATGAACAACTTCATGTGACAACCAGATCATCAACATAGACAAGGATATAGATGGTGAGATTTGATTGTCGTAGAATGAACACCGATACATCAACAAAGGAATTAACAAATCCTTGTGATTCAAGAAACTTTCGAAGCTCAAAGTACCAGGCGTGAGAGACCAGTTTGAGACCATGTATTGCCTTCGTTAGTTTGCAACTATGATGAGGTCGGTCATGATCAATGAACCCAGGAGGTTGCGACATGTAAACTTCCTCCGATAAGTGACCTTGCAAGAAGGCGTTCACATCTAGCTGTCGAAGAACCCAACCTTTCGTGACAGCCAGACTGAGAACCAAATGGATGGTTGTTGTTGATTTGACGATGGGGCTGAAGGTCTCTTGAAAGTCAATTCCCAGACCCTGACGAAATCTCTGCCACAAAACGTGCTTTGTACCGATCAACCGAGCCATCGGGATTACGTTTGATACGAAAAACCCAACGACATCCAACAACATTTTGTTTGTGCTTTGTCTGGAGATACCAATATCCATGTGTTGTTCTGAAATAAAGCATCAAACTCAAGGCTCATAGCTTCACGCCACACTGGTAATTTGAATGCCTGATAGACATTGCACGGTTCTATTCGGTGAAAGAGTATGAGGCATTGTAGTTGAACCGAGTAACTACCTTGGTGATGTGATTCTTGACTCGTGTGATCATGGGATGATGATTTTGAGGTGGAGCAGAAGTGGAGTCCGTGGCAACAGAAAGAGGGACGACAAGAGACTTGTTGACGGCATTTTAGGTTTCATCGTAAGATAACTCTGATACCATATAGAATAGAATGCTAAACAGTATATTTACGTTTACAAGAGTGATATATACACATAATATTACAATAACCAACTCCTAAATACATGATAACAATATATTTGCATATCTTACATCAAACCAAAGCAATCACTAAATGTAAATGATCTAAAACACTTTTCTTTTTCAAGGCTTAGAGAACTGTAATTTATGTATCTATTTTTCACAATTCCCCAAAGTATATGTATATATATATACAAATATATAGAGAGACAAACATTTGTTTGTTTGGAATGGATAAAATAGTTATGCAAGACATGTAGAAACATTCAACCAAAGATGATAGATATTTAAGATAACTATGATGAAATTCTATACATGATATTAAATTTACAACTTTGGATCTGATAGAGGTGATAAGAAGATACTCAACTTAGGGTTTTGTCAGAAGATCTGTCGGTGAAGCAGCAACTGAGAATCCAACTATGAATTATGTAAATCTTGGATCCGAAAAAGACATCAATCACATTGCTTTCTCTTGTTCAGTCATCATTATTTGTTCCGTCTGTCATCGATCACTGTCACGGGAAGTGTCTTCAGACACCATTCCACTGTTCGGGCATTCGTTTCCCGATTTTGAATCACCCCTGATGATGATTGTAAGAATCATGAATCAGGTAAGTAAAGACTTGCTAAAAATGGAAACTTTACAAATCTAGATATGAACTTACTGACGAACGAATTGACCCTTGATGCGAGGCCGTTGCTCAGCTAGTTTCTTTCGGCTATAGTACCTTACCTGAAACAGGTAAGATGGTTGTTAACATGGATATCACAAACTCGTTTGAGGTCATATAGACCCTTCAGATATATATACCCTTTTCTCAAAACATCGTTCTTTTCGTTTCTGGCGGAACTTCAGTAAAGCAGCTTCCCGTTGAGCCACCCGTCTGTTAATGTTCCCATCAGCAGCATTATCACTTTCACCGTTAGGTTGTTCCGTGTTTCCAACAATGCCACTACCAAAGTTACCGTTATTGCTTCCGTGATTGCTTCCTGTGGCCCTTCCTGTAACACTTCCGTTGAGAACGGTACTATCCAACATGTTGGATGCGTTACCTCGGGCATCATCTGTTTTCTCAGGAATAGTGCAAGTGGTCAGCACGGGGTGAAAGGCAGACGAGTGAGACGTCCTGAATACTTCTATCTTCGGATTTTCACATTTTCCAGACGAACCCATGTTATAGTTCTGACCGCTACTTCCATTGGATTGCTGATTCAAAGGATTGCTGCTTGACCCAGAACCTGCCATCTTCACAACAGAACTATCATTTGGAGAGCAGCTTCCGACATTTCCCGTAAGACCCTATCAGGTAAAATATGATTTAACCATGATGAGAACGGAAATTGGCGCGAATTTGATTACAGTACAAACATTTTCAAGAAGGCATAACCAATTGACCTTATTAGCAGAAGTGGCACTGTTGTATCTGCGTATCACATAAGAAAAACGAAACCCGAGTAAGTCCACAGTTCAACAATCTTCAACATAAAACTTTACAGTTAACTTGTCAGCATTTCATAACTTACTTAAAAAATGCAGACTGATCTGAGTGCCTAAGGACATTTCGATCATAGTTTCTTGAATCTCCAACGTCTCTAGGTCTCGTCAAAGTGAGCTTGTGTGATTGAAAATCTTCAGGGTTAAACGAAGATGCTTTGATCTTTACTTCTGAGTTAGTAGGGCTATTCAGAGTTTCGTCATAGTTTCTCTCAACAATTTGAGTTGCTTTGTGTTCTTTGGATTTTCCCGTCAGATTCTCGTTCTTCAATTTTTCCGATTCGTGGACAGGATCGCTAGGCTCGCAAATTCTTGCTTGCAAGTCTTTGCTGATTTCAACATCATCTAGAATAGTGATTTGGCATCAGATGATAGGTAAGCAAACAGCTAGAATTCCGTCTATGAGAAGGTTTCAATAACAGGTACCAGTTTTTCTTTCCATACCTAATTGTTCATGCAGCTCTTCCCGCTCTTTCGGTTCGTTTACATGTACCCACCCGTTGCCATAAGTTCCTGGTTTCATGTGTATCACTTGAGCACAAGTGCTATCAGGGGCCTCAGGTAAATCATATGAAGGTGATGCTGGAGAGGTACTATCGATATCCACGGCCCTTTTGGTCCACGAACTCTAAAACACAGTTCAATCAACTTGTATTAACGGGTTTTTGAAAAAAACAAGAATCTAAATATGATACTGAATGCGGGAACTGAACAGTTCACCTGAGTTCCACTTCCATTATCGCTTCCATCACGAATACCTGGACCATACCCATTTTCATGTTCATTATCTTCGTTGCTGCTGCTCGTATCATTTCCTGACTTCTCATTGCTTTCAGTTTTTACCGACTTTTTTGTTTGTGTGCCGCTCTCACTCCCGCTGCCACTAGACTGGTAAAGAGAAACGAGGAGGTAACAGAACGAGGAACCTTTTCCGTAAGTTGTAGAAACGGAAAGCTCTTACGCTGTGACAACGTCTCCAAACGTGCTGCCAAAGATTCTTCAGTTCATTCTTTCTGATAGGTTTCACGAGAAAATCAACCGCACCCTTTGACAAACACTTGAAGACCACATTCATAGAATCATGAGATGACATCACTGCAAAAATATCGAGTCACGTGTCACACAACATTTGGCAAAATAGTAAAAACGAAACGTAAAAGAAGATGTTTACGAACTTATGACAGGGATGTTCTTGAATGTCTTATGACTCATGATCTTGCATAAAAGACCTATTCCCGAAAGCACAGGCATGACCACCTCCGTTAAGACGAGATCAATGCGATTGTTCTCATCTGCTAGCACTCTCCACGCTTCAAGACCGTTTGAAACAGCCATCACTGACAATTATTTTCAGAAATAAATCAGTAAGAAAGGAAGGAAAGAGATAAAACTGGACAAGTTCGTGTACAGAACAAAACCAAACTAAGTTATTTAAAGCAATGGCAACGAGGAATTGAGACCCGAGGTAGGTAATCCACAAAGTTAACGGAGAGAAAATACCTTCGTAACTACAATTCCGTAGAAAGGCACTGACAACTTGGAGTGTTGAGGCATCGTTTTCTACCAGGAGAACCTTAAGTGACCTGAGAGGGAGGTATCTCTCCCACCTTATAACCGGGCCTTGAGGTTGCTGTTGTTGATTGGATATCTGCAACATGCCACCAGACATGTTGGCATTGCCACCAGAATCATCAACCCGAGATTCATCTTCCTCGGATGAGCCTAATGCTTGTCCACGGGTAGACACTCCATTTGCAACTTCTTTTTTGTCGTAACACATCGTTATACCGACTTATCTTTACACCATCATGAGTCACTGGATCAGCCCGTATCAACAAGACAGTGAAAAGTAATGCCTGAGTTTCTGTGCTAACTTCCCATCCACTCTAACCTGACATTCATACATGTTGTCTCCTTCAAACATAGAGGCCCTTCAGTAAAATCTCAAACATGTCCGTACACAATAAGGCTTCATGTCCAATCACAGGATGGGAAAAAAAAGCATTCCAAGATATTATTATCAGATTCACATTAAACAACACCAACCATTTCAAACCAGTTGAAACATTAACACAGGAAAATTCAAAGGAACTTCCTTATATAAGTTCACTTATTGAAGAAGCACTTGTAGCGTTCCTCGCTTCCCAAATCCAAAGTTTCCAACTTTCTCGATTTGCCTACCATTTTTCTCAGCCGCCAAAGGGAGGCTTTTCCAAAAAAAAAAAGAGGCTTCTAGAATTAAGCAAAAATAAAAAAAACAAACAAAAACTCATAGCTGTACTTTTAAACCGAAATAAGAAAAAGAGCAACAAGACGAGCAATAATTACAAATCAATCGATAAAATCCATGATGAAAGCTAGCATCTTCAAGAAAGTTCATATCTCAGATCCAGAGATTCCTAGTCTATGGATTTACTATAAAATCCTCATACCAACTTCGTAAAGAGGAACAGAACAAAAAACCCATGTTGCCAATACCATACAAAAGCAGGGTGGAAATGGAAAGGAAAAGCATAGAAACCTATAAAGCTCAAACCTTAGCCATTGATGAAACATGACTAATCACAACCATAATCTCTAACCATAGCTGACCGCATTTTCTATGAAAAAACAAAACAAGAAAAGAAAAGCATAGAAACCTTTAAAGCTCAAAGCTTGATCGCAAAATAAAAAAAAATCAAGGGTTTACATCATCAGTCAAAAGGGTACCTCCGTATCTATTGTTCGCCACTTTATAGTCCTTTTCCCCCCCAAAATTGGAAAATCTGATGTAATAAAAGAGAAAAGGTATTGACTGGAGAGGAAATTGAAGCTAAAATTTAGAGAGAGAAAAACATAGAGATAGGAAGAAGGAAGGAAGGAATGGGAGAAAACAGAGGGTAGAGGGTGATAGAAGATATTATTCTGGGGATGATGACGTGGTGTAAAATAGCCTACGTGGCATGTGGGTCCATTAGATGTGGTGAGATCTGAGCCATCCATGGATTGGTGACGTGGAGGAGATCAAAAGCTGGGCGATTAGATCTCGATGTGGGACACGTGGCGAATGCTGAGGACGGGATTGATAAAAACCCTAAATAAATAAATACGCCACCGTTTTTGGTGTTTTCCGAAGAAACCATTGAAACGGTGACGTTTCATGTGATTTTAAACGACTTACGGGGGGAGAGAGAGGGATACCGGCGTTGATGAACTCCGTCGTAGTGAGAGCACCGGTGGGAACTCGTTACGGTGGTGAGATCGTTCTCTACCGTGATGTCTCCGCCGTCGAAGGTCTTCTTCTACGACCACCATGGCCCTCCCGATTCCGTCATCAGGTCTGTACATTTGCCTGGAAAATCTATGCCGATTAATACTTCCGATATCAGTAGAATCGAACAATTCTCGTATTAGATCGAGATTATGATGGATTCGAAATGTTTGCTCCAGAAAAGACGAGGATTGATCTTTCCGATGGTTCTTGGACGATGATTTTGTGTTTGAGAATTGGGAAATTTCAGGGGATTTTGATTGGTTGATAAAATATGGTAAAATGAGAATTAAATGTGGAAAACTAAACGGCACATGTGGTAGGTTCATTTTTTAATACTCATTTTATTATTCATATTTGTCATGGTTCTAAAAAACGGTCTAACCTTCCTTCCGGACGCCCCGACTAAACCCGAATTAGGGTTTATGGGCGGATGGATTGTCTTCGCCTTCATCTTCGTGTTCGTTTTTGTCGCCGTCTCGCGTCTTCTCTTGTCTGTCGTTGTCGTCTTCATCTCTCGCCCTCGCCTTTGTCTTTCATACTACAAGAAATTGATGATTTAGGGACTAAAGAATTCGTCCCTAAACAAATTTAGGAACGGAAAAGCCGCAAATATCACCGACCCGTCCGCAAATACGGATGAAAAAATAAGTTTGTAATCTGTCCGTAATTACGGACTGTAAGGTCGTCCGCGACTCGACGGAAATGCGACCAGCTTACATATAGGGAAACGTCGTGAATTTGCGGACGGAATACGACCTGTCCGTAAAATTTAAGGACGGGTCGCGTCTGGTCCGCAATATATAAGGACAACCGCGACCGTTCCTTAAACTTTGCAAACGGCCTCCGAACGGAATTTATCGTCCGGAAATGTTTTTTTTAAATAAAATTTTATTTACGATTTATAAATTTTAAATTAAATTTAGTTAATTAGTATTTTTACATTATTAACGTATATTTACATATTTGTTGGTGGTATTTTCGACTTATCGTCGTCAGAATCATTGTTTCTGCACGTATCCGAGTTGATAGAAGACATTTGTTCCTTCAACATTTTCATCAACTATTTATGTTTCCTTTGTGATCGTTCACGCAATTCTGAACGTTCTTTTTTCCATTCTTTTTGCATTCTAGATACGATATTTTGAAATTCGTCTGTCGCTGCTTTTGCCTTGCCTTTGGAAGAACTTACAAGTTGTGATGTCATTTTTTGAAGATCAAATATGCGAAATTTATAAGGTGTTACTTGTTACAAAAGAAATATCGAAATTTAATTAAGATTATAAATAACAAAATTTATTATATTGTAATGAATCTATCTCGAAATACAATCCATTGTATTCTTCCTGACTTAGAGAATGCTGTGCCTCGTCTTCTCTCGATGGAATTTGAGATACTCATTCTGATGTCATGTTCTGAACGTTGTCGTGAACACGTTTCGTTTAGTGTGTGTACGTTCCAACAATTCTACGTACGACGGTTCAGATGTCTTCTTTTAAAACAAATTCAAAATCCTAAAAAATTAAAAATCATCTCAAATTTTCGTAAACTTCCGCCAAAGAACGAGAATCAGCAGTATGTGCATTCATCTTCGTCTTCACCTCTCGCCTCCACACTGGTTCGCGTTCTTAACTACGGGTGGGCGTTTCGGATTACCCGAACCAACCCGAATAACCCAACCCATAAGATATATGGGTTACCTAGAAAACCCATATGGGTTTAATATTCAAAACCCATTCAGATTCGGGTCGACTCGAGTTCGGGATAACCCGAAAAACCCCAAACAACCCAAAAAAATTGATTAAAAAATCATAATAATTTTTTTGTCAAACCTAAACCTAATTTTTTCCTTTTTCCTACTCTCTACAACGTAGCGCCTCCTCTCCTCCTTTTCAATTTTACGAATTTAAAAGAATATATTTAATCTAAAATGACAATTTAGAAAAACTTAACTCATCTAAAATAATGTTTCAATTATCAAAACATACGCTCTAAACCGTCTAAACATACCTAAAAGTCCCAAAAAAAATGTCTAAAAGAAAATAAAAACATCTTTAAGAATATTGTTTGTGAGTAGTTTTTGGCCCAATGCTCGTCTCTAAAGAAGAAACTATTGACAGCTCAAAAGAGTTAACCATTTAAAGTGTAAAGACAGCATAATGCACCAAGACAGACTTGGTAAGCTTTTTAACAGACCATTCAAGAATCTTACAAACACATTCTTACATATCTCATAAGGTAAAATATTTTAAATAACAATCTTTTCTTTCAATATTTAATTCCAAGTATATGCGTAGAAGGGTTTGTCCAATGATATACTATCTTTTAAAGATACAATATGTGCTTATAGATTTAAGACAACTTAGATGGATCCAATGAGGTAAGAAGATAAATCAGAACCTGTTTCAAGCTAAATCAGTTGTTGGATTGTTTCATTAGGATTCTGTCAGCAAATCTTTCATCATCGCTCTGAGAATCCAACAATGAATCATATAAAGACATCACATTGCTTTCTTTTGTTCCATTTGTTCCGTCTGTCATCTATCGCTATCGTGAGAAGTGTCTTCAGACGCCATGCCATTGCTCAGGCATTCGTTTCCCGATTTTGGGTCACCCCTGATGATGATTGTAGAATCTTGAATCAGGTAAGTAAGACTTGCTAAAAATGGAAACTTTACGAGTCTAGATATGAACTTACTGACGAACGAATTGACACTTGATGCTAAAAATGGAAACTTTACGAGTCTAGATATGAAGTTACTGACGAACGTATTGACCCTTGATGCTAAAAATGGAAACGTTACAAGTCTAGATATGAAGTTACTGAAACGAATTGACCCTTGATGCTAAAAATGGAAACTTTACGAGTCTAGATATGAACTTACTAACGAACGAATTGACCCTTGATGCTAAAAATGGAAACTTTACGAGTCTAGATATGAACTTACTGACGAACGAATTGACCCTTGATGCGAGGTCGTTGCTCAGCTAGTTTCTTTCGGCTATAGTACCTTACCTGAAACAGGTAGTAGGATGGTTGTTAACATGGATATGATTCACAACTCAGTTGAGGTCATATCGACAGACCCATCAGATGTATATATATATATGTATATACCCTTTTCTCAAAACATCGCTCTTTTCGTTTCTGGCGGAACTTCAGTAAAGCAGCTTCCCGTTGAGCCACCCGTCTTTTAATGTTCCCATCAGCAGCGTTATCACTTTCACCGTTAGGTTGTTCAGTGTTTCCAACAATGCCACTACCAAAGTTACCGTTATTGCTTCCGTGGTTGCTTCCTGTGGCACTTCCTGTAACACTGCCGTTGAGAACGGTACTATCCAACACGTTGGATGCGTTACCTCGGGGATCATCTGTTTTCTCAGGAATAGTGCAAGTGGTCAGCACGGGGTGAAAGGCAGAAGAGTGAGACGTCCTGAATACTTCTGTCTTCGGGTTTTCACATTTTCCTGACGAACCCATGTTATAGTTCTGACCGCTGCTTCCATTAGACTGCTGATTCAAAGGATTGCAGATTGACCCGGATCCCGCCATCTTCGCAACAGAACTGTCATTTGGAGAGCAGCTTCCAACATTTCCCGTAGGACCCTATCAGGTAAAATACGATTTAACCAAGACGAGTATGGAATTCGGTATGAATCTTATTACAATACCAAAATTTTTCAGGAGGGTAAGGAATAACTAATTTACCTTATTGGCAGAAGTGGCAGTGTTGTATCTGCATATCACAATTGAAAAACGAAAAATCCGAATCAATATAAGACTTTACAGTTTACTTGTCAGCATTTCATAACTTACTTCGAAAATGCAGATTGATCTGAATGCCTCAGAACATTTCGATCATCGCTTCTAGAATCTCGAGTCTCTCTTGGCCTCGTCAAATTTATCTTGCATGATCGTAAATCTTCAGGGCTAGACGAAGATGTTTTGCCTTTAGCTTTGACTTCCATTTCTAAATTACCAGAAGGACTATTCTGAGTTTTGACATAATTTCTCTCAACAACTTGAGTAGAAGGCTTTGCATCGTGTTCTCGGGATTTTCCCGTCAGATTCTCGTTCTTCAATTTTTCCGATTTGTGGACAACATTGCTAGGCTCGCAAATTCTTGCTTGCAAGTCTTTGCTGATTTCAACATTATCTAGAATAGTGATTTTGCATTAGACGATTAAGCAAACGGCTAAAATCTCGTTAATGTTTTCAAAATTCAACTAATGAAAAAGGTTTCAATTACGGGTATGAGTTTTTCTTTCCATACCTAATTGTTCACGCAGCTCTTCCCGCTCCTTCGGTTCATTTACGTGTACCCAACCGTTGCCATAAGTTCCTGGTTTCATATGTATCACTTGAGCACACGTGCTATCAGGGGCCTCAGGTAAGTCATACGAAGGCGATGCTGGAGAGGTATTATCAATATCCACGGCTTTTTTTGTCCACGAACTCTAAAACACAGTTCAACCAACTTGCATTAACGGGTTTTTGAAACGTTAAATTTATAAAAAACAATCGAAATATGATACTGAAAGCGGGAACTGAACAGTTCACCTGAGTTCCACTTCCATTATCGCTTCCATCACGAATTCCTGGACCATCACTTCCATTTTCATGTCCATTATCTTCATTGCTGCTGCTCGTATCATTTCCCGACTTTTCATTGCTTTCAGTTTTTACCGACTTTTTTGTTTGTGTGCCGCTTTCACTCCCGCTGCCACTAGACTGGTAAAGAGAAACGAGGAAGTAACTAACAGAACAACGAACCCTTTTCGTAAATTGTAGAAATGGAAAGCCTAGAGGAGCTATTACGCTGTGACATCGTCTCCACACGTGCTGCCAAAGATTCTTCAGTTCGTTCTTTCTGATAGGTTTCACGAGAAAATCAACCGCACCCTTTGACAAACACTTGAAAACCACATTCATAGAATCATGAGATGACATCACTGCAAAAATATCGAGTCACGTGTCACACAACATTTGGCAAAATAGTAAAAACGAAACGTAAAAGAAGATGTTTACGAACTTATGACAGGGATGTTCTTGAATGTCTTATGACTCATGATCTTGCATAAAAGACCTATTCCCGAAAGCACAGGCATGACCACCTCCGTTAAGACGAGATCAATGCGATTGTTCTCATCTGCTAGCACTCTCCACGCTTCAAGACCGTTTGAAACAGCCGTCACTGCCAATAATTTTCAGAAATAAAACAGTAAGACATGACGGAAAGAGATAAAACTGAACAATACTCGTGTATAGATCGAAGAAAAGCCCGTCAAAATGATTGATATGGTCAATCCATTTAAGTATTTTAAGCGATGGCAACGTTGAATTGAGACCCGAGATGAATTTTCAGAAAAACACATCAAAATGATTGATATGGTCAATCCATTTAAGGATCTCAATGCACAAAGGATGGTATTTAACGCAATGGCAACGTGGAATTGAGACCCGAGATGAATTTTCAGAAAAGCACGTGAAAATTAATGATATGGTCAATCCGTTTAAGGATCCTAATGCACAAAGGATGGTATTTAAAGCAATGGCAACGTGGAATTGAGATCCGAGATGAATTTTCAGAAAAGCACATCAAAATGAATGATATGGTCAATCCATTTAAGGATCTCAATGCACAAAGGACGGTTTTAAAGCAATGGCAACGTGGAATTGAGACCCGAGATAGGCAATCCACTAAGGTAAATGCACAAAAATACCTTCATAACTGCAATTCCGTAGAAAGGCACTGACAACTTGACGGGTTGAGGCATCGTTTTCCACCAGAAGAACCTTAAGTGACCTAACGGGGAGGTATCTCTCCCATCTTATAACCGGAACTTGAGTTTGCTGTTGTTGATTAGATATTTGTAACACGTCATTTGACACGTTGTTGGCATTTCGACTAACATCATCAACCCGAGATTCATCTTCTTCGGATGATCCTAATGTTTGTTGTCCTCTGGTGACGACTCCATTTGTAACGTCTTTTTTGTCGTAACACATCGCTATAACGACCAGACCGCATCAACAAAGATAGAAAAGTAATATCGAAAAGTAACGTCCGAGTTTCTTCGCTAATTTCCCGTTTACTCTAACCTCACATTCATACATTTCTTCTCCTTCAAACATAAAGGCCCTTCACCTAAATCTCAAACATTTACATACACAATTAGTTCTTATTGTGTAATCATAGGATGAAAACAAAACATTCCAAAACATAAATTCAGATCTAATTTAAGTATTACTAACCATTTTAACCCATTTGAAATTAGTAAACACAAGAAAATTCACTTGTTGAAGAAGCATCTGTGGGATTTCCTTGCTTCCCAAATCCAAAGTTTCCACCTTTTTCAACTCTTTACCATTTTTTCAGTCCAAAAATGGAGGATTTACCAAAGAAGATGCTTCTAGATTTAAGAACAAATAAACTAAACAAAAAACTCAAAGCAGTACATAATGATTTGACACCCTTATATCTCAGATCCAGAGTCTTCTAATTTATGAATTTCCTATAAATTCTTCACCTCCAAATAAGGATTAACCATAAGAGTCGTACGGAAATCAACTTTGGTAAAAAAAAAAACCCAGATAACAATTACAAAATCAGGGGGGAAAAAGGGAAAAGGGTAAGCATAGAAACCTCTAAAGCTCAAAGCTTACTATCCATGGAGGAAAAATGACTAACCACCACCATAATCTCTGAACATAGCTGACCAAATTTTCTGAGGAAAAAGAAAAAAAAAGGCATTTAAATCAGCTTAATCTGGTTTGTTTTACAAAATCTAAATCAAGGGTTTACAGCATCAACCAAAAGGGTATACCTCCTTATCTGATTTCGCAGCTCTATTTGTCGTTTTTTCCCGGAAAATTTGGAAAATCTGATGCAATGAAACGAGGAAAGTTCTTGACTGGAGAGGAAATTGAGAAGCTAGAATTTAGATAGAGAAAATGTAGAGAGAGAAAGGGAAGGGTTGGAGGAAACAAAGGGGTGAGAGAAGATATTATTCCGAGTCTGATGACGTGGTGCAAAATAGCTTACGTGGCAGGTGGGACCCATCAGACGTGCGAGAGATCTGAGCCATCCGTTGATTGGTGACGTGGAGGAGATCAAAAGCTGAGAGATTAGAGCCGATGCAGCGAATCTTTAAAAGCATTGTTTAGATCTCGAAATGGGACACGTGGCAGATGCTGAGGAGGGGATTAAGATTATAAATGCCTTGAAATATGCAAAACGCTACCGTTTTGATTTTGTTTGTTATTAATGTTATGACCATTAATTATTCCGCTTTATATTTTCATCTAATGGTTATTTCTGTCGCACTACGGGTAGTGCGTAAGGAACTTTATAATTTTGATTTGATTAGTTATAAAAATAAATTCTACATTTTTAGATTAACAAGTTGGAGTATCTATAAAATGAATGATTTTTTGATGAAAAATAATAAATATATCTGTGAATGAGAACAAAATATGGGATAAGGATTTGTTATATTTGTCGAGTTTAATGTTCGTTTATGTTAATAATGGTGAGATACAATGAAATAAAAATATATTATATTATAAAAAAACAATTAACAAACGATTTGTTCGAATCAAACGTTTGAACGATTTCAAAGAATAAATATTTATCAATTATATTACATAAATATTTCATAAAAAATCCGAAAATCGTATGAAAACCTATAAAATCATATTTAAGATTCTATAATTCTATTGTATATTATCGTTTATAGTGTTACATTTATGAAATTCAAATTCTTGTAGCTTACAAATTGACAAAACTATTTGATTAAAAAACAACTTTTTGTGATTTAAGTATTTTAGAGTGATTCATGGTTTTTTAGTTTATGTTCATAGCATTTTTGTTTTCACTGATCAAACACTAATCCATAAATGTGTGTGAAGTTATACAACAAATCAATGTTGTTATTACGAGTTATTCGAAGATCGTGACTGATCATCTTCATCATTGATTGTGTGAGTTTGATTTGTCGTTACTAAGTGATTAGTGATTTTGGTTCATTTTCACCGCTTATTAAAATTTGTGTTTCACAATCATATAACTTATGATACGACAAAAGAGTTGAGGCATTACAATTTTGAATTATTTTAGTAGAAATCAATTTCCAATATAAAAATGAAAATATGAAATTCTAAATATAAGTCAATCAACTCTTAAATTTGTAAAATTTTCATCTGAGTTATTGGAAATGAGAATGTCAATCATCACTCTATTTAGGGTAATCATATGTATCAATATCCGACATAATAATAAAGATACTTATTAAAACTCAAATACCAATATCAGAAAATCAAAACATATATTACATACATAATGTCTCGATGCATTAAATTAATATACATAAAAAATTAAAAGATAAATAAATATTTTTCGAGAATAATTTGTCATGACCCTCGACATTTGCATCATATTTGTCGTGTCTTCTTCTCTCCAAATCTATGAAAGTCCACAAAAAGATGAGTATGATCATCACGCTAAGTGAGACCAATCTATGTACGATCTTCGATCATTGTTTGATTATTGGTGCAAGGGGCAGAAACAATATCATCGCTTGAATCAAATATATCATACAATCAAATACCAAATCCGCCTCTAAATGAATCGTCGCTTGTAAGGTCCACTACACCCTAGCTACTGTAGGTTTCACGAGGTCCACATGACCTCCAAACTCCGGCATAACACTCGAATGATCCCAGTGGATCCTAACCGACATAATAGGTGCTCACACACATTCCCATCAGACTCCATCATAGAAGTAATGCTCGCACAATCCACTTACCCAATTCGGTCGGCCCCAAGTCTCGCAAGATCCCACCGAATCCCAACACGAGTTTCTTATCTCGTCAATACGACTAGCGTTTCAGTTCAAATTTAACAGGTACAAATTGATCAGTTTTTAATAAAAAGTAACCAAACAATAACTGAACTTAAATCAGTTTTGTTTGATTTGGTTATACAATAGTTTGATTGAGTTAATCAATAAAATATTATAATTGAAATAAATTTCAAACTCTATTTGTTTAGTTAATATTCGATTTTTCGAATTTATCGATTATTTTATTATATAAAATTATAAATAAATATAATATTCAAAATATTTTAAAAAATTAATATTTTTATCAGTGTTGTAAAAGTCAGCATAAGCGGCTGACGAGTCGCCGCATAGGACCCGACGGTACGTAATCGCTCAATCTAATGAAACATTGGCTCTATTAGTCGGTCGGAGCAAATCGGTGGCTAGTCGGTCGCTTAGACGATTTTTTTATAAAACAAATAGACAAAACTGTCGTTTTGGTATTTTTTTTAAAAAATAGCCAAAATGCAAGGTTCTAAAAATCGGCTTAGGCGGTTATCTTGGCGGTCGTTCGCCCTTTTTCTTCTTCACCGCAGCATCGCTGCCATCATCTCTCTCTCAACCGTCGTGTCTTTCCCTCCCGTCAAGTGCTTCTGCAGTAGCACCATCGCGTCTACCATCCGGTTGTTTCTTTCGTGATTGCTAGGTTTCTTTGTCGGTTCTTCATTTTTTCGTCGGCTCATTCGCAGTTTTTGGTCGTATGCTCTTTCGCAGTTTCGGGTCACCGATTCTTCTTTTCTTCTTCGGCTCTGGTCTCCTCGTTTCTTCTGGTGGGTCGTATGCTATATATGCTCCATGTCCTAGACTTGCTCTACTCCCCTTTCTTTCAATTTTTTATTTTAAAATCAACAATAATATTGGTTCGTGGATCGGTTCGAAACCCGCCCAAAATTCGTCAGGTTAAGCTCGTTAGATTTCGACCCGATCCGATCCGAACCCATTTCACCGGGCCATACAGGTTCTGGACGGCCCACAGGCCAATATTGGTTACATTCTTTTCCTTATCCCTTCTGTACTTTTACTTTGTCACCTCCTCAATACTCCGAAACGGTGCGTTTTAATGTAGTGTTGGATAGTCCTATAACTTACTCACGAAACGGTAACGTTTCAATTGATCTGAAGAATCCAAAGCAACGACGGAGAGAGCGAGAGAGAGAGAGAGATGCCGGCGTTGATGAACTCCGTCGCAGCCAGAGTTCTCAAGCTTACAACGCCGGTGAGTCCCCGATGGAACTCAAACGGCAGATTCCCGTCACTTTTGGTGAGATCGTTCTCCGCCGTCATGTCTCCGCCTTCGAAAGCCATCGTCTACGACCACCACGGCCCTCCCGACTCCGTCACCAGGTTCGTACGTTTTCCTCTTGGCGTATGAAGCAGTGTATGTATATGTGTAAGTATAGGCTCATGCAAGTCTTTCGTTTCCCCCTTTTTTTATTGTATCGGCAGAGTTGTTGAACTTCCGCCAGTGGAAATGAGAGAAAACGATGTATGCGTTAAAATGCTCGCGGCGCCTATCAATCCTTCTGATATCAATAGAATCGAAGGTTTCGTATGATATTATCCAATAATTCTCCCAATTTGATCGAAATTACGATGGAATTTGCAATGTTTTGTCTAGAAGAGGCAGAGATTGATCTTGCCTTGAGCGTTTTCTTCCCGAATCTATCAATTGAGAAAGTATTTGCATGATTTGTATGATGAATTACACAGACTGGATCTTGCATTAGTGTTAGAATTGTTGGAAAAATGACTATTTTACCCTTGCGGAGAAAATTACGTTTTGGCTCTCTCTTTGCATAAATCTCACATCGCTACTTTGCAAAGTTTGTCAAAAACAACCGTGCCAAAGAGATATGATGCTGGAACCAAGGAATTGACAAATATACCGATGTGGGATTTACGTAAAGAGAGGGCAAAAATGTCATTTTCTCTACAAGGGTAAAATAGTCATTTTTTCTAACAAGAAATAACAGTGAAGCCTCAGGTGATATGATGCATTTGGCCGTGTATGTGTGATTTTCAGGGCCTAAGGTTGTTGAACAATGTTTAGGGTTTGAGAATCTAAACATCTAGAAGCTCTTGTTTGGTTGATAATATGTAAGTAAATCCAACTTAAATGTGGAAAAATGGTGGTTGTTTTAGGTGTATACCCTGTGAGACCACCAATGCCAGCAGTTGGTGGGTATGAAGGTGTTGGGGAAGTATACGCTGTCGGCCCCAGTGTCAAGAGTTTTGCACCAGGTGATTGGGTTATCCCGTGCCCACCGTCTTCAGGTAAACTGATGGAGTTAAAAACGAACTAACACAGAAAGTGAGTGAATGAGGGATTTTGCTTATTGAATTTTCGAAAGAGATAGTTTCTGAGTATAAGTACTCCCAACAACAAAGGTTCAACCCTTGTCCCAAAGAGATGAATATCAAATCTCCGATACCCTCCTTCTACCCTACATCCGTCTAACATGCAAAAATAGAAAAGAAACAATAATAATTGCAGTAATCATAACATCTCTGATTCTTCTCTCAATCCCAGATCTTCTTCTCCAATAACTAAGACTGCTTGTTTACTACTTTAGATTGTCTACTTGTAATAGAAAATCCAAGGTTTCTCACGTGCCTTGATACGTTGTTGCTTGGTTTCCATATCTCTATCATAAACCGTTAACTTTCCTCTTTGTTTTGGGTAGGGGTGGACGTTTCGGGTTATCGAACCGACCCAACCCGAAAAACCCAACCCGTGAGATAAACGGGTTTTGTAAAAAACCCATATGGGTTCAAAATCTAAAACCCAAATGGGTTCGGGTCGGTCCGGATTGGGTTCGGGATAACCCGAGGAACCCGAAAAAAAAAACCCTTAGCCCTTCTAACCTAATTTTTTGTATGTTAAATTTGGAACCCGAATTACCCGTTTAAACTCAAATTATCCGTTTAAACCCAAATTACCAGTTCAAAACCCGAATTATCCGTACTTAAATAACCCACAAAACCCTAAGAACCCGAGAACCAGAAAGCCAGAAAGAACCCAAATACTATTTGGGTTTTTTTTAGGTTCAATGTTTCAAAACCCGAACAACCCGAACCCAACCCGAAACCCGAGTAACCCGTCCCGAAACGCCCACCCCTGGGTTGGTGTGAGAACAAATTTCTATGTTCTCCTAAACAATCTAGATTGGAGTCAGTAGTAAACAGCAATGGAATACCCAACACAAGAAGTCAGCATATGAAACGAAAAAGTTGAGACCTTTTTTTCTTGTTAAAACCCGAGTAACCCGTCCCGAAACCCGAAACGCCCACCCAGGTTGGTGTGAGAACAAATTTCTATGTTCTCCTAAACAATCTAGATTGGAGTCAGTAGTAAACAGTAATGGAATACCCAACACAAGAAGTCAGCATATGAAACGAAAAAGTTGAGACCTTTTTTTCTTGTTTCTTTGTTCTTTGTGAAAACTGGCAGAGATCATAATGTTAGAAGGGTTTTACGAATTCTTAATCGAAATCTTTCTGGGCTAGGGACATGGCAGACGTATGTTGTGAAAGAAGAGAACGTATGGCACAAAATCGACAAAGCTTCTCCAATGGAGTATGCAGCAACAATTACAGTTAATCCATTGACAGCTTTAAGAATGCTTGAGGACTTTGTGACCTTAAACTCAGGTTAAGGAAAATCCACATTACTGGTTGACTCTGTACTTCCATTTCCCTAAATCAGATTTAACTTGATGCAGGGGATTGTATTGTACAAAATGGTGCAACAAGTATTGTCGGGCAATGCGTTATCCAGTTAGCAAAACTACGAGGCATCAGCAGTATCAATATAATACGTGACAGGTACCGATGTTTACCAAGATTGTAAACCAAATCTAAGCATTAGGGCACGAAGTATTAAAACGGCCATGATCCCTGTTGTTGATTTTAGGGTTGGGTCAGATGAAGTGAAAGAGAAGCTGAAATTCCTTGGTGCGGATGAAGTGTTTTCAGAAAGTCAGTTGGACGTGAAGAACGTAAAGGGTCTTTTGGTAAAATCAAAGTCTAGCCGTAACAACATCAGTAATTTCGAGCTTGAGTAGTCAATATTCGCATAACAAATGTGGTAATGTGCGTTTTTTTATTAGGAAAACTTACCTGAACCTGCTCTTGGATTCAATTGTGTTGGTGGCAATTCTGCTTCTCTTGTGCTAAAATTCCTAAGGTGCGACCGATATTTCGAATTATTTTTCTGAAATGTCTACCATTTTATTCTTTGGCTGTGTGAAAATCGCAAAGCTGTTATGTTTCAGGGAACGAGGAACAATGGTAACATATGGCGGGATGTCTAAAAAACCGATCACTGTCTCAACAACATCTTTCATTTTTAAGGTAATGTTCAGACAGAAAGAGAATCTTCTGCTTAGACACAAACACAAACTGTTTGGCATCTGTATATATCGAACAAGAGGGTTTATTAGAATGGATTTTTGAAGTTTCGGGCTTTATAAAATGTATGTAGGACTTGTCCTTGAAAGGGTTCTGGCTACAGAAGTGGATGAATATGGGCAAAGCAAAGGAATGTAGAGAGATGATAGACTACCTACTCGAGCTTGCACGAGATAAGAAGCTGAAATACGAGTAAAAGTTCATTGTAATTGCAAGCGTTTTATTTACGAGAATATGGATATAAACGTTGACGGTTGTTATAATGCAGGATGGAAATTGTTCGGTTCGATGAATTCCACAAAGCTCTTGACAAAGCCATGGGGAAACAAGGGTCCCAACCTAAACAAGTTATCAGATTTTAAAGAAACTATGACTCCGTAAAAAGAGTAACAAAGAGCATAAGGTTAAGGCACCCCCAAGCTTTTTTCATATGAAAGATATTATTAATGCCTAAATAAGATGCCTTCTTTTTCCCTAAAATTTATCTTCTCCTTTATTTTTATATTTTCCCTTTTTAATTATATACAACCGAAGGTGATTTAAGGGTGTTAAAGCAGGGTGGACAAATTAAGTGGATAGCCCGTTCCGATTCGAAATCCGTCTTGAATCCGCCAAAAATTATTAGAATCCGCGGATTTGAGCCATAAATCTCATTACAGTGGATTCAGGTTCGGAGTTTTGGATCTCTACATCAGGTATACGCGGATACCCAAAGACATATATATAAAATATATAAATACCTTTGTTTCGTATTATTTATAAAACTGTCACTACATCTAGATTTAGGTTCCCTTTTTAATTATATACAACCGAAAGTGAAAGTGATTTAAGGGTGTTAAAGCATGGGTGGGCACATTAAGTGAAGAACGAATCCGATTCGAAATCCGTCTTGAATCCGAAAAAAGTTATTAGAATCCGCGAAGTTGAGTAATCATATTTATTCTCTTACGTTTTCATATTTACTCTTAAGCCTTATTATTACCAAGGAATTCATGGATGTAATAAGATCATTATTACATCAGTTCAGTTTAGTTTTGAGTTCAGTTCCAATCTTTAAGGAACTGATGAATTGGTAAAAAGAATATAGCTTGAAAGTGTACCTCCAAGACTTAGTTGTATTGCTTTGAGGATTCTCTCGTTAAAATGTAATCCACTGCTTCCTCAACAGTGTCTACAACCTGAAAAACAATATCGCATAAAAGCCGTTGAGATCGATTGATTGATTGTAAGGAAATAAGCTTACGAATGTTTTGAAGTACGATTTTACCAGATCAGCCGGAAACTCGGGATGATTATCTTTTCCTTTGAAAACACCGGTTCTCGTCAAGATCGAAAACCACGGGCGTCCAGCCTGGGACAGAGTTTAAAAAGGTTCATATGGGACTTAAGGCCCGACTGGTGGAGTCGCCAAGAAACGCAAACGCAACGACTGCGTTTTCTGGCGACTGCAGGCGACATCAAGAGTGACGGGTGGAAACGCACAGAAACGCAGACACCATGAAACACAAGATTTAATATTTTTGGGAGATGAATGAGGGAAGTAAACCTGTTGGGCGCCTCGAATGTCGATTTTAGGATTGTCTCCAATCATATATAATGTTCTGAAATGGTGACTTCCTGAATTTGAATGATCCTCAATGCGACCCGAGTGAGGAATAGATGTAGTGATTTGCTTTAAAACATCTTCGGCGTTCTTGAACACAGATGGATTTGGTTTCCCAAAAGCCGTGTACTCGAGACGGTTAGGATGAATTCTGTAAATCAATGGCCATAGCATTAGATAGAATGTTTCTCATGAAGTAAATCAAGTGTCTACGAACAGACGCATCATCCAATGTTCACGAAGAAATTCATCGTTCATATGAAGACGGATGCGTATACTCAGTAATAGTTTACCTGTTGAAGATAGCTTCAAATGCAATCCTGAAAGCTCCCATGCCAAGACGCTCAGTCGGAAATGCAGTCTGCCTTAGGTTACTACTCATCAGAATCGAAAAGATAGGAAATTCTCATATTTTCCCAATTACGAAATCTATAAATTGAATATCATTCTTTTTATCTCTTTTTTTAATGGAAATGACGAAGTCAAAAAAATATTGTTTGTCAAAAAAGAAAACTTGCAATCTTTTTAGTCAGACTTTAGGCCAGATTGGTGGAGTCGCAACCAAACGCAAACGCGGCGATTGCATTTTCTGGCGACTCCGGACGACATTAAAACCGACTGGTGGAGTCGCAATCGTCCGCAAACGTCGCGAAACGCGAAATTTAAAAATCTAGAATTATGTTGCGTTACGTTTGCGTTTTGGTGCGTTTTGAATAAAATTACCAAAATACCCTCGTATCTTTCTCTTATCTCCTCTTTCTATTATAATTTATATTAATCATAGAAATATATATATACATATATATGTATATGTATTGTATATTTAAATATTTTTTTAGATTTTAAATTTATTTCAGATATTTAAAATTATAATTAAAAATATACACTAAAAAAATTTAAATAATTTTTTTCCTTAATAATTGTCTATTTTGTTAATTTTGTTCAAAACGCAATCGTAACAGTTTTCTACTATTCGCTTCTAGTCGCAGTCGCCCACAAACACAGCGATTCCACCATTCAGACAAAATGAAACAAAACCGCCAATCGCTGACAGAAACGCTGCCAAGCGCAAGCGCAAACGCTGCGTTTCTACCAGTCAAGCCTTTTGATTCTTCGTCGCCATAGTAAATAAGAGAGAAAATAGAATTTCTTTCTTCGTCTTAAAAAAATAGGAATTCATTAACTGTGACATGTTCATTAAAAAAAATCCTTTTGTAGCAAAGCATTTATTAAGAAAAATCTGAGCTAGTCATACCCTTTCGTTATATAGACAATTTTAAAAACTGATCATACTATGATCATAGTATGAGGGTCCTAACGGTTTGGACTTGAGTAGGTTGTAAAAAAGACATACGTGGAAAATGGAGAAAAGACAGATGTGATCACGAGTACCTGATAGTCTAAATCATCATTTGCGAAGTATAACTGCGGTTGCGGTCCAATCCCTCTCCCTGGAAGTCCCCCAGTCCGTAAAATATCACATAGTACCTAAAACACAGATCCATTGACGGATCAATATGACGGAAAAAGTTTTAAATGAACTGTAAAGACTGGATACCGTTTGCCCGTGTAATGAAGTATCTTTTACACTAGATTCATACGGGGTTTTACTAAACAGTAAGGAAAAATGAATACCTGAATGTCTTTACTCCAGTCGACTGGATCACTAACGATAAATGCTGCTTGAACTCGCTGCGAAATTATACTTTCTTTCGATCGGAATTCATTTTCACCCTCTGGTTTAGTAACCCATTTCTTATACGGCATTAACGGATCAATGTTTTCAAAGTAAGAAGAATATTCGTCAAGTGAAATGACATTTCTGAAAGTTAAATGACACAGTTCATCCGGTTAATGCAAGATTGAAAACAGATAAACTGAAATTTGAACGAATGAGAAAGTGAATCCAAAAACTTACTTAAACCCATAGCTAGACATCACTGCAGCAGGTTCCCCTTTCCCAGCGGCAACAATGAACTCATTTTCAAACCTGGACAACACAATCAAAGAACAAATCGCTGACAATAAGAATCCATCCCATAATAGGCCGAAACCAATCCCCAAAGCCCATGGGCCCAAACCACCAAAAGCCAACTTATTGAAGGAATAAGGACTATGGCCTTACAAGGCACCAACTATTCCCATACATAACTGACGTGGGATCCTAACAATACCGCCCCGTTAGAACAGCGACATCCACGACACTGGCGGCCCACTCTGGTTAGCCCACTCTGGCCCCCCAGGTCGCTCCTTCCAAGTTCCATGCTGACGGCCCACTCCGGATCGCGCCCTCCAGACACTGCGAGCCACATACCAACCAGATCGAACTGCTCTGGTACCAATTGATAAAAGCTCATCCCATAATAGACCTAAACCAATCCCCAAAGCCCATGACCCAACCCACCAAAAACCAACTTATTGGAGGAAGAAGGACCATGGCTTTATAAGGCACCAACTATTCCCATACATAGCCGATGTGGGATCCTAATAGAGATGCTCCTATCCATAAACATTCTAATGATGCAAACCATTGAGTTAATCTTCAAATTCTCATGTTATGACTCCTACATTGTCGTTTAAGCATCAAAGCCCAGACTGAAGAATCATATGCCATTATCCTAAGGTTCAAGTTCTACACGCAAGGGGTTAACATTCTTGACACAATTTGAGATTTCATAAGATATATGATAGAATATATATAGAAATATGTAATTATTTTATATATATTCTGTGTATATTCTGTATAACCTACTTATGGTAGGTCTCTCTTGTATTGCTCTATATAAACCTAATAATACACGAAGACTCTTGAAAGGGGAATTCACCAAATTACATGGTATCATGGCATTAGGGTTTTCTCTCCTTCCTTCCACCTTTGCTCCCCGCCGTCCCCTCTTACGTTCCCTCTTCATCTTCTTCGTGTGTTCATCAATGGCGGCCAACACCACCACGAACACCGAAAAATCGTTCGGCATAACCAACATCAAAACTCACATTCCCATCACCCTTGATGTCAATGAACTCAACTACGATGCATGGCGTGAGTTATTTGAGACACACTGTCTCAGTTTCGGCGTCCTCGGCCACCTTGACGGCACATCTCTCCCCACCGGTGTTGCGGATGGCGATTGGACCCGTATCGATGGACTCGTGAAATTTTGGATTTATGGAACAATTTCCAAGTCCCTTCGGATGAGGTACTCAAAAAGAAATCCACCGCCCATGCTCTTTGGCTTCATCTCGAAAATCTTTTTCAAGACAACAAAGAAGCACATGCCTCCTTTGAACAATGTGATTAAGCACCGTGAGCCGTTTCCCTCTTAACAAGCCCGATCTATACTTGCACTCGAAGAAGCTCGCCTATCAAAGATCACCAAGCCTTCACCAACACACAGACCATGCCTCCTCACAACAAGTGTTGTATGTCAACACAGACCGCATCTCCCGCAACAATCGATCAGACTCTCATCGCGGGGGAAGCAACAACAACCGTGGTTGGCATGGCTCAAGGGGACGCGGCGGACGTCACTACAATCCTCCGCCTCCACCGTACTGGGTTCCACAGTGGAACCCGCACCCCTATCCGACATACCCCTATCCATATACACCGCCGCCGACCAATCCACACAACTCAAACGGGATCCTCGGGGCACCACCAGCATCTGCTCACATCGCACAGGCGAGCTCACCCCCTCTTTGGCCTACATCATCGTCACAGCCGACTCCGGGTTCGTCGTCCCTCACGTACGAATCCACTGCCTTAGGTCAGGCCTTCTCCACCATGACGTTCCAACCGCCTCCAGACGCTAGCTGGAACATGGACTCCGGCGCAACATCTCGTCTCACGGCAACTCCAGGTACCTATCATTCTATTTTTCATTCGAGCACGATTCCCTCGGTCGTCGTCGGTGACAGATCCACCATTCCTGTCCAAGCCGTAGGTCATGTTTCTCTCCCATCCCTTTCCCGTGATCTAAAACTCCATAATGTCCTTGCCACACCCCACATAATCAAAAACCTCGTTTCCATTCGTCAATTCACTACTGAGAATAATTGTTCTATTGAGTTTGATCCTTTTGGTTTTTCTGTCAAGGATTTTCCCACGCAACAGATCATTTTCCGATGTGATAGCACCGACCCTCTCTATCCTCTCCACCCGTCGGCCTCTCCACAATCACCGTGTTCGTTTGCTTTTCTCACCTCCACTCGCTCCACTTGGCATCGTCATTTGGATCACCCGGGAAACACTACCTTACATGCTTCATGTTCTTGTGGTCTTAATATTTGTAATAGAAACGACATGACGGGTTTGTGTCATGCGTGCCAACTCGGGAAACATGACCGTCTCCCCTTTTATCCTTCAAATAAAACTGTTTCCGCACCATTTGATCTCATTCACTCCGATGTCTAGACCTCTCCAATCCCTAGCGTTAGTGGCATTCGCTACTATGTTGTTTTCTTGGATCATTATAGTCAATTTTATGGGTCCATCCACTCAAACATAAATCTGATGTCATGAGCAAATTCCTTCATTTTCATGCTCTTATAAAAAACCAATTCAATAAATCTATCAAATTTCAAACCGATCATGGTGGAGAGTACGACAATAAATCCTTTCACTCATTCCTTCAAGAACACGACATTGCTATTCGTTTCAGTTGCCCTCACACTTCCGAACAAAACGGTAAAGCTGAAAGAATCATACGTACCATCAACAACCTCGTACGTACATTGCTCTTTCAAGCCTCTCTTCCTAACACCTTCTAGGTCGAAGCACTCCACATGGCCGCTCACCTCCTCAACATTCCCCCTTATCGGCTATTCGTAATGAAACTCCCTTCACCAAAATCTTCTCCAAACCAGCATCCTATGCCCATCTACAGGTATTTGGATGTCTTTGCTGCCCAAACCTTCTCTCCTCTACACCAAACAAACTCTCACCTAGATCCTATGTCTGCGTCTTCTTAGGCTACCCATCCGATCATCGCGACTTTCACTGCTTTGACCTCCCATCCCGTAATACCACATGTTGTCTTCGACGAAACCTCCTTCTCTTTCAGCTCCTCACCCGCCAAACATGTTCACGATACAACCTACACTTCCCTAGATCACGACTTCAACACCTCTTCCACTCTCCATTTGTACCTCGTAAAACCTCCGCCCCAAACACTTCCCAATCCAACGACCGAACCTCATCCCCACTCGTCCCACCCCATGGTCACACGAAGCAAATCAAGTACCCTTAAACCTTGTCCGAACCTTGCCCTCTTCACCGAGACTCCACCTCCTCCTCCTTCTAACCATATTCAGACTCTAAAAGATCCTCATTGGCAGGAAGCCATGCAATCGGAATTTGATGCCCTAACGCAAAAATAGAACATGGGATCTGGTATTTCGCCCCTCGGGGGTTAACGTGGTTTGCTCCATGTGGCTTTTTCGCCATAAGTTTGACTCTGCAGGTAACTTGGCACGGTACAAAGCTCGCCTCGTCGCCAACGGCAAATCTCAACGCTCGGGAATTGACTGCAATGAGACATTCAGTCCGATCGTGTAACTGGCAACCATATGCACCGTGCTCAGCTTGGTTGTCGTGTGATTGGCCGATCCACCAACTTGATGTGAAGAATGCGTTCCTACATGGCAATCTCGAGGAGACTATGTATATGCACCAACCTCCAGGCTTTCCTGACCCTTCTCGTACCGATCATGTCTGTCTACTTCGACGATCTTTATACGGACTCAAGCAGGCTCCCCGCACATGGTACTAAAGATTTGCCTCCTTAGCCACTCATTTGGGGTTTTGCCAAAGCATGTCTGACTCTTCCCTTTTCATTCTCCATGAGAAACTCGGAACGGTCTTCTTGCTCATATATGTTGACGACATTATCCTGACAGCTTCCACGAATGGCCTCCTTCACTCTACTATCGCAGCACTCAACAAAGAATTTGTCATGACCGACTTGGGACCTTACACTACTTCCTCGGCATCTCTGCAACACGGACATATTCAGGCCTCTTCCTCTCCTATACACAATATGCTATGGATATACTCCGTCGTGCCGGCATGTCCAAATCCAAACCATGCCAAACACCGGTTGACCTGAAGTCTAAGCTTGCTCCGATTGCGGTCCACCAGTTGCAGATCCTACACTCTATCGCAGCCTTGCTGGAGCACTCCAATATCTCACCTTTACTCGCCCGGACATTACATACGCTGTGCAACAGGTCTATCTCTTCATGTATGACCCTCGCGAGCCTCACTACTTAGCTCTCAAGCGAATCCTTCGGTATCTTCAGGGGTCCCTCACCCACGGACTTCAGCTCCATAAGTCCAACATCATGAGTCTCACCGCATATACTGATGCAGACTGGGCTGGATGTCCAGATACCCGATGCTCTACATCCGGATATTGCGTATTTCTGGGCGACAACTTACTGTCATGGTCTTCGAAGCGGCAAGCTACGGTTTCTCGATCGAGTTGTGAAGCTGAATATCTTGGGGTGGCTAATGTTGTGTCCGAGATATGTTGGCTTCGCAATCTCCTTCTTGAGCTTCGGTGCCATCTTCCACGTGCATCACTTGTCTAGATGCACTTGTCTATTGCGACAACGCTATTTATCTTTCTACCAACCCAGTGCAACATCAACGCACCATGCATATCGAGATTAACATCCACTATGTTCAAGAGAATGTAGCACTGGACAGATCCGCGTTCAGCATGTTCCGTCCACATCTCAATACGCAGACATCTTCACCAAAGGCCTCCCGCCGTGTCTCTTTCAGGAATTCCGCTCCAGCCTCAACGTTCGTCATCCTCCTGTTGCGACTGCGGGGGCATGATAGAATATTTATAGAAACCTACTTATGGTAGGTCTCTCTCTTGTATTGCTCTATATAAACCTAATAATACATGAAGACTCCTGAAAGGGGAATTCACCAAATTACAATATGATCAAATTTAAGTTGCCTACCTATTAATTAGCTTTCTAAAAGGTGTATGCCCTTGTACCACCTGCATCATTAACATATCCAAAAGAGTGCATTCAACGTGTTAACATCGAATGACCAGATGTTGTGACAAAGAACAGTAAAACCCGATAGCTATCGTAAAGCTTCTAACCTGGAACGGAGAAACGTTGACTCCAAGCAATTGACTCAACTCAAAGGCTCGTTTAGATTCGGGATAGCCACCTCCTGTCAAATGGGATGGCAAAACCAGCCAGCAATTACCATCAAAGACATGTTTTCACAGAAAGCTATATACACAAAGTCCTCCACAAAAGAGACATAAACTGTGTTCCCATCTTCAACCATTTGAAGCTTTAGTCAAACACCAACTAATGATTCATTAACAAATACTAACCCTATTTTCAGACTCAACTTCATCCTTGTTGTGATGTATTATACCACATCGGCCAAGGATATAAACCTTGTCTATATGGTATTGGACAACCCTAAACTCTTGAGATAGTTTTTGGGATTAGCTAGATCCAAATCCATATTTGACATGGTATCAGAATCTGGTTCGTCCTTATTTGAGTATACCAATGTTGGGCCTTCGATTGTGTGTTAAGGGCCGAGTAGAGTGTTGTGATTTATTGTCCCACATCGGCTAAAGAGATGTAACTTGGTTTCTTATTCGTCTCGATTTTAGTATAAGTTGTCCCAGATCGGCTAGAACATGAACTTTGGACTCATATATATAGTACTAGACAATCTTGCACTCTTGAACTAGCTCTTTTATTATTAGTTAGGTCCAACCCATATTTGACAATCCTAAAACAACTTTTTTGTTCAATTCTTTCCCAAAGGAAGATGGCATGGATATAGAGGCACTCACCATTTGTCAAGAATATGAAAGGAATCTTCAATACACCTACAACAGAAACATAAAGAATCAACACAGTCTTAATCCCATCATCTATCAGAAAGCAAATACCTACATTATCCAAACCAAAACGATAGCTTTTTTCTTTTACTTTATTTTTTCTAAAACAAGGGTAATTTCACTAAGATTAATGTCGAAATTCCAACAAGTCCAGAAATCTAGGAATGAAAACAACCCAAATAGGTAGAAAACGTATAATGTACACGTACCAGAATCATCGTAGAGTCGTCGGAGAGCACCAGGGGAGCCGCCGACGGGGGAGTGGCCGAGAAGAATAACACCGTCTATGTCGAAGGCAATGCCGAAGGAAGGACTGTTTGTTTCCCAATAAATTAAACAGAAAAGACAGAAAAATAATGGCGACCGGGTAACTCGCCGGAGATTATTCAAAGCAAGACAATTCAATTCAGCTACAGGAGGAGATAACTCACCGATTGGATTCCGACGAGAGGAGACAAAACGAACGAGAGAGAGGAGGATACGACGGAGACAATGATCGGAGGTTGTTCCTCCGATACAGAAGCGATTTTCTCGCGAAGATTCGAAGAAGATGATTCATTTGCTTTCTCTTTAGCTTGTGCTCAAAGGATCCGAAGAATGATAGCATAAGGAGCCATCAGTGTTTACCCCATTTTTTATCTTTTCTCCCACATTAGGCCGTAACTTTTGATAATATCAATTTAGTCCTTTAACATGTCCTTTAGAGTTAGGTTTTAAAATGAAATTGATTTGGTTTAATTTGATTCCATTTAATTGATGTAGTTTGATCAATTAGGGTATAAAATAAATTTAAAATTTTCAATTAGTAAAGAATTGTTTACAAAATTAAATCATTTAATTTTAATTTAAATAAATTTTAAAATATATAATTAACAAAATAAATAAAAAATATCTAAAAATGTAAACATTATACCAACGGAACGGCCGCTCTCTGCATAAAATATAAAAATATTAAATAAAATATCTAAAATACTAAAATAAAGATCATCTAGACGATCGCCGAACGTCTAATCAACCGCCCCTCTGGCTAAAACCGTCAACTGGCAGTAGTAAATCGGGACGTCTAACCACCGTCCAACAGAAAACGGCCGTCTAAACCGATTTTTTGAAGCTGGATATATACATAATATATTTTCTCTTAGATAAGAATTAGGAAAAAAATGAAAGCAATTTTTGTTTTAAAAATATAAAATAAGACATGCCAACGATCTACAAAACAGCCAAAGAAGTAAAATCCAAACTAAAGAACCAAATCTGTTCCAACAAGTCAGGAACTTATTGATGTTTACCACATGATGTTTCAATTTAAAACAAAATCCAAATCAAATTCCTTTTGAAAAATGAAACAAATCTCACAACAAGACAAAATCATTTGATTCAGACAACAAATGACTTAGCTTCAATATCTTTAAGCCTAAGGGTCACTGCTCTCTTATGTGCTTCTAAACCTTCAACTTCCGCCATTGTTGCCACATGAGGACCAAGATTTCTCAGACCTTCTTCTGTTAAAGATTGTACGGTCATGTACTTGAGGAATGAATCTAATGATACCCCTCCAAACATCCGAGCGTAACCATAAGTCGGAAGTACGTGGTTTGTCCCGCTCGCGTAGTCCCCTACACTTTCTGGCGTCCACGGCCCTAGAAACACAGATCCTGCAGCGATTGTTCCAAACCCGAGTGAATCAATCGATCATTTGTAAAACGTATTCTAAGAAATGGTAAAAGTATACAAACCAGCATTCTCGATAAGATCCTCCCATTTTTCAGCGTCTTTTACGTTAACAATCAAATGCTCGGGTGCGTATAAGTTTGAGAACGATATGGCCTGAAAAATATTAACCAAAAATGCAACGGTTAACCATGTAGCGGTGATAGTCTTCTATCTAAAACGAGAACGTTATAGAAGACTTCTATTGGATTTTCGGGTAGTTTGGGTTATTCGGGTTGTTCGGTTTATTCGAGTTCTGGTTTTCGGGTATTATACATAATTTGGGGTTATTCGGTTTTAGAATTCTTTAGATAATTCTGTTGGGTTTTTCGGGTAGTTTAGGTTATTCGGGTTATTCGGGTTCGGGTTTTTCGGGTATTTATACATAATTTGAGGTTATTCGGTTTTAGAATTCTTTAGATAATTCTTTTTTAATATAAAACAAAAATAAAAATATCAAATATAACATAAACATATATATATATAAGAAAATATACTAGTATTTTTTAGTGTTTATATAACTTTTAAAATTTTAAATTATTTTTTTATTTTTACTTTTTAAATTGGGTTGTTTGGGTTTCTCGGATTCAACCCGAACCGGACCAACTCGAATCCGAACGGGTTCTGAAATTTGAAGATATGGTTTCTTAGGGTAACCCATATTTCAAACGATTCGTGTTGTTCGGGTCGATCCAATTCGGGTCGGTCTGGGTAACCCAGATTGGCCACTCCTAATAGAAGTGTTTGTAAGCGGCAACCAAATTCTCCGAGAAACGATCGAAAAGCTAAAGCCTAATTGCCATTATAGACAAAGCAACGGGGATAAGGGCTAACCTCGGCCATATCTCGAGCAAAGACGGTGAAACTATGAGTTAGGGCTTTCGAAGCGAATTCTCCTCTAGGAAGACTTTTGCATTGTTTAGTTATTTCTTCTTCAATGGCTTTCAGATTTACATTATCCCCAACAATAACAAGGACAACTTGACTATCTGGACCATGCTCCGCCTACCAAGAAAAGAAAAATTCGAAAAGATCAGTCTTTTCATGATGATGATGATGATGATGATGATGCCATTGAGGATGGATTTGCATTGTCATGTAAGCGTGGCAAGCGTAAAAGCGGATAATGAAGGAGAAACGGCCTCGAGTTGCCCTTTCTCCAGTAGGCAAAAACATTTAATGATGATGATGATGATGATGATATGTCATATTGAGAATGGATTTGCATTGTCATGTAAGCGTGGCAAGCGGATGATGAAGGAGAAACGGCCTCGAGTTGCCCTTTCTCCAGTAGTCAAAAACATATGATGATGATGATGATGATGATGACGACGATGATGGATTTGCATTGACATGTAAGCGTGGTAAGCGTAAAAGCGGATAATGAAGGAGAAATGGCCTCGAGTTGCCCTTTCTCCAGTAGGCAAAAACATGTAATGATGATGATGATGATGATGATGATGTCATTGAGGACGGAATAAAAACTACCTGAGAAAGCAAGTCGGCTGCGATATGAACGGGACTGGCATTCTCGTCAGCGATGACTAAGACTTCTGAAGGGCCAGCAGGCATATCAATGGAAACCATTGCTTCGCTATTCTAACGAATAAAAGACGGATCAATTAATTTAATCGAATTCCTTTTCCCGAATGAAACAGTACAATTCAGACAAGTAACAGTTAAAAACAACGATACGGGTACCTGAAGAATCATCTTAGCAGCCGTAACATATTGATTCCCGGGACCGAAAATCTTCTCAACCTGCCATGAAAATCAACATGACCCGCAATATTTCCGATGGAACGAGAGGAACGGAAAAAGCTCGATGCTTGTTTTGTACCTTAGGGCAAGAATCAGTACCCCAAGCCATGGCAGCTACAGCCTGTAACACTAACATGATCATATATATATATATATATACAATCATTTAACAGAAAATCAACGGTGAAAAAGATCCACACGTCCCGCACCTGTGCTCCCCCGGCTTTAAGTATGTGCGTTACACCCGCCTTCTTCGCACAATATAGAACTTCCTACAACGTAAATACCCGTCAACAACGGAACGTAAAATACGCAGAAAAAACATCAATACATATCCGAATTCTTTCATTGCGTAGAAATAAATATCAATACATATACCTTGCAGATGCTTCCATCTTGAGTTGGTGGCGTTGCAAGAACAACGGTCTTACATCCCGCAATTTGCGCAGGCTGAGCAAAATATAATCACCATTGTTATCGATAATAAAGAATTACATGAAGAGAGAAGCAAGGCATGTTCTTTTGTAGAACTTTGAGGCGGAGTTAAAGACTCAAAGTTAGATTTTATGTTTGTTTGGTAAATTTTATATTGAAATCCAAACTCAAAGTCTCGACTCGGACTTTGAGTTATAATTTTTTGGATGCTGAAATTTTCAGCGTTCTGACTCGGATTTCTCGGATTTCGAGTTCAAAATATATAAATTACTAAGATATCCTTAAAAAATATCAAAATTGATAATTTTTATTAAATTGTATAATTAATATTATATATGATTAATTTGTATTTTTTAAATATATTAAATTATTTTAAATGTAAATTATAAATAATAATAATTATTATTATAATCATTATAATTATTTTTATGTGAAATTAATAAAAATGATTAATCAATATAATTAATATGTAAGATGTATATTTTGCTAATTTTCTTACACAGATCTTAACTCAAACTCTAATTTTTATGAAAAAAACTAAACTGAACTTAAAATTTAGATCTAGACTCTAATGAAAGTATCAAACAAACAACTTAAAATTTAATTCCAAATTAAAACTTAAATTCTAATTTTAAACTCAAACAAAAAGTTCTCTAAAAGAATATACACGCGGTAGGAGCTTACAATTGCAAGCATTAGAGCAGTCGAAGGCAAAACAGCGGTTCCACCAGGCACGTAAAGACCTACCGAACCAATACATCTCGGTACCCTTTTGCATCTAACACCCTAACAAAACTTGAAAACAGAATATTAGAATACGACACGAGATTGAAGAACGAGACGAGGTAATTGCATTGCATCAACTTACTTTCATATTCTCGACGCTTTTCTCAGTTGATTTTTGAGCCAAATGAAATGCGTATATATTTTCATACGCAACATCAAATGCTTCCTTAACTGTTTTGTCAAGCTATAATACACAAACGAATTCAAATACCGAAAGAATGAACGAAAGAAAGGAAACCCTTTTATTATAATACACAAACGAATTCAAATACCGAAATAATGAAAGAAAGAAAGAAAGAAAGAAAACCCGTCTATTAAAAATATGTTAATCTGAAATTATATACCTCGGGAACGGGAAGTTCTGATACATCTTCGACAACTTTACTCAGTTGAACTCTGTCAAACTTTTCAGTGTATCTGAAGAGTATAACACGAAGAACACAGTTATAATCGAAATCAAGCCATAGAAACAAAAGGGTTCATCAATCTCTGTCAAACTTTTCAGTGAATCTGAAGAGTATAACACGAATCACACAGTTATAATCGAAATCAAGCCATAGAAACAAAAGGGTTCATCAATCTCTGTCAAACTTTTCAGTGAATCTGAAGAGTATAACACGAATCACACAGTTATAATCGAAATCAAGCCATAGAAACAAAAGGGTTCATCAATCTCTGTCAAACTTTTCAGTGAATCTGAAGAGTATAACACGAATCACACAGTTATAATCGAAATCAAGCCATAGAAACAAAAGGGTTCATCAATCTCTGTCAAACTTTTTAGTGAATCTGAAGAGTATAACACGAATCACACAGTTATAATCGAAATCAAGCCATAGAAACAAAAGGGTTCATCAATCTCTGTCAAACTTTTCAGTGAATCTGAAGAGTATAACACGAATCACACAGTTATAATCGAAATCAAGCCATAGAAACAAAAGGGTTCATCAATCTCTGTCAAACTTTTCAGTGAATCTGAAGAGTATAACACGAATCACACAGTTATAATCGAAATCAAGCCATAGAAACAAAAGGGTTCATCAATCTCTGTCAAACTTTTCAGTGAATCTGAAGAGTATAACACGAATCACACAGTTATAATCGAAATCAAGCCATAGAAACAAAAGGGTTCATCAATCTCTGTCAAACTTTTCAGTGAATCTGAAGAGTATAACACGAATCACACAGTTATAATCGAAATCAAGCCATAGAAACAAAAGGGTTCATCAATCTCTGTCAAACTTTTCAGTGAATCTGAAGAGTATAACACGAATCACACAGTTATAATCGAAATCAAGCCATAGAAACAAAAGGGTTCATCAATCTCTGTCAAACTTTTCAGTGAATCTGAAGAGTATAACACGAATCACACACTTATAATCGAAATCAAGCCATAGAAACAAAAGGGTTCATCAATCTCTGTCAAACTTTTCAGTGAATCTGAAGAGTATAACACGAAGCACACACTTATAATCGAAATAAAGCCATAGAAACAAAAGGGTCATTCAATCTCATCCCAATGGGAAAGGAAACAGGAAGAGATTCAAATAGAAAACGAAGCACCTACTCTTTGACTGCAGCATCTCCTTTGCTTCGAACAGCTTCAATGATTGGATTGACCTAATACAATACAAGCTCATGTTCAGTCACAAGAATCCTTGAAAGCTTTCAAAGTCCATTCTGGGCATTGAGTTAATCAATCATAAAGCAACTTACTGTGGTGAAAATTGATGAGAAATCAATACGTGGGCGTGCCTTTAGCTTTTCTACTTCAGAATAACTAAGTTCAGACAATCTATGAGACTTCATGGAACAACTAACCCTTGTTCTGTTGAAGAATTGTCCTGTCAATGCAATTCACAATATTGAATTTAATTGATCATTCGGAATGATTCCCATGGACGATCTAAATCCGGACCCATTTCAACAACTACGTGAAGCAAATCAAATCAATTCAAAATCCGAATCAACGAATCTCAGACTCGAAATAACGAAAAAAACTTTTCCATTGGAAACATCTCATGCAAAGATACATCGGAAAGAGGTCGAAACCCACTTAACAACACGGCAAAAGAAGAGGAAAGGCGGTACCTTTCAGGCGAAATTCCCGACGAGGGTGACCGGAGAATGAGAGGCAAGGAACCGAAGAGATTGAAAGACGAGTCAGATCGAGGGACATTGGATTCGGATTTCAACGGTGATGGTCCCGGCGGCGGCGGCGGGAGTCCGATAAGAGAGAAGTGGACTGATGGAGCAGAGAGACAGAAGGGTTATTGTTACGACTACCTTTTTCACGAAATAATTATTTTAATTCTGAAATGGTCTAAAATAGTTAGTATTAACTTATTCTTATTTTGAAAGAATATTTTGTCCATAGATTATAAATCTTATTTAATACAGGTAAATAAATCTAAGTAAGATATCTAATAAATATAAGTTTTTTTATGTAAATAAATCTGTCTAATTTGTTCAATTAAATATTTTTCAAATGTTATATTTCCACCGGTGAAATTTCAGATTTCTTTAAAATAACAAAAAATTGAGAAAACATAAAACCCATCATTTTTACAAAGCCAAAAGCCCAAAAAAGAGATCTTCTAAACATTTAAATGATTCACGTTCGTCTCCGACCACAAATTCATAGGATCTTGTAAGATTTTTACACGATACGGTCATTAATCTTGAAAAATTTACAGGTGATTTGCTTCAAAATCGTGTCTTTTTATTCTCGCTTTTTCTGTTCCATCAATTCGATCATAGCAAAGGGTAATTCCGCCAAAAGGGTTTCTGGGTTTGATGAATTTCTGCTCCTTTTTACAGATTTAGACTTATGGGTTTTAGGGTTCTTACCGATGCGATATTATAGTGAAACAGTGTTCTATTGATGGGTTTCGTATTTGGTCGGAGACGATTCTGTCTTTTTCTCCGGTGGCTTCTGATTTAACCCTAATGCTGCTGCTTCTTCACGGTGAGAATAAATTGATGCAGCCTTTGTGGATTTTTCCGGTAGCTGGAAAAAAAGGTAAAATCTGTATAGATTACTCTCTACGTATCTCGAATTGGCAATTTATTCATATCTATCAGCTAAATCATACCATTTTTTTTTGGGGGATTTGGTTATGTGGATTAGTCCAATGGTGGGAGATGGGACATAAAGCTCGCAGCTCGAGCCGAGCGCATATGACTCGGGTCGCGGCTTTGCTGTTCCTACTGCTTGAACGCATATGACTCGGGTCGCGGCTATACTGTTCCTACTGCTTGAACGCATATGACTCGGGTCAATCGGCTATACTGTTCCTACTGCTTGAAAGCATATGACTCGGGTCGCGGCTATACTGTTCCTACTGTGTGAAGGCATATGACTCGGGTCGCGGCTGTACTGTTCCTACTGCTTGAAGGCACATGACTCGGGTCGCGGCTATACTGTTCCGACTGTGTGAAGGCATATGACTCGGGTCGCGGCTGTACTGTTCCCACTGCTTGAACGCATATGACTCGGGTCAAGACTGTACTGTTCCTACTGCTTGAACGAGTGGGAAATGGGACAGGCCGAGCTTCCATACTGTCTGAAAAACTCGGTCAAGAAGGTAAATTACTTCGGCCTTACCTTCAATTCAATCTTGTTAATATCATTTCCCAAACTCATATTTGACTTTAACATTACGAAATTTAGATTCTTTAAGATTGTGGTCGGACTTTTAGATTAACTAAACTCAAATACGCATAATATATATATATATATATATGTATATTCGGCCTTTGTTTTTTTGCTTTTGAACATTATGCAGACCAAAATCTGCAAGTAGATATCATTCTTCTTCTGTCTCTTTCTGACACTTCTGAAACTAAATCTTCTTCTGTTCTGTCTGCTTCTATTCGTAATCCTTATTAAACTCTAAAGCTTTTCTAATTTTGGCTTTGAAAAGAGTATTCAGTTCAAAATGTAATCCATTAATTATTTGCAGATATTTTTACAAAAAAAAAACATTATTTAAATACAAAAATATACTCCTTAGTACTCTATTGGTCTTACATAACACTCCATACGTACATCCGATATTCAAAGAACGAAAGAAATACCGTAGTTTACGCTAACACAGAACACGGGTCACGAATGGTTCCCATCGGAGATATAACCGCCGGCGGAGGAGGAGGAGGTCGGAGTGGTGTCTCCGTTTCCGTCTCCGTCTCCGTCTCCGTCGCAGCTATTCTTCTTTATTTTGTTCTTGGTTGTCCACGTGGAGACAATCGTGGCCGTCGATTTGAGTAACTCGTTAACGATCATGATCTTGATTCGACCTCTTCTCGGTGGAAGAGTTTGTTCTTCCTTCCTTGAGCTGTTCGGAGACGAGAACTCCATTTTTTTTTTTACTAAGACCTGATTTTTTTTTTTTTGTGAAGGAATGAAAAAAAGCAGAAGACAGAAGACTGAATGACTGAATCTTATCTGAGTAAAGCGACCGAAATTTATAGAGGGGAGAGAGAGAGAGAGACTGACCTTTTCTTGGTGACCAAGATTCTCTCTCAGGGGTATTTTGGTAAATTTGTATCATGATGACGTAATATGTATAACTTGTCCGCTAAGGAGGAGCGAGGAGGGTAAGTTGGTGTTTCACATTGGTAAAGTAAGAGTTATATTTTAATTTATGATCTTGAACTGTTGTGTAAATATGGTACACATCAATTTATTTTAATTCAAAGTAAGAATTATATTTTAATTATTTTTTATTTTTAAATATATATATATATAGATATTATAATAATTTATTTAAATTTTATATAACAAAATTTACACAATAGTAACTTTTCTCAATAAACATTGTATTGTTTTTATTTTAATATGTTATTCAATTGTAAAATTTTAAAAGTTTCATTTCTCTTTTACCATTTTTACATCATTTAATATCTCTTTGTTATTTTCAAGACTCTACTTTCCTTCTCGAACATTCTTTATCTTGTCTCGATTTATTTTTTCTAATTCTCTATTTTTCATGTACAATCTCTATCATACAATCTTCATAATCATCCACGTATAATCTCTCTCGATGTATTTTTTTTTTCTTCCTCTAATTTAGTTTCGGTTACTTTTTTATATAATTTTCATGTTTTCAGAAGTTTTAATTTTAAATTTCATTACTTTTTTCATCTTATTTCGTTTTTTTCCATTTTTCCGGTTTAATTTCACTCAATATGTCGTTGATGTTATTAGTTAATATCAATGTCCCATTGAGAACGAATTAAAATGAATGAGTTTGGTTACTTTTTTAAGTTGGTCAAGAGGCAAAAAAAAACCCAACCAAAACATCCATCCTCGATCTCTTTTGCGATAGATTTTGGATCTCAAGTTTCGTGGCGAGGTCGACGAGCGGCGACAATCGACATAAGGGATGATGGGACGAATAAACGGATGAACGGTGACGATCGAGGACGAGTAGTGCTGAGGATTATGATGGCATTATAGACTAGTGATGAGGCACGGTGGTGGGTCGGGAAGGTTCCTAATACACGCCTGGTGTTGGATCTTGTGATGTGTGCAAGGAGTCTGTTAATCTCGATCGTTCGAGTAGGATTTGTCGGGTTATGGAGAATCTCTTAACTGGCGTAAGGGCATTATTCAAGAGTTCGCCAATTGACGGTGGATAAAGATAGTTAACGGTGGAGGATCTCTTGAATAATCTAAATGAATTCTTCAAGAGTTCATTCATTAATGGTGGATGGTGGTGGTTGATTGATCTGACGAGTTAAAAATATCTTTATGGGTTGAAGAATATAGGTAAAAGGGATTTTGGGTGGAATTAATGACACCAAAAGATGTGCAAAAGCCTATTGATATAGTCAGAATTACTTCAATTGTTTCTCAAACAAGTTAAAAAACCTTGTTTTTGACAATCAATCTAGAAAATAAAAGAGTTTATTTTTAGCAATTTCAGTCTATCGTTACAAAATGAGTGCAATCTTTTATATAGGAGAGACTTCATATCAAAATTAAGAAAATACGTTAATAAGGAGTTACAAATTGATATACTAGTCGTTTAGGAAGATTTTCTAGTTCTTAGAGAACTTCAGAGGAGGAAAATTGATGACCCGGTGATTTATTATGTGCTTGAAAAAATTTTCTAGCCGTTGGAGACCTCCAAAATAGAAAAGTAGAGGATCCAGTGGAATAAATTTGGTTTGATCGATTTTCTAGCCGTTGGAAAAGATAATGAAAGATCTTTATTTTCCATCTTTTTTACCCGTGACACCTGAGTTTCTCGGTTTTAGGTGTGCGAGTCGTGGCCCGATTCAATGTAAAAAACCAACGTGAATCTTCTTTTAGTTGGGATATCATTGTTAAGGTCATTTTGGGAGGAATTTAGGAACATTGTAAAGAAGTGGCCGTTGGAGGTCTCTGTTGAAGGAAAATAGAGGATTTAGAGGGATATTGATATGTTTGGACGATTTTCTATTCGTTGGATGAGTTAAGATAACATCTTTATCTTCTGTCCTTCCTTATCTGTGTGACCCAAACCTTTTAGTAAATAAGCTACAAAAAAGTTTTTCCATTTCGGTTTCTTGGTTTAGTGCCTTATCGGTGTGATCCTCCTCACCATGGTAGTTTTGTCTTTCTACCTCTCTAGCAATTCGTTCTTTTAAATCATCTAAAAATTAAGCCATGACAATTTCCTCATCCTTATCAATTTCTAGCCTGTTTTGAAGATGCTCAAATTCTTCGAAACATTATTCGACAATTTGGGTTAATTTTTGATATAGTGAAATGTGGTAATATATAATATTTTTGCATGAGGGTATTTATTTTCCTCTACGTAGTGACGTTTTCAAAATGCATACGACGTCAAGCGCTCACATCATGATCCCACCAAGTGAGAGATATGTCTATGAGTTGTGTCGCTGCATAATGTACATTGTTGCGCCTCGTGTAGATGTAACTATAAAAAATATTGTCCATATGGATTTTTCAATCAAGATAAGCTTTTGGGTCATCACATTTAATAAAAGTATATAGTTTAACTTTAACACGTTGACATCTTGTGATTCTTTTTTAGGAAATTGTGATGGTTCATCTCGATCTCATTATCGTCATACACATGATTGCAATAATATCGACAATGTCAATGTGATGAGTCATCATCATCCTCGTTATCATGACAAGCTGAAGATCTTTGTTCTCTATGCCTATGGTGCAGACTGGCTAGTTCATCCTCTTTGTTATTTGCTTTTGGCCCTCATTGTTGAGGTTTAAGTGGTGTTCTTTGAGCTAAAAACGAGTTAGTTCTTTTTTTTCTCGAAGTTTCTTCTAGGCTAATCACTTGCGACTCCATTCGTTGGACCATTTTCATAATCACGCCAAATTGATTATTGCATTACGAGTTTTTCTTGTTTCACCATATTCTTTTTGTTATATTATTTTTCTCTAATTTTGGAAGGATAGAAGCGTACGTTGGTACTTGAACTCGACTATAACACCGAAATGATAGACACTTAGGGTGTTGGATCTTGTAATGCGTTCAAAGAATCTGTTAATCTCGATCATTTAATTAGGATTCATCGGGTCATAAAGGATCTCTTGACTGATCTAAGTGACCATTCAAGAGTTTTTCGTTGATGGCGGAGGATCTTTTACCTAACCTAATGGAATTCTTCAAGAGTTCATCCATTAATAGTGGATGGTGGTGGTTGATGGTGGAAAATATAATCTCTCAAGACAAAAATAGCTTTGTGAGTGGAAGAAGGTGGGTAAAAAGGATTTTGGGTGGAATGAATTACACCAAAAGAGGTGCAAAAACCTCTTGATATAGTCGAAAATTACTTCAATTGTTCTTGAAACAAATTTAAAATATTGTGTTCTTAACGATTAATCTAGAAAACAAAAGAATTTATTTCTTAGCAATTTAAGTATACCATTAAAAATGGGGTGAATTTCTTTATGTAGGAGAGACTCCACATAAAAATAAGGAAAATACGTAAATAATGAATTACAAATTAATCCACTAGTCATTTACAAAAATTTTCTAGTTGTTAGAGAACTTTGGATGAGAAAATTTCATGATTTGGTGGGATATGATATGCTTGGAAAGATTTCCAAGCCGTTGAAGATCTTCAGAATATGAAAATCTATATATTAAAAAGTTAAGTTTTTGTTGGCTTCCCAGCCATTCTCGTCTGTGAGCCCTCCACGTCAGCCTCCTGTATTTATTAAAATAAAACGCTTGCTCTCACCTTCTCTTCCACGATCTCTCCTCTCTGTCTTCCACGATCTCAAACGTTAAACCGCATGGAAGATCCAGAGTCGTCTCCTCTCTCCACGTTCTATTTCTGCAGTTTGGTGGTTCTCCGTTTTCTAGGGTTTTCATTTTATCGGTCTGATTCGTTTGGGGCGTTGCTGAATTTCTAGGGTTTTAGGCTTCGATTCCACGATTCACCTCTTGTGATTGAATGAGTAGGTGGGTTAACTTGAAAACGTGTTGAATTTTGGAAGATTAGGGATTTGGGGGTTTGATTAGTAGAATGAGTTTGCCGTTTGATTTTTGGAGGCTTCAAACCAGTAGGCCAATATATGAAAAAGAGGCATCACCAACCATGTGTCGGTGTTCTTAGGCATTGTTTGTTTCGTTCAACTGGTTCTATGATATTTGTCTTATGGTTGTGCAACGCAAATATATTGATTTGTCTTATGGTTGTGCACTGTAGTTGTCTCCTTCCCACTCCGTCTTATGGTTGTGCATTGTCATCTGCAATGCACACTTTTGAGGGAAATGAAGACGGGTTTGAGAAAGTTTACGCTGTAATGTTCTTATAAGGACTACGTGTCTTTTACCTAATTGATTTTTTAAAGAAACCAATATTGGAGAAAGCAGTTGTTCACTAAGTCGTGTGATCTTTGTAATTGACAGATGATGCTGGATGAACTGAAATCTGGAGGCAAAGTGTACCTCGTATATCCTGTTATTGAACAATCAGAGCAACTACCTCAGCTTCGCGCTGCCTCTGCAGAGCTCGAATTTATATCTGCCAGATTTCCAGAGTATAATTGTGGACTATTACATGGAAAGATGAAGGGTGAGGATAAAGAAGATGCTATGAGAAAGTTTAGATCTGGAGAGACACAGATATTGCTCGCCACGCAAGTGATCGAGGTAGGAGTAGATGTTCCGGATGCCTCCATGATGGTGCTATGAGAAGTTTAGATCTGGAGAGACACAGATATTGCTCGCCACGCAAGTGATCGAGGTAGGAGTAGATGTTCCGGATGCCTCCATGATGGTTGTCATGAATGCTGAAAGATTTGGAATTTCTCAGTTACACCAACTACGAGAACGGGTGGGGCGTGGAACCAGAAAATCGGAATGTTTATTAATAGGGTCCAATGCCAACAGCCTAACCCGATTGAAGGTTTTGGAGAAGTCTTCGGATGCGTTCTACTTGGCAAATGTAGACCTACTTCTACGTGGACCAGGAGATTTACTGGGGAAGAAACAATCTGGACACTTGCCCGACTTCCCTGTTGCTAGGCTGGAAATAGATGGCAATATTCTACAAGAAGCCCATGTTGCCGCATGGTAAAACATTCTTCAAACCACTCTTTCTTTTCCAGTAACCTTGGGGAGAATGAAAATAGGATGATTTGACATTGATTGATGGCTCTGTTTCTACAGAAAGTTTTAGGGGATTCTCATGACTTGGACAAGTTCTCGGGGCTGAAAGCTGAGCTTAGCATGAGACAACCACTTTCACTTATGGGCGACTGAGCCTTACTTTCTTACTACTCGGTATGTCCAACTCCTCTCTTCCTGTACCATGACATGACATGATAGTATTCTGATCTAAGTTTGTAGAGTAGTTTTGTGGGGTCACACTTTCCCTTTGACTCCTCTCTCATTATCATATATGTGCAGTCAGTGATACATGTTATCATATATGTACATGTTATCAGTCAGTGATACATGTTATCATATATGTACTCCTCTTTCATTATCATATATGTACATGTTATCGTCTGAGTTTTTTTCTAGCTTGAGCAGTCAGTGTAACTTAAAACTCTCATTCAACATGTTTATAATAAGTAAAAGACCAATAAAATAGAGCCTTGTGATCAATCATGTCAAGAGATTGGCTCTTAAAACTCTCATTCAACATGTTTATAATAAGTAAAAGACCAATAAAATAGAGCCTTGTGATCAATCATGTCAAGATTGGTTCGTGTTACATTACATAGATAGGCAAAATTTTTTATATGCCAATTTCATTTGTTGGAAAATGAAGGAAGGGGACCCACTTAGAATGCATCACCCACCTAGGAGGAGGGTGGGAAGTTTTTAGGTAAGTTTCTTTTGCTTTTTTTTTGTTGTTTTGGATCTGAATGAATTTCTCAGTATATCATGTTACTCTGCAGATGAGAATTTTAAACTAGAGCATGATGGAGTCAGGGTCCTTTCCATGGCAGATTGTGGTCCAAACACTAATGGTTCTCAGTTCTTTATAACCTTTAAGCGCCACCCGCATCTTGATGGGTAACCTTTGTTTCTAGATTTGGTTATTTTGGCATTTCAAATTTCTGGGTAAGGACAACTTGAAAAGTAATGTACATTGTCAATCACAATACATGAAGCATGTTGTGTTTGGGAAAATTGTGAAGGGAATGGAAGTTATCAAGAAAATGGAGCTTGTGGGGACTACTGATGGAAAACCTACCCAACCTGTAAAAATCATAGGCTGTGGTGAGGTGAAATGATTACGGAAAAGGCTTAGAGGGCTTCAGGTAAAAAAGATAGTTAAAATTTATTTTTTGAACGAAGTACTGCTATATTTCTCATGCATTCACACATATGTTTTTCATCTCACAGAAATCAAAGAAATCAAGCAAGGTCCTTTCTTCTGAGATAGTTCTGATGGTGAAAGACGCAGAAAAACTTCAAGGGACAAAAGGAAGAAGAGAAAAGAAGATATTTGTCTTCTGATTCGCATAACACAATATTATTTTTTCAAAGAATATCCGCAAACAATTTTTACTAAGATTCTTTTCTTCTTTATACAACAAAATTCGTCGGCCCGCGCATCGCGCGGGACTTTTACTAGTAGAGAGAAAATAGAGGATCTAGTGGAATAAGTTTGGTTTATTTAGAGAATAAGAAAAGATATTTATCTTCCATCTTTCCTTATTTGTGTCACTTCAACTCCTTTGTTTTAGGTGTGTCATGTGTGGGTTGTGGTACACTTCAATGTAAAATCTTGGTGCGAGTCTTCTTTGAATTGGATATCGTCATTATCGTGGCATGAATTTTGGGATAATGGTGAGAAACGATCGTTAGAGGTCTTTATTGGAGAAAAATAGAGGATCTTAGAGAGATATTGATATGTTTGGCTGATTTCGTATCCGTTGAACGGGATAAAATAAAATCTTTTAGTATGTCTTTACATATTTATAGATTAATAAATTTAGTACAAACTTAATAATACACCTTAAAATAAACCATTCTTTTTCATATTCCAAAAGAATCTAATATATATTACTCAAAAAAATTTTGTGAAACTAAATGCCTTTTTTTTACCTTTAACCCTTATTTTCATGATTTACCTTATTTTAAACTTTCATTTTCATACTTTACTGCTTTTGGCTTTTGATTAATCAAATTTTTAAAGTGAAAATTTTGTTTCTAATAATAATCAAACTAATTTATAAAATTTATAAGAATTGTTTGTTGTGAGGACATGTACAAATAAGTTGATTTGAAATTTATTATTATTATTAATTTTAAAGTAATTATCATGTCATTCTAAAAATATTTTTAAGATAATTTTATAGTAAAAGATAGTTAATTTTAGTTTAACACTTCAAAACAAATTAAATTTTTTCATGGATTTTTTCTACATAAAACATTAAGTATTTTGTTTACAATATATTCGATTTTTTGTATTAAAAAGTATATTAGTTAAAAACTCAATAAAACAAAGACATGACACGTATTGAATATATAAATTCCTTTTCAAAATATTAAATATTCAATATCTGTTTTGGAAATCCTATTATTTTCCGGAGTTGTTTTACAATTTTTTATAGTTATGTAATAAGTGTATATGTGTGTATGACAAGGCAGATGTGAACAGAAACCAACTTTGAAAGAAAGTTGACATTCCGTCACGTGCGGGGACCAGAATTGCAAAACGTGCTTAATACAACAAACAAAAAGCCCAATAACATGCCCAAATCATTCCATATTTATAATCGTTTTATTTAATCTAATAAGCCCAAATCCCCATGGCCCCTATAATTATATTTTGTTTTCATTTTATAATTTTGGGATTGTTTATACATTATTATAATTGATGGATGAAACGTAATATATAACATGGGGATGGATTTGTAATCATGGTTGGATTGGTTTGATCCTATATAAATGTGAGTTAGATTGAATTTGTTTCAATTTATATGCAAAATGGATTTATGAATTAAATTAGAATTTTAGTCGGCTCGTATAATTTAGCTCATATAGCGGACCGTTAATGGTAGGGTGTGATAAAATATACGACTACATTTTGAATCAAGTTCTCGTTGTTTTATTATTCACGGAATACGTTCTTATATAGTATACAATATCATACGAAAAAGAAAATATAATATCGCAGAATATTCTTACAATCTTCGAAAATATTTCGGTATTCAATAAAATATCAGATAATATCAAAAATATCTCGTAGAATATCATCAGAATAATTTGTGTGATCTCAGAGAATATTCCCGTATCAATCACAGATTATATCCATTAATAGGGCAAGTTGATTTAAAAATTACAACTCTAGAATCTTAAAGAATCCCCCAATTTTATCAAACTTCATTCTCAATCCAAGATCCATCCACATTACACTTTTCACACCCCCAATTGGTTACCGTTACCATTATGATAAGAATATATGTTAGATTAGTCGGTTATAGGTCCGACTGGTGGAGTCGCAGCCAAACACAAACGCGGCGACGGCGTTTTCTGGCGATTCCCGGCGATATTAAGACCGACTGGTGGAGTCGCAATCGCCCGTAAACGCTGCGAAACGCGGAATTTAAAAATCCAGAATTATGTTGCGTTACTTTTGTGTTTTGGTGCGTTTTGAATAAAATTACCAAAATACCCTCGTATCTTTCTCTTATCTCTTCTCTCTTTCTATTATAATTTATATTAATCGTACAAATATATATGTATATGTATTGTATATTTAAATATTTTTTAATTTTTTTAATTTATTTCAAATATTTAAAAATTATAATTAAAAAGTATACACTAAATTTTTTTAATAAATTCTTTTTAATAATTATCTATTTTGGTAATTTTGTTCAAAACGCAATCGCACCAGTTTTTTACCATTCGTTTCTAGGCGCAGTCGCCCGCAAACGCAACGATTTCACCATTGAGACAAAATAAAACAAAACGCCACCAATCGTTGACAGAAACGCTGCCAAGCGTAAAGCGCAAACGCTGCGTTTCCACCAATCAAGCCATATATATACGAATTTCCACCTCCAATTGCATCATTTTCTTTCATTGCATCTTCCCATTTAAAACAACCCTGTTTGAGCATTTATAACATTTTATTGGATATCGAAAGCTCCTCACGATATGCGATTTGATTTGATACACACGTTAAAATAAAATGCCCCAAATTCCAATTTGGTCCATCAAATCGAAATTATTGTTGTCGAGGGCAAGGGTATAATCGGACTTTGGCTAATCCCATGACCAAATGGGCCAAAGTGCTGTCATGATCGGACCAAATACAATAATTGCAAAAGAAAAATGATTGGGGTCGTTCCAAAATATGAAAGTACAATATGATAACATATAATATACAATAAATTACCTAAAATGGTGACATAATAATAGATATAATATTTAGTATATGCTTTTTTTGTTTGGGAATGCACAACTGAAATTAAATATATTATCTATATATAGTAAAATATTGAGAGATTGCCATAAAAAACCTTTCCTTTAATGGATATAAGGTGTACACGTATTTATTTCATTTACAAACCTCGTATCCTTTCTCCACCAATATTCCCACCAATCATTTATATTATTATAACCATATTAGATATAGAACACGCGTTATGTGGCCTTTTATAGATGAATAATTTTTAAATTTTATTTTAATAACTAATTTTTTAATTATAGATAATTCTTATTTAAAAAAATTAGCTCTTGATTATTTTATACCATTTTCAAGTAATTTTTAATTTTTAAATTAATTTATAATAATTTGATATTAGTTTTATTGCAACATTATTTATTGATATAATAAAAATAACCTAAAAAGATAAAAAAATATTCAAGATATTTTTAATATTTATTATATAATTATTCAAAATAAACAAATTCATTTATAATATGTAAATTGAAAATAGATGTAGATAAATAAGAATTAGCAAATTAAAAATTAATTTTATTAGAGTCAAATATTTCACAATGGTGTTATGTATTACAAATTTACTAGTTGCAAACGTTTTTATTAAAATTGTAAATTATTGTGTCACAAAAGATACATATATGTGTATATTGATTATTTTGTTTGAATATTATTTTGTTCTTAAGTTTTGATTGAGTCTTATGTTTTGAATAGGTCAAAGTTGAACAAGTTAAAAACTAACAAATTGGAAAATATCATGGAAAATATCAAGAAAGCTAAAAATATGGAGATTTGTTAGCAACAAATGCATCAAAACCTCTATAAAAAGAGTGTTGATACTATGAACGAAATTGAACTTCTACATCAGCAAAGATTGAACCTAAAAGTCAAAAGAGAAGTGTGAGCTTAAACCAAGAAACCGAAAAGTGTTTCATTTTACATTATGAGAGTGTTTTTACACAAATCTTAGACGATGTAGCTTAGGGATTTATGGGTGAATGATTTGTAGAGTCATTCAGAAACCTAAGACTATTATGTGTAGTTTTAGGTGGTCACATATGGGGTGTATGACGTTTGGGACTTCGAATTTAAGTTAAAGAGGGATATAGTCTCAGGGTGAGCCTGAATCTGTATTGAGATGTATTTGAAAAACCATTTGAATTAAATAAGAAGTCCTTTGGAGTTTTGAGAACTCCACCAAACTTTTTTTCATCTACTCTTTAGTTTTTTTTTCAATTGGTATCAGAGTTAGAAACAGATCAAAGAAGTTAATATTTGTATGAGATCCAGTTATGAGAGAGATGGAAGGTTCACGAGATTTATACTCGTATTGCAAACTCGTAATACTCAATTTCTCCAATTATGGATATTGGAAGGTTAAGATGAGAGCTAATATTCGCGGCATGGACGAAGATGCGTGGGGGTAGTGAAGTACGCATGGAATCCTCCAATGTTGATAGATGACAAAAGGGAACGAAAAGGAGAAACCACTTGATCAATGGACACCGGTTGAGAAGAGATCATCTACATATAATGCAAAGGCATTAGCTGCAATTTTCGCCTCCGTGGACATAGAAGAAATCAAACAAATACAAGGATGCGAACCAACTAAAGATGCTTGGGACACGCTTGAAATATATCATGAAGGAACTCCAAATGTAAATAGAACAATGTTGGATATTCTCGAACATCAATTTGAAAAATTTGAAATAGAAGAGAATGAAAATGTGAAAGAGTTTAGTGTAAGACTAAACGCCTTGGTCAATGAAGCACATGTTCTTGGTCAATCTTATGAAGACAAGAAACTTGTAAGGAAACTCTATCGATGCTTACCTAAGTCTATGCACAAAAAGCACGATGAACATGTCACTCAATACTGATACAACGAGCTTCAAAGAAATCATAGGAATATTGTCCGCTTATGAAATGGAGCTGCAACTGGAATAAGGATCAACTAGCAAATAATTCTCCCAAGGTATAGCCCTTAAAGTTGAAAAAAAATACAACGAAATTTGATAGACTTGCAGAAGAAATATCCTTATTAGCAAAAAAGTTTAACAAATTTCTGAAAAGAGGACCAAGAGGATACCCGAAGACACGTATACGAGAAGCAACCTGGAAAGCTTTGAATGCAACCAAATGCTTCAATTGTCAAGGTTTTGGACACACGAAAAATGAATGCCATGATGTGAAAAAGACAAACAAGTCTTTTCTTACTCAAGAAGATTCAATAAAATCAGATGAAGAGAGTGAAGAAGATTACATGACTAGTTATGTTATATTCTACAGTGTCATTGCAAGTGAAGATATATTTAATAGATATTCTTAAAGTTGAAACACATATTTTTATTATATTGTCTAAATATATATTAAGAAAAAAATAATTTAAATTTTTTATTTTTGTTATCACATAAATATAATATATATATATATATATATTATTAAAAAGGTGAAACTTCCTGATATTGAAGACTGCAAATAAAAATTTGGATCGTCAGATCTATAAGACAATCTAGTACACGTGAAATTTTTCAATTCGTTAAAAAGGTCTCGTCTTCATTTTTTATATTATAAGTTTTGCAACCGACTATTGCGGATATGAATAAAATGAGTTTCTTTTGACATGAAATAAATATTGTTTTCTTTTATATTCATTTATTGCAAAATATACATATGATAAATATAAAGGAAAGGGTCTATTACCCTCTAAACTATCGCACTTTTCTATTCTTCCTAAAATTTTTCTTCCATCCTATTTTCCCTGAACTATCATTACTAATCATATTCGCCCATAAACTTTAAAAATTCATCTTATTTCTCCATCCGTTAAATATCTGTTATTTTTCTTAAAACAGCTTATTTTCCCTAAACTATATGACTTATAGTCTATTTTCCGAACTATATGAATTCTAGCCTATTTCCCCCGAACTATATAATCTCTAGCTTATTTCCTCCAAACTATATAACATATAGCATATTCTCCCCGAACTATATAACCTCTAGTCACATAAATAGTTTGGGAGTAGGCTAGAATTCATATAGTTTGGAGAATAGACTAGAAGTCATATAGTTTGCGGGAAATATGTTATTTAAAAAAATAACAAAAAAATTAACGGATATCTAACGAAAGAAGAAATAGGATGAATTTTTAAAATTTATGGGAGAATAGGATTATTAAGGATAGTTCAGGAGAAATACAAATGATAGAAAATTTAGAAAGAAATAAGATTAAAGTGTGATAGTGTATGGAATAATAAACCTTCCTAATATAATACTTTATATGCTTGATTGATAGGGGTCAATCACTTCAAACCAAATTGATAGCTAATCTTTCTCTTTGATTTGATTGTGAACCTAATTGAAAAATAAAATCGATTTTTGTATGTTCATATATTTAAACATTGTAATTTTAAAACTTTTAATACATAAATTTTCAATGTGAAACATTTATACTATATTTTGTAATCTAATCAAAACTAACGTGATTTTAGTTTTTTTTTATTTTATTAGATTAAAAACTGTCTACTTTTAGAATTTTTTTAATCTTAAAATTGTATAATATATAAAATTTGAAAATAAATTGATTATAGAAAAAAAACGTAGATATTAAATTGAGTGTTTTTTGTTTACATTATAATTAATTTATCAATTTATTAAATTTATTATTTATTTATATTTTTAAAAAAGAATTATGAATTTCACACTCACTTAATTTCTTTTATTTTAATTAATAGTTCAAATTATTTTAAAATTCATGAATTGCACTTATTTTCAATTCTAAAAAGCAACAAAAAAAGTTATATCTATAAAATAAAAATTAAAAAATTATAAATCATAACTATGAAATATATAATATTTTTTAAAAAATTAATATTAAAATTTTTAACTATACACTAACATAGGTTTTGATAAAAAAATTATAAAAAAAATTGATTTCAATATAAATAACTAATTTGAACATTTTAGTTGATCATTGTCCCTTTGAAAATTTATATCACCCATTAAATTTAAAATATTGATCTATAGTTTTCAGATATTTTTTAATTTATTATAGAAGAATAAATTTTAGGATAAAACTCTTACTCTCACCCGAATTTTACTTATTTTGTCTATTTCCCTTCATGTATTGTGTTTTTCATATCCCTTTTTATTTTGGCCATAATTTTAAACTTGTGTTAAATCTTATCTTTTTACCCCAAACCCTAAAAACATATCAGTTTAAACCCAATTTCGGCCCGACCCGAATTGAATTTGATTTTAATTCGATTTTGCTAAATGTTGATCCAATCAGTTTATTATAATTTTGACCCGGTTTGTTGAAATTTTGATCCGATTTTGATTGAAATGTTGACTTCGTTTTGCTAGAATTTTGTCCCGATTTGCTATAATGTTGACTCAATTTGCTGAAAATTTGACCCGATTTTGCAGAAATTTTGATCCGATTTTAAATTAAACCTGTTTTTTAACCGGTTTTGCTAAAATTTTTATCCCATCTGATTTTAATGTGAATTTCACCTAATATTAATTCCATTCTACAAGGAAAACCATTGTAAAATATAAGAACAAACGCATACTAATCTATTCAACAAAATATCTTCAAATTAAAATAAGTACTAATGTATTCAACAAGAAAAAGCATAACAAAATATCTTCAAATTGAGTTTTCTAAACCGTTATGATTCTGCAATATATAAAAAAACATGTAAGAAAAAAATAAAAAACAATATAACACATGATCGATGAAATACACATTACCTAAACATGTGGGAAAGCCGAAGATGATGTAGTTTGAGACTCACGCAGGTGAGAGGATTCTACATCATAATCTTGCTGAAAACAATGAAACAATGAAAGTGATAATTTCGCTCAAATTGTGAAGCAAGACCAGCGACCGGCGAAGAGACACCCATGAATTGACGAAGAGAGACCCAGACCGAAATTGGTCGCCGAAGAGGAAAGTGAGTGTGTCTGTTGTGTGTTAGCGAAAGATTTAGTGTTACATGAAAATTAGGGTATCAGGGGTAATTGGTTTTTAAAATAAAATTTGGTTTAGTTTCGGTTAAGTTAGTTTGATAAAAAAAAGGTTAGCAAAACCGGATTAAAATCAAATCCAATTCGGGCTAGATCGAAATTGGGTATGAAATCGGGTTAAAATTGATGGATTTTTAGGATTTAGGTAAAAGATTAAGATTTCACGGAAGTTTAGACGAAAGAGATAATAGGTCGAATTACAAAACATGAGGGAGAAATAGGGTTAAAGTCAAAACATGAAGGTAATAGGACAAATGCAATACATGAGGGACAATATGCAAAATAAGTAAATTCCGGATGATAATATGAGTTTATTCCAAAAATTTAAGATTTAACGGAAATTTAGAATGAGAAGATAATAGAACGAATTACAAAACATGAAAGAGAAATAAGATTAGGATCAAAATATGAAAGGAAAATGGGATGAAAGGAAAATAAGATGGACACAATATTTGAAATATATAAAGTAAATATGATTCGGATGGGAACAAGAGTTTATCCCTAAAATTTATCTAATGAGACATTTTATACAATGTATGATATTTATTTTTATTTGTTTATAATGTTTAAATTAGTATATAAACAAATAATGATAAAACTTAACATATGAAAATACTTTTTAATTGAAAAAGTTGATCATATTAGATTAACCTAAAAGACTCCAACTAGAAGATTATGCAGAGATGAATCAGTCTATAAAACTCATACTTACATATTCATATTAGTTATTAATATACTTTTAATAGAAAATTGAATTATTTTTTGCCGATAAATTCGAAATAATTTAGATATTTTGAATATTTTATTAAGTTTTATGCGAAATATCCGAAGGAGGCAAGTGACTCTAATCAAAATTTCAGTTTTTTTTTTATAAATACAAATAGTGTCCATTATATGTTGGGTCCGATGGTCACTTTTCGTTGTCGTTGCACAAACCTACCACTCAAAAGTCTTCAATTTCTTCAAATATACTTTTTATTTAAAAATATCTCATAATGTATTAAATTTTTTCAACTAAAATATTTATTATATTCTAATAAATTATTCAGTTTTTCAATTGTAAAATAATAAATCCTTGTATTAAGTTTGAAACACAAAATATAGTTAAATATAGTTACAGTCTGTATTTTCTACTAGCTTAATATTAGAGGTTCTCAACAAAATTTGAAAATTGATATTTTAACTCAACGATAAATATTGAATTTTGTCAATAATATTTATGTTAATTAGTGTTCCAAAAAATGTTGAATGGATGTTTAAATAGATTAGATGATACATATAACAAAAATTTACAAAACAAATATTAAATTTAGTTTCTACGTCATAAAATTAAAAATCCAATAGTTAATGTTTCATGTATTAAAAAATCAATACGAATACTTCAAAGTAACATATTTGGGATATTTTTTGTATAAAATTCAAAAGATGCAAAACAATATCATTTTCTGAAATGGAAAAAAGATTACTCTAGATGTTCCATAAAGTTAAAATATAAGACAATCAGCTTTTTAGATTATTTTTTAAAAAAAAAATTTGTCTACTACCATCGTATATGTGGATTATCCAAGTAAAAAATTGAAAATAAATACTTATATTTGATATTAAATTCAATTTATTTAATTTATAATTGAAAATGTTACTAAATAAAATCGTTTTATTAGTTTAAAAACAAATCATTTCATATATTTTGAAAACATTCGTTATTTTCTCCTCTAAAATTTCCATCCATAAATGAATACTTCACAGTTTTAAAGTGCTTCCACGTATTTAATTCACAATGTCACAAAATCATCAACAAATATCTATCATTTTCATTTTATGAATTTAAAAAATTTCTTGCCCTATTCACAATTCACCTCCACATTCTTTTTTATTCACAATGTCATGAAAATTATGACATATTTCTTTATCATGCAAAATATAAATATAAAGTATTTGTATTTATCGATATTTATAACGTATTATTTTCAATTATACATAAATATAAATTATCCAATCATGCAAAATATGTGTGGATTATCCAAGTAAAAAATTGCAAATAAATAGTTATATTTGATATTAAAGTTCAATTAATTTAATTTATAATAATTTTAATAATTGAAAATGTTACTAAAAATATAAAATCGTTTATTTATAACGTGTTATATCCGATTATACATAATTATTGTCCGGTTTCCGGTTATTAATATACGATTATACATTAACACAATTCGAATTAAAGAAAATAATTGGGAACCGGAGACCGAAATAAACGGTGTCCATTAATCGGGAAAGAGGGAACATTTTATATATTCCTTTCTTGCCTTGCCATTAAGTACGGTTTTCATAGTGCTCAACGTCACGTCCCATCAAATCCTGTCTTTGTCGCCAACGATTTCTCTCCGACCGCCGGAGCTCCTCACCGCCTCACTGACTTCGTCGGAAACTCTCATCTCGATGACTCCACTAACTCTTCGATCTCTATCGTGATCGAGTTATCTTTCTCTCAATTGCTCCGGTCGCCGTCGATTTTCACCGTTGTTCATAATGAGAAACCGGAACCGGAGCGTTGCTCTTGGTACTCCTGGATTTCTATGTCTTTGGATGATCACTTGTTTGTGTCACTGTTGAAATGTGAGTGTTGATCGTTGTTTCAGTTCAAATCGACGGCGATCATCTTTTTGAATATAGCTTTGGTGAGAATACGTAGGAGCTTTACGAACAGCTTGATGAATGCGAAATCGCTTAACGAAATCGTTGTAGTTCCTGTAAGGTTATGGAATTTGAGTGGGATTTTGTGTTGATTGTGTTTAGATTTGATGCTGGATCTCAATCTGGAGGTCTGCTCGACGGAGTCAACTCAAGACGGAGGGGAATCGGCCTTCGTCAAAGGGATTTCCGGTGTTGTGTTGAATGAAATGGATGAATCGGTGACCTCGAATTCCTCCGTCGTCAATGTTGAAGGGTCAAGCTGCGTCGACGGGGAAGAAGAGTCATGCTTCACACGAGCCGTCACTTTTCAATTCGATATACTAAAACGAGGTGACGAAGAAGTAGTAGGAGGAAAAGAAGTAAAGGAAGCAGCGATGATCAAGGATTTCTTTCCGGTCACCGGAGGTAACGGAAACGGCGCGAATTATCAGAGTTCGGAGGCACAAAGTTCTAGAAACTCCATTGATATTTCCTTCCAGAGGTGGAAACAAGCTGGCGAGATTCTCGGACGTGGCGGCGGCGGCGTTGCAACACGGGTAATACAGCAGCCGTCGCAGCCATCGCAGCCCGTGAAGAAAAGTAGGAGAGGGCCAAGGTCGAAGAGCTCGCAGTACAGAGGCGTTACGTTCTACAGGAGGACTGGGAGATGGGAATCACATATATGGTAATCTTATCTGTTATTGTCTTTGTCATCACCTGCGGAGTAATCCATTAGACGAAATCTTGATGTGCTTACTTTGGTCGAATCAGGTCGTAATTAATTATGATCGAATTGGGTTAAACATACATATTTACACCAAATTCGAGATTCACTTGCAGGGTTGATACACATATTATCGGTTTCGGATGCATGAATCTTCGTCGTTCAGCTCGAAGGGTGGTCTTAGTATTATTTTACTAACCTTTCCTTTTCTCAATTATTGGGTGCAGGGATTGCGGTAAACAAGTATATTTGGGTATGGATTTCAAACAATTTGCAAACTGATTTCTGCTGTATTTGTTCATCTTTTAATTAACTCCGCATTTGGATTCTGTTGTAGGTGGATTTGACACTGCTCATGCTGCAGCTAGGTAATTCCATTAGAAAATCTGTGTTTCGTATGATTTACATCATCTATGGCATGTTAAGTTTGGAATTCGTAGATTCAGCATCCCATTTCTCATGCAGGGCCTATGATCGGGCTGCTATTAAGTTCCGTGGTTTGGATGCTGATATCAATTTCAGTGTCAGTGATTACGAAGAGGATCTTAAACAGGTTTTAATTACATATGTTCAAAGTTAAAACGAGTATATATCTCTTTGAATATGTTGTTAGCTGATGTCAAAACTTAACAGATGGCGAATCTTACCAAGGAGGAAGTTGTGCAATTACTTCGTCGCCAAAGCACTGGATTCTCAAGGGGTAATTCAAGATATCAAGGAGGGGCTTTGCATAAGTTTGGAAGATGGGGAGCTCAAATGAACCAGCTTCTTGAGAAACCGTAAGGGAATTTAAACGGAAACTAGTGTTCCCATTTATACAATTCACTTTCTGTTTGATTCATGATTGCTTGAAGTAAATGGCAGTCATTTGAGCGCATGACTGCCATTGGATCTTCTGGAAATTTGGTCAACTGAGGTCTCGGCCTCTATCTGGTTTTCTTCAAGGCTGACACCTTTGGATCTTCTGGAAATTAGGGTTTATGACAGGACATCCATCAAATGGAACGTAAAAGAAGCTACTACCCATATCGAGTCTCATGCCTATCAGATGATCCCTGAGGCAAATGACAGAGGTACTGCTCTATGCCTTTGTTCAATTGGCGGCAGGGCCAGTTCAACTAAAAAAACACTAGAAAAGAGACCATGTGCCATAAAATTAAAATAGGCCCCTTTGTACCTTTTAACATAAAAATATTCTAAATATTAATTATTTTTTTTGAAAATAATAGGCCCTAAATTCATTAAGAGCCCTGTTCGAATGCTCTTGTCGCACATGGTCTGAGCCATCTGCCAACCTTGTATAGTTCTTTCCACATCCTTTGATGTATGATATTTGAGAGATGACTAATTTTCTGTGTAGCTCCCATTAATCTCGACCTCGAGTTGGGAATATCTACTCCTATTGGGGATGGTTCAAAGCAAAACAAGAGGTGCCTCCAGCTTCATTTAGGCTCTAATGATATTGTTGGTGGAATGGACTTAAAGGTGAACACTCCTATATATACAGTGTTTCACTTTGATTTCATTAGTGCCTCGTTATTTATTTCTTCCTCCAAATGTCAAAATAAAAGAACCCAAGCTTGAGTTTTAATGGTTACTTGCTTCATCCATTAATTCACCATGCTTCTTTTTAATCGATTATCACAGAAGGAGAACCATATGGCTGCTGCAGCACGTGATCCACCTTTCAATTTCTTGAAGAGAGGTTCAGACCATTCTATTCCTTGGAAAGTTTTACCTTCTCCGATTCTTTCACCAGAGGTAAATTCTAAAGAACACATCTTGGGACCATCCTAGCATGTTTGTTACTGCCAGAGATTTATACGACACAATCTTCTGTACCTTTTGCCAAAATTCGAATTCGATATGACTTACTGCTTCAAACTGATCCAAACTTTAGCTAGCCAACGAATAATTCCTCCTAAGTGAAGTCATTTAGTTTTTAGGTATTATTGATTAGTTGAGATACCGATAACTCACATTGTTTTCGCATTGTTTTGATTGGTTAAGATGAATAACAACCACTTTAGGCTGTTGAAGTTGTGGTTTTCTTTACCGAAATCCAAGTTTGCGGGTTACTACGGGTTAATAACAACGAGCCATCCTCTACACTTTTAACGGATAGTAAATGTAGTTATTTCATCGGATGATTAAATAACATCAATGAATTACAATGTCTAAGAGTCTCACATTGCTCATTAATGGAATTATAGAACTATGCCTTTTAAGGCCAAATGCACCTTCACCCTTTAAGCAAACTTTTGGGATTATGAGATCCATGTGTGTTTTAGGGATTGATTTGGTCTTATTGTAGAATAGATTTTTATCAATTGGTATTGGTATCAATGCTTGCCCACATCGTTTGGCCTGACAGATTGGGTCGATATGGACGTTGGTGCTTAAATGGGTCGGTATTGTTAAGAGTTCCACATTGCTTGTTAAAGCCATGGATCATTAACTTTTGGATGAGATCCATAATCCTTTAGGATTGACTTGGTCACAATGTCGTGAGGGGAGTGTTATGATAAATTGTCCCACATTGGTCAGGACATGAATTTTGGACTTATATATATGGTATATGGTATTGGGCAATCCTAAACTCTTGAGTTAGCTTATAGGATTAGTTAGACCGAAATCCATATTTGACAAGTTCTTATCTCTTTATTTAAAAGAAGTAAATTTTTTATATGGTATATATATATATATATGACAAGTTCTTTTATTTAAAAGAAGTAAATTTTTTATATGGTATATATATATATATATGAACTTTGGACTTATATATATGGTATATGGTAATGGTATTGGTTCAACTCTTGAGTTAGTTTTTAGGATTAGTTAGACCGAAATTCATATTTGACAAGTTTTATCTCTTTATTTAAAAGAAAGTAGATTTTTTATATGGTATATATATATATATATATGAACTTTGGACTTATATATATGGTATATGGTATTGGTCAACCCTAATCTCTTGAGCTAGTTTTTGGGATTAGTTAGACCGAAATCAATATTTTTTCAAGTTCTTATCTCTTTATTTAAAAGAAAGTAGATTTTTTTTTTAAAAAATTATGTTTGCAAATAATTATGTTATTCTTTTAACAGGAGAAGAAAGGTGTTGAATCATATTCTCCTCAAAGCTTCTCAACAAATATATGGCAAACACAAATTCGGCCCAACAACAACAATAACAACAACACGTCTATTACAGCATCTATGCAGCCATTGTTGCCTAATGCAGCATCATCACGATTCTCATTCTCAACTACACCGTCTTCATCCACGAACCCTCAAATCTAACTACAACACTCCACAACCTCTATTTCATCTCTCCGACTGATCAACGTCTCATTCACGACCCTCCTCAACCTCCACCTTTAGCTCTCGAGTATCTCCCACGCATTAAAAAGGTAAACATCTTTCGTTTTCCTATTCCCGATTCATCAAAATCATGATATTGATCAATTAAGAGGACCCGATATTGTTAACATCGAAAATAGACGAATGCTAAAAAATATAATTTCGGAAATCTTGAAGTTGTGTTGATTATTAAAACATAATTTTCTTACCATAATTACTTCTTTTTAATCTTTTTTTTTTTATTCTTATATTTTTTTTCTTTTTCTATAAAAAAAGAAAGAAGAAAGAAATAAATTTTATCAAATGATATCTAATATTGATCTTCAAGATTGTTTTGATATGATTTTACTTGAAGAGTGAATCATAATATGATAAGGGAATTTATACAAAAAAAAATTATTGTATCTGACAAAAAAAAGAACATAATGTTGTTGCAGAGTGAACAGGAATGGAACAGAGATTGAACAATGGATTCATCATATCTCTTTATGTCTGTAAGATAATATTTACTTACTCTTCTTGTTTCTTTCTTCTTGGATTCATTCAAAACTCAGTATTCCTTTTTTTAAAAATTTACCATTTGTTTGAGAAATTCGACCAATGTTGGTTGTCCTAACTCACTTTCTTATTGTCTTTTATGTTTTTGTTTTTCCTTTGTGAAAAAAAATTAACACTTCTCTTCTATTAGTATAACAGTATGCAATTTCCTCTTTTACCATTAATTGCTAATTATGCAAATATATTTTATATATTTTTAATATATGTTTATGTATTGACGCTTTTATTTTTATTCTAATATATATTGTTATAGGTATACCAATAAATATCTTACTTTTTTATTATCGTATAGTATATTGTATGTAAATTATTCAATAATATAACAGAGAAATCCGAAAGAATATATAAAAACTTTAGGAAATCTCTAAAAGACATCGTATGTTTATCAAACCAAATGGTTTAAAACCTTTTGAAGTCCAAATATATAATTAATAAAATAAAAATAAACAAATAGAAATCGAGTAAATTAAGTTCTATTGTATAATGTTTACGTCTTTCGTTTATATATGTATTTTAAAAGAATATTAAAATTGAGTTAATACATTCTACAAACCTATTTGTTATGAAATCTTTTGATGATTTTTAATTTTCTATAAATGTAGATCTTTGTAGTCGATGAGTGTAAAGTATCAAAACATCTGGATATTAAACGAAAACATGTTAGTTAGTAATAATATTAAATTTACATGTAATAAATAAGCAAGATATAATTCATTTTGTAACATTTAAAGTGTTACAAATTAATTAACAATGTATTCGTGAGCTCTTGTATGATGCTTTTGTCTAATTGAGACATGTCAACAAAGTCTGAAAGTTATTTATTATTTGCACTAAGAAACTTCTCGGTCTCAATAAATGTGTATTGCTGGATTTTTGCATCAGACAACTGTAGATTTGTAAATCTAAATACCATTTGCTTCTTCCTTAATATGTCCTCCGTAAGAATTTTACAACAATCATTCCATAGCTCAAGTGGTTTGCTAACTTCGCAATATAGTAACAATGTAACAAATAAGCGTCGTAATTGTGATGGCATTACCCAATTAGAAGCTTCACTCATAGCTTGATGCCACTCGTTATCACCATCAAAAAGACCTCTAGCAATGCAAGCCTCTTGGAAGTTACTACATCGAACATTGTCAAATGTCTTAATATCATCCTAGCTTGTAGATCCTTTTACAACATTAAAAAACATTATAAGATAGTACAATTCTTGATATGCATGTTGTATATTAACGATTCTACCAATCGTTAATTCTTGTTTTCTGATATACCAAAACTTGTCTCTCTTGTTCAATACAAACTTTGTTGGGAACTCAACATGCTTTAATTTATGCGCTTCTTTATATTTTCGGTTCGGCTTCATCCATACTATAAACATTCTTTCATCTACACCTGGTTTTTTAAAAAGCTTTCTGGATTGGCATCATCTTCAAAGGTCACGTTATGCTCGTCGATGTAATGGTAACCTCATCACATATGGTTTTTTATAATGTATGTGGAAAAATAATATTCTCCATACAGCCTTACATGCAGATAAATATCGATATTCTAGATAATTACTTATTTTAGTTAAATTTTTCAAACAATAATCAAAGCTCGAGGAAAGAAAAACAACTCTTAGATATTCATATAATTCAAATTGTATACAGATTTTAATATCAATATTTTACGAATATAGAAAAAAATTATGTTTAAAATAAAGAAAAAAATATTTGTGAATATGTATATTATCTAAAATATTTTTAACTATTATAATTAATATATTAATTTTTGATTAAATATAATAAAATTGTAAAATTAAAAAAATTATGTAAAAATATTATAATTTTAGGTTTGTTGATTGAACTCTCATGTCATTGTCGACATGGTGGTACCGGAATTCAACAATCCTAACTTTTAATATATAACAAAATGGACATTTAAAGATTACAACATAAAAACCCCAACCCGAACTCTCCGACCCCGACGCCCTTGGCCTTCCCACCCTGACGCCCTTGGCATTTCGACCCTGATGCCTTTTAGCGTTCCGACCCTGACGCATTTTCACGTTTTTATCTTGATGCCCTTCAGCATATCGACCCCGATGCCCCTTGGCGTTCCGACCCTGACGCCCCTTGGTGTTCAGACCCCGACGCCTTTGGTGCTCAGACCTCGATGCTCTTTAGTGTTCTGACCTTGACGCCCTTTGGCATTTCGACCTCGACGCCCCTTGGCGTTCCAACCCTGACGCCCCTTGGCGTTCAGACCCCGACGCCCTTGGTGCTCAGACCTCGATGCTCTTTAGTGTTCTGACCTTGACGCCCTTTGGCGTTTCGACCTCGACGCCCCTTGGCGTTCCGACCTTGACGCCTCTTTGCATGCCGACCTCAACGCCCCTTGACATACCGACCTTGACGCCCCTTGGCGTTCTGATCTTGATGCCCTTCGCCTTTCGGCGTACCAACCTTGACGGTTCTATTCGATTGTTGACAAACTATCGAACCAAGACAACGACGTGACAAGCCATCGAAATTTCGACCGACCCGACCGTCGAACTTTCCACGGAAGTGTTTTATTTTTTTTTCTTTCTTTATCTTTTGACGACGAGAATATGAGATTATAAATTGCGAACATCTTCATCAAAACATCTAGACGACATGGATTTGACGTTTTATTGGCAAGTTAGACATTGTCGATCTACATGTTCCAACTTAACGACTCATCGTCTCCACACACCTCGTGATTACACTTCTCGTCATTCCAGTTTTCTCGTAATAACGTTTCGCATTCTTTTAGTTGACTTTCTTTGAATCTCCTCGTTCTACCGTTTTCCACATCTATATAAAAGCTTGTATCGTTCTATGTTCAACACATCAATACAAAATCTTTTTACAATATGGTTCATTGTATATCATCCCTAAATTTTGATTGTAAATTCCTCCCACCAACCTAAATCTGATGATCGAACCAGAAATGGATAGCGATCTCTTAGATTTCTCTTCAGAGGACGACGACGCTTGGCTTCTGCAGAATCTCCCGAATGAAGACGTTTTGTTACTCGCCAATACTAGCACTGGGAGCAAAAATGGTTACTTCAATGGTTCGCCACTCCAAATCCCTAGATCTAATCACCCTCTTCCTGTCCGTCTTCCACTCTCTCCAATCGGTAATGACTTCGATCTATTGGTTTTGTTTTAGGTTTCGATTACTTTTATTTAGTATTTTACTTTATTTAGGATTGAATTTGTTATCGGACATTGGTCCGGGAGTTTTATCTTGTTATCAATGTACTTGCTTTCGTGATATTGGATTGTTGGGTAAATGTATTGCTTTCGTTTATCAACTCAAATGGCAACCGCTTTTTTTTTTTTGGCAGGGGAAGTTAGGGACAACAAGAACATGGAGCAGCTGAGTCCTTCAAATATTACAGAAAGTTGCGATAAGGAGAATATTAGTGGTAACAAAGTGGATTTATGCAGACTGAGTGTGGAGCGACAACAGATGAAGAGAAAGAAGAAGACTGCTGGGTTTAACTTGCGGAAAAGTTTAGCATGGGACCGAGCTTTTTTTACAGAAGAAGGTGCTTTTTTTGGATTTCTTCAAGTTGCTGCCTGGATTTGTTCTTGTCTTTGTTATCAGAAGTTCAGTCTAAGCCACTAAGATTTGCAATATGGTACTGAACCAGGTGTCTTGGATTCTGTTGAATTGTCTATTATAACGGGGAAGGATTGCCAAACTGGTGGAGACGTGTTACCTACTATTCAAAAAGAGCGAGGGGAGTCAATATTGGCTTCAAATTGTTCTGGTAACTCACCAGGATTGCGATCAATTGAGGAAAATTTATTTAAGGGGTTGCCTGTGAACAGTAAGAACAAGGAGAAGAAGGTTGTGGGTAGTGCTTTGCTGAAGAAGGCATCACCATCTAAAGTCCCGTCTTCGGCGGTATGTTATGAACCATGAATTTATTTCTCTTTTCTGATACAGCTTATGAGGCTGATTTATCACTCGACCCGACCGTCGAACTTTCCACGGAAGTGTTTTATTTTTTTTTCTTTCTTTATCTTTTGACGACCAGAATATGAGATTATAAATTGCGAACATCTTCATCAAAACATCTAGACGACATGGATTTGACGTTTTATTGGCAAGTTAGACATTGTCGATCTACATGTTCCAACTTAACGACTCATCGTCTCCACACACCTCGTGATTACACTTCTCGTCATTCCAGTTTTCTCGTAATAACGTTTCGCATTCTTTTAGTTGACTTTCTTTGAATCTCCTCGTTCTACCGTTTTCCACATCTATATAAAAGCTTGTATCGTTCTATGTTCAACACATCAATACAAAATCTTTTTACAATATGGTTCATTGTATATCATCCCTAAATTTTGATTGTAAATTCCTCCCACCAAACCCTTTAATTCCTTTAGGAGAGGAGCCGATAACTCAATTATTTGAAGAAAAAAATTTAACTTTTAAAATATAAGATTTACATGTTAATGTTTTTTAAAATTTGTAATTTTCCATTACGCTAATGTGAGAGATATGGTAATGAAAAAAATTTAAGAATTTAGATATTTAATGATATACCAATATTGATTATATACGTTAAGAAATAAGAACATTACATGATTTTTATTAAAGAAAATATGCTCGATTTTAATTCAGATTCTTTTAAAGGTAGGTTAATGAATTTGATACCCTCAAGTCCATTGTGTTATTCAGATCAAAGCCCATAAAAAACAAAAGTAAGTTAGGCCCAGTTCAATCGCCCTTCATAAGTTAAGTGCAAATTGTCAATATCATCCCCATATCTAACGCCTTACCAAAGCAATTAAAAGATCTCGTTTGGGGTTAATATCGTCATTTTACAACTCTCCGTCACGATCGTCTTCTCTGTCTTCTTCTTCTTCTT
>CM071870.1:40486568-40531807 GCA_036759665.1 Gynandropsis gynandra | reverse complement strand
TCTTCCGATACCCTAAATCTGATGATCGAACCAGAAATGGATAGCGATCTCTTAGATTTCTCTTCAGAAGACGACGACGCTTGGCTTCTGCAGAATCTCCCGAATGAAGACGTTTTGTTACTCGCCAATACTAGCACTGGGAGCAAAAATGGTTACTTCAATGGTTCGCCACTCCAAATCCCTAGATCTAATCACCCTCTTCCTGTCCGTCTTCCACTCTCTCCAATCGGTAATGACTTCGATCTATTGGTTTTGTTTTAGGCTTCGATTACTTTTATTTAGTATTTTACTTTATTTAGGATTGAATTTGTTATCGGACATTGGTCCGGGAGTTTTATCTTGTTATCAATGTACTTGCTTTCGTGATATTGGATTGTTGGGTAAATGTATTGCTTTCGTTTATCAACTCAAATGGCAACCGCTTTTTTTTTTTTGGCAGGGGAAGTTAGGGACAACAAGAACATGGAGCAGCTGAGTCCTTCAAATATTACAGAAAGTTGCGATAAGGAGAATATTAGTGGTAACAAAGTGGATTTATGCAGACTGAGTGTGGAGCGACAACAGATGAAGAGAAAGAAGAAGACTGCTGGGTTTAACTTGCGGAAAAGTTTAGCATGGGACCGAGCTTTTTTTACAGAAGAAGGTGCTTTTTTTGGATTTCTTCAAGTTGCTGCCTGGATTTGTTCTTGTCTTTGTTATCAGAAGTTCAGTCTAAGCCACTAAGATTTGCAATATGGTACTGAACCAGGTGTCTTGGATTCTGTTGAATTGTCTATTATAACGGGGAAGGATTGCCAAACTGGTGGAGACGTGTTACCTACTATTCAAAAAGAGCGAGGGGAGTCAATATTGGCTTCAAATTGTTCTGGTAACTCACCAGGATTGCGATCAATTGAGGAAAATTTATTTAAGGGGTTGCCTGTGAACAGTAAGAACAAGGAGAAGAAGGTTGTGGGTAGTGCTTTGCTGAAGAAGGCATCACCATCTAAAGTCCCGTCTTCGGCGGTATGTTATGAACCATGAATTTATTTCTCTTTTCTGATACAGCTTATGAGGCTGATTTATCACTTTTTACAAATGCTTTCTTCCTGGTACTAATTATTGTGAGCTAAATGTTGAATATTTGTACCTTAGGCCCAGAGAAAGCTGCTTTCAGCTCATGATGCTAAGAGCAGTTCCAAAAGCAGCGGTTGTCCAAGGCCTCCTGCTTCAGTTTCATATCCTTTTCTACTTAATTGGGTTTGAAAGAAGTACTCTATCAAAATTTATATAAGAAAATTAACACAAAAACCTGTACCTGCTTTTGTTTGCCCTCTTCATTAGTTAACCTTAACTTCTTTGAACCCTTAAAAGACCGGCAAATGCACATATGGGAAAAGCGCAAAACAAGGAGCTGAGAGTATCTAAGGTTTCTGTTTCAAGATCTGATCCACTTAAGGTCACAAATACTGCGAAAAAAGCTACCCAGGCTCCAAGCAAAGTGAAACAAATTTGGTCTGCTCATTCAAGTATGTCTTGTTAATCATTTTGGACCTGTGCATCTTATAGAGTTTTATAGTCTGCCTGCAAAAGTCTTTAGCAATCCCTTATTTTGTATATGGGTAACATGATTCTATTTTATCTTACTTGTTTTCTTCTGATGCAGTTGGCAGTTCTCAGAAGAGCTTAGGATGTACAAGCTCTTCAAAGAAAACCTCAAGTGCTCAAATTAAAACAAAATCTACCCTGGCGACCGTATCGTCTATTCCTAAACCCCTAGTTAAGCAAGCTAGAAGAAACGTGGTATCTATCTGCAGTCTTATACAAGCCAATATAGTGAATAAATGATGTTAAAGAACAGAGCCTAAGTGTATGTTTTTTTATAGAATTTTCCAGTTGAGAATAACTTTTTATATTTTGTTGGATTCCAGATCAGCACAGGGTTGGATATTCCTTCAGAATCCAACTCTCAGCATTCAGTGGCTGTGAAATCACACGACAGTTTGATGACAACATCAGATCTAGCTCTACCAGTGCACGGTCAGGGATCAAACTTTCATGACTCTAGTTTAAGTAGCATTGCTGTGTCTGCTCCTCAAAGTTCGTGTAGGAGCATTGAATCTGCAGTTTCACGACTACCAAGGCCAACGGGTTTAAGGATGCCATCACCATCAATTGGCTTTTTCAATCAGGTATTTTTATGGAAATGAAATGAAGTCTGTTATGTTTTGATGCCTTAACTTAGTTGTTGAGGTTCATGACTTTCCCATTCGTCATTTATCAATTTTTATTTATACATTTTTTTCAGTCAAAATATTCATCACAAGGTTCACTAGAAAAAAGTAGTCAAGCTCTTCCTAGATCTGATTCAGCCACCAATCATTACTTGATTCCTACCTTCAAGAAATCTCAAGCAGCTGGAAAAGTTCCCAGGGTTGACACTAGAATCACGACTGGAAACATTAGCAGTTTAGACTCAACTACATGCTACTCTGCTCCATCTCGACTTCTCCAACCTTCTCAGGAAAAGATGAATGTGGAATCGAAAAGCTCTCTGGAAATGGAACACAGGCTGCAATGTAATCCTATCAGCTCTCCTATCACTAAAAGTCTGAAGCATCCAAGTGTTACCCCAGATGATGCTGAAACTATAGCTCTAGACAATGCAGCATTATGCAAGTATGAGAAGATTTTCTCTGAAAATTTTGAAGAGTTGCAGAGACAAAGCAAGATGTCACCCTTATGTAGCAAAAATAATGAACAAGCAGATAAATCACCTGATTTTAAGAGGGATGACATAAGGAAGACTTGCACGACAGAAGATCATAATGCTTTACTGCTGAAACATGGTTCACTTTTCGAAGATTCAGTTGATTCTCAGGTGCAGTGTTCTAGCAATGATGAGTTGAAAGCATTTGACAACAATTCTCAGGTGAAAGTCAGCCATCAAAGGGAAGAATATACTTGTAAGACCAATGATTTTGACGGATTATGTGTTCAAAGAAAACCTTTAAATACGTATCTGCTCCCTGGAAATGAAGATGAAGTTGCTATTTGTCTTTCAAGGGAGAAAGACATGTTAGTTGTTGATCATTCATCCAAAAGCGTTGAAAACCAACTTAGAGTTTCAGATTCTTCCGCTGCACAGCCAGCATTCCTTGAGGCCTTTGCATCAACTGAAAGCAATGGAGATGATCTGTCTTCTTCAAGAAAGCTGTCAGGTAATGCTGAATCTGTTTCAATTTCTTCGGGATGTGTGGAAGTGCAGGATAGTGTTAAATCACCTTACACCCATCATAAAGAAAGCATGGAGTCCGACTTTATTCAGTGTGGCCATGACATGGTGCATGGTGGTCATGATGTGACGCTACTGGAAAAGACTAATAAAGTTGGGGATAAAATAGAGGCCGATTTAGTTTACACTTTTCCAGATTGCAGAGAGCAAGTTTGTGAATCTGAAGATCAGTGTCAACTAGTTCCTGATGCAAAAGGAGATCATGAGATAGATGTTATGACCAGGAATGCGAAAACCGATGAGGATGATGGTCCTGAAATGGACGTAGGGTGCCATACTTATTCTTCTGTTTCTGAGCAAAATATGGCGCATGTGAATTTACCAATGCCATTTAGACAATCTGAAGATCAGCATTTCACATGTCAAGTAGTTCCTGAGCTGAAACAAGGTCATGAGATAGACATCACGACAAAAAATGAAGCAGTTGATGATGATAATGGTCATGTAATTCACTTAGAGTGCCTTACTGGTTCTGTTTCTGAGCAAAACATAGAACAAGCGAATTCACCAATGCTTTTCTCCCCTGAGGTTATTATGGAGGATCAAAATCTTAAACCATCTCTTGAACCTGTCCCTGATAGGCTGAGTTCTGAAGGTTATATGCAATCAAACAGCTGTGAAACTGCAAATAAGTTTGAAGGAGTTGGCTTACCAATTGAACAAACAGACCAACGGGGGCCGTCCGATGGTTGTTCTTCCGCAAATGGGGTTGTGGAAGCAGTTGTTTCCTGTTTAAAAGAGCAGCCTGAGATTAACTCTCTGCAGCAATGCATTGATCTTGTAATTGAGACAGAGCACAGTGGTGACAACAATGAGTTGTCTGTCATGGGCATTCTTAAGGAAGAAAGTTTAAAAGTTGAAACTACACATACTGCGTTCAACATGTCTGAAGAAACCAAAGCCTTAGGAACTGATTTGCAGAGTTCCTCTACTTCTACCTTAGGAGATGCTTCCAATGCCCTAGGAACTGAATTGAACAATTCTGCTACTTTTAACTCTGTAGATCTTCTGCCTCTCAGTAAGGATACAGATTTGTCTAGAATGGATGAATGCATACCAAAGAAGGAGTCAGGCGATGGTTTGGTTGAGCTTTATGAGTGTGTAGGAAGCTGAACTCAGGACAACGATAACCGATAGAAGTGGTAAGGAGTCATGTGCCCATGAAACTGATGAAGAACTTGACTCTCACAAAGAGGAGGAAGTTCGAGTTGCAAGGAACTCTCTACACTCGGAGACATTTGCAACCCAAGAGGAAGAATTAGGAACTCTAGTTTCTACCGACAAGGCTGTCCCAGTTGAGGATATTGTGCAGCCTGATGAGTTCACTGTACTGAATGCTGACACAATCATATCAGAAAACAGTGGAGCTGATGCTTCTGATAGAAGCTGCAATCCTAAAGCCGAGACTTGGAAAGAGTCTAATACATGTTCTTCTGAAGATATAGATAAGATGATTATACAGTAAGTAACCTGTCCTGTCCTACTGTAAGCTTTTTCTGTTCCTCAGATATAGTCGAGGGCAAAGTTTCTTAAGTTCTGCCTGACCACAATCTGTTATAACAGGGACTCTAAGCTTGAGAAGAGGCCTGATCCACTTATTGTAAAGCCTTCTCTAAACGCTACTCCATTTTCTGAAGAATGGTTAGCCGCAATCGAAGCTGCTGGAGAGGTAAAACTTTTTAGCTTTTCTAAATCATTATTGCGAAACCATGCCAAGAAATTGCAGTCCCATTTGATGTTCATATTTGAAAACCTCAGTATCTTTTTGTTGCATTGGGAAAATGCATCAACCTGTGTTGTTCACTACTTCTGCAGGAAATTCTCGCTCTAAAAACTGGTCCCGTGCAGCATTCACCGCCTGAGAAACCTGCCCATGAGCCAAGTCCATGGTCTCCGGTATAATAGTCTCTCCTTCATAACATCATAAACAACAGAGATCGTGATCATTTAAACAAGTACAAAAACCTTTGAAAGATAATTATTTCAACAAAATCAATGTAAAAAGTCTGCTAGATATCCTGTTAAGAAATGAGTGTTTAAACTGCCGGTCTTCTTCTTAAGCTTTCTACGTAAATTATTAGCTTACAATGTTTAAATTACTTGCAATTGAAAACAGTATTTGATTCACAACTCTGTTCAAAACTGTATGTCTTTTAGATGGTATTTGTTAATGGAAACACTAACTAATCCAATGGTCCTGACAAAGTTCAGAAGGTTGAAACATTAATCCATAGCTCTCTTTTTTCTTTTTCTTTTTTATATATATATATATATATATATGAAATGATTTACCAATTACAATCATTGGGTAATTACCAGGTGAAGCGGAAGAACAATCAAGGAGTAGGACCATATGACTGCACGAAGTTCACCAACAAAGGTCTTCCACCACCAACTTCTGACTGAAAAGGTGTTACCTCAACCGTTCTATTTTTTTTTTTCCATCTTTTCTTCCCTATCACAATTCATTCGTAACTAATTTTACTAAGAAATTCACAAGCATAAATAACCACTACATTCTGTAAAACTTATTCAATAAAATATAACCAGAAAGAACAATCAGTTCTTAGTATGGTTTGTGCCTTCAACTACTGTTGTCTTGTCTGCTTGTAACTTTCGATTATCTATTAGTCATGTTTACCATTTAACCATTTGGTTGAGTCTCAAATTTGTATTATTCAGAAAATAAAATTACTGCTAATTTAGTTAAGTTCATAGCCTCAAATATATATTTGTCTTGAAAGATCCTTATTCTCGGTTCTTAATCCACGTTCATCTTTATGAATTTACGTAGTCTTTCACTTATCAATATGTATCCATTTAACCTCACATTCTTGTAAATACATAACCATATGAATCTGATTTTGATTGTGACTTGTGTTTATATTTCTGTCATGTTTTTCTAGTCTCTTCAAACACTTTTCTAGAATCAGATACACTGTCTCGTCCCTTCAACATCTTGGATTCTGTATCTGAAGAACCAAGAACAAATACCAGACCAAAACCTAGTAAACCTTGTCCAATTCTTCGCAGTGACTGTCGTCTTATGGTAATCTTTAACTGAAAGGAAACCCCAACTGAAGCAAGGTAAAGGAAAGAGTAATAATACGGAGAAATGAACTCAACGTAATTTCTTCCTAATTCATATTAGGATGAACATCATCGTTAATTCCTATTAGGTTTCTCCACTGATCTGAAGAAACCTCTGCGCCGTTTATCTATCATCAGCACTAGTAGTACACACTTGCAAATGCATAACCTTGAACAGCTTTATGTCCATTTTAGTATCTTTTTTAATATTTCAGAAGTCAAAACTGATAGAATGATCAGAGAGTAGACTGAGAATTGGTGACTGTTGTAGGACTAGAAGATATGCATTTGTAGGTGAAGTAATCTAAATCAAATGATTTCGTACTAAGTTAGATTTCATGATCAATGCTGCAATGCTATTTTCATTTTTATGATGATTTTGGCGGTGACTTGTGTTCATCTTCATGTCAAGTATTTATAGTTTTTCAACAATTTCTTTGTTTCAGCTTTATGTATTCATACCATACATATGACATATCAGGTATGCCTTGTATTGGCAAATACAAGATCATAGTCTGATATATACCATATCACATTATACATTGCTGAAACACAGGTAAAACAACTCAAAAGGTAAACGTTGTGATGTCTTCGGATGGAAGATCATCACGAAAAATTAGTAGAAGCAAAGGTATCATCTTGTCCATTGTCGTCTCTGAGGTTTCTGTATCTGAAAAACCAAGCACAGATCAGAAAATAGCAGAGATTCATTCAGGACACCTCCAACGATCAAAACCCAGTAAACAATATCCACTCTCCCGTGGTTAATGTCGTTTGGCAAACCATGTGGTGGTTCTCTGTATCAGGTCGATAAGAGCTGTGACCACATAGAACCATATTCCTATCATAACCGTGGTAATTGACTGTGCTCTTCAGAGACTTAGGGAATTCTTGATAGTATAATGCTATGTTACCAGGAAAATGGAAGGCTTCACTTGTAAGCAAAGATGATGTTGATCCTTGACTTGATCTCAAAATAAAGAAAAGAAGGAACAAACCATTTCGGGAAGTTTTTTTTATACCTATTCCGACTATCACGAGGGGAGAGAACATCCACAAGACTGACATGGGAGCTGCGGATCAACCATTGCAGAGATAGCCATGCTTAGGATGTTAAGAACATGACCTATCCCGATTCGTTGAAGCGGCCATAAGAGAATTACTGGTCAGTTTCTTATACAAGGGATAGAGCAAGTGGTCGTTGAGTAAGAGGGGATATACATGAGGAAACTAATGGTGTGACTTGCAGAGACCCTGCAGGGACTTTGAAGTGAAGACTAAGTCCCTGCAGGAGTATTAAGCTCAGCTGCACCACGATGGGCGTACTTTGGAATATGGAGGCTAACCATAAAGGAAGAATTCGGATAACGGCTTTGAGATCTTCTACTTGCTGAACACTGTACTGTGTCCAGGTTTTACGCTCTGAACCATCTGGTATGATGTTATATCGTCAGTTCTCAGGGCAGCACGGTTCAAGAATCTGCGCAATGAGAAGTTCATTTTTTCCGTTTATTCTGCACAATTGAAGTATAGAAAGGTGTTTTGTCCTAAATCCGAAGAAAAGAAACAGATGAAACCGGAAAAAGGATGATAAACTTGAAACTCTTTGTGGGTATTGTGACTGTGGTCTTGGCATTTTTGCTTAGCTCATGGTGATAGTCTTCCTCTTTTGAAGAAATCACAGCGGCGCAGAGACCAAACCCGAACTTCCAGCTAATGTTTTCTTCAATGTATACAACAGCGGTAGTACTTATTGTACCACCTAGATACATTCTGAAGAAAAACCAGTTGAAGAATCTTCCTTGATCTTTAGGTTTATCATACTGGTTTGTCCCCGCTGTCGCTAAGATAAACTTTGTCCCGCGCCTATTCCAGTAGCTGTTAGAGTTACCACTGTGTATAGGAACCCGAGCTGGAGTTTTGAGGCTGATTCGCATACACTCGAGGTTGTTTTGCACGACTCGAGTGAAGCGGTTAGAGTTAGAGAAACAACACCCTGAAAGAGTAAATTGTCAGATGAGTTTGAACCTAACCCAAAAACTAGGGCTCCAACGACTGGAAATATGTTAACGCAGCCATTGACAATGTTTGAAATCATGGCAGCATCAATGCTGTTTATGTTGAATTCCTACATTGTTTTAAAGCTATATAACATCTGTTTTACGACAAACTAGTCGAAGCCGAAACACAATCTTGTGGAATATCATCTTCTTTGAGGTTTCTATAATGGAAAAAGTATGAGCAGATGAGAAAATAGGAGAGATTGAGAACACCGCCGATGACCAAAACCCAATAGACATTATCAACTCTTCCGTGGTTGATGTCATCAGGTAACCATGTCGTGGTTCGTTGAATGAGATCGATGAGAGCAGTGCTGACGTAGAAGCATATTCCGATTACCACAGATGTCATTGATGTTGCTGTGCTCTTCAGTGACTCTGGGAATTCTTGGTAGCATAATGCTACGTTCCCGGGGAAGTGGAAGGCTTCACCTGTAAGCAAAAACTCGATGATTTCAAATGAGTTTGGATACATTACTAGAAATTTAGAAATTCCAAACGGAATTTGTGAGGACGGATTAGGGACGGATTAAAGAAAAATAAATCCGTTCGTACGGATTAGAGACGGATTAAGGAAAAAATAAATCCGTCTGTAATCCGTCTGGTCATGTCCCGTCCGCAATATAAGGAAAAATAAAATTTCCGCAAAATTTGCGGATAGGTCACGTCCCGTCCGCAATATAACCAATATAAAGATGACCGTGACCCGTCTTTAATATTTGCGGACGGGACGCGACTTGTCCGCAAATTCACGGTGTTTACCCGCACGTAACATGGTCGCGTTTCCCGTCGCGTTGCGGACAACCTTGCAGTCCGTAATTACGGACGGATTGCAGATAGCTTTATTTTCGCGACGTGCGTCTACAGACCACTCATTGTCGTACCTTCCGTCCCTAAACGTGTTTAGGACGGATTCTTCATGCCCTAAATAATGAATTTCTTGCAGTGATATAATTACTAGTTCAAATGACACTGATATCATGTCATATATATATATGTAGAAAGCTTTTAAAATTGTTTCATATTTTATATATACAAGTCAATTATTCATGGACAAATGTTGTTAATCAGTTTTGTCCCCTGAAGGAAAGTTTTCTACTCTAAAACTCACCGATTCCGACGATCACGAGTGGAGGAAACAGCCACAAAACCGAAATGGGCGCAACCGATGACTCAAGTAAATGACCATCTTGTACAATCTGCAATCTCTTGGCTTCAACTATGGCAGAAACCACCATACTTAGGATGTTGAAAACATGGCCAATCCCGACTCGTTGAAGTGGAGTCAGAGACTTACTGGTCAGTTTCTTATACAAAGGAAAGAGCCACGTGTCATTTAATGTGAGAAATATGCAAGTCGAAATGAGTGTTACCACTTGCAGAGACCCTGCGGGCACTTTGAAGTGTGGGCCGAGTCTACGGTCCATCACTAGACCTTGTAGGACTATCAAACTAAGTTGGGTGGCGATAGGAGTGCTGAGGAATATGGTGGCTAACCATAGAGGAAGAACTCGGATGACAGCTTTGAAATCTTCTACTTGCTTAACCGTGGAGACTCTCCATTGATTGCGAATTGAACCGTCTGGTTTTATATCATTTTCAGTCTTCAGGGCTGCACAGTTCAAGAACCTGCACATGTAAGCCCAATCCCATATATATATGAGTCCAAAGTCATATATATATATATATGAGTCAAGTTCATGTCCTATCCGATGTGGAACAATTTATCATATCAGTTATATTCAAATCGAGACGAACAAGGACCTGATATTATGTTAAATATGGGTTTGGGCCTAACTAATCTCCAAAACTAGTCCAAGAGTTTAGGGATACCCAACACCATATATATATGAGTCCAAAGTTCATGTCCTAGCCGAATTTAAGGTTGCCCAATACCATATATATGAGTCCAAACTCCAAAGTTCATGTCCTAGTCGACGTGGACTAGCTCAAGAATATAAGGTCGTTCAATACAATATATATGAGTCCAAAATTCATGTCCTAACCGATGTGGGACAACTTATATTCTAATCGAAACGAACGAGTCTTTAGTACCATGTCAAATATGGGGTTGAACCTAACTAATCTCAAAACTAGATCAAGAATTTAGAGTTGCCCAATACCATATATATATGAGTCCAAAGTTCATGTCCTCACCGACGTGTGACAACTCATCATAACACATGAAGTGTGGCAAAGCGTTACTATTCAATCTGAAGAACCGAGACAGACAAACGAAGGAAAGTTTGGTACCTAAAACTCTTTGTAGGCAATGTGGTATTGTTCTTGGCGTTTTCACTGACTTCATGGTAATAGTCCTCCTCTTTGGAAGAAATCACAGCTTTTCTTTTCAGTATGGAAGCAACAACGACACGAAGTAGGCTTGCGAAGGGACTTCCCAAAGGCTTGTCGTGTATGTAGAATCTTTTTCCAGAGATGAAAATGATCAAACTGAACAAATTAGCAGCGACGCAGAGACCAAATCCGAACTTCCAACTAATGTTATCTTCAACATAAACAATAGCTGTAGCACTTATAGCACCGCCTAGATATGTTGTGAAGAAAAACCAGTTAAAGAAACTTCCTTGATCTTTGGATTTATCAAATTGGTTTGCACCAGCGGTTGCCAGGGTGAACCGCGTCCCACCTGTCCCAATGGACGCTAGAGTTATGGCAGTATATAGGACCCCGAACTGGAGTTTCGAGGGGGATTTGCATAGTCTTGATGTTGTTTCACATGGTTGGGGTCTCAAGGAGTCAATTGATGCAATTAGAGTCAAAAGAACAACACCCTGAAAGAGGGAATTGATTATTGTTGATTCAGAATTCGAACGAAAACGTATAAGGGTTTAACTTACCATCAGAGAAATGAGAGCAGAAGCTGAGATAACAGGAATAGAGCCGAAGAAAGAGTCGGCAATAATGGCTCCAATGACAGGAAACATACTGATACAACCACTGATAATGTTTGAAATCTGAGCAGCAGCTATGTTTTTCACGTTGAATTCCTCTATAAGGAAGACAATCAAGTTCAACAACCAACCCCAAGCTGCAATTGTCAGGCCTAATAGTGTAGCTGTGATATAAAACGCCAAGAACAACACAAAATAGGATACTCTCAATGGTCAGTAACTCGATGGTTAACCATATGTAAACATGTGAAGCTACCGTAACATGGTCAAAAACGAAAGAGAGTAAGAAAAATATTGAAATTCACTCACCCAATATGAACGGAAAGGTGATCCAGCCGCCACATTTGGGGCTAGTACCCTCAGATTTCTGTGCTTCTGTGTCACACGAAACTGAACCAGCCATGGCACTAAGTTCGTTCACTACTCAAAGAAGACAAGAAAGCTCATATAAGTGATACAACAAGAACGATAACGATCACCGTTATCATCTTCTTGGCTTCATGATATCTTATTCTTCAAGGGAGGCAATTCCCAGAAGCTACAATTAAAAAAACTGATATTCCATTTGTGAGTTAAGCCATCATTGTCGGCTTCTAACATCCAAGGTGAGGACACAGGCTGCCCATCAGACAATAAAGAAGTCAACTAACTTATCCAAGAGAGGATATAATAAACAAACACGGAGGGTACATTATTGGATAGAAGGATTGACCACAACATCAATTATAGTATCCATCAGCAAATTAAATAACACAAAAAAAAAAAGAAAATTGCCCTTGTGTTTTTCATAGGATCAGAAAAATATCTTAAAACTGATTGAATGAGAATAGACAGCTAAACCTGAACTTGGGTCTGTCAGGCTGGAGGACTCTTGCCATGGTCGCATGATTTTCCAGTTATGTAATACACTGGTATGGATTGTAGGCAACCCTATGCTGCAACAAAATTAAAGTTAAAGGCAGAATTCATGAAGTTACAGAGTTCATGAAGTTAAAGGCGGACATGACCAAAAGATATCATTTCATTATAAGCAGGAATAACCACAACACGTGGATTCCATCTCTAACATAAATTACATGAACAAACAAATAGGATTACAAGATGCAGATATCACAAAGAACAAACGAAGATTATGTGGTTATTTAGATTGATACTATATACCACATTCAAGAAATGAGTTACAAGGTTGGATAACTTTGGAGTCTTGATTGCTTCCTCCTCTACCCATATGTAGGATTGAGTGCTATGGCCTCTCTGTAGATCATCTCTTTTATCTGCTCCTCGTCTAGAGGCTGTTGTTCGAAATCAAAAGAGAATGGTTTACGGCAGATTGGTTCATCATCTTGGTCGTGTAATTTGGCGAGGTATGGGTGATTTAGAGCTTCTTCAACTGGCCATTACAAAAGAGGAAGATGTTTTCAGATTGGATAAATTCATAACCGAAACAAAAAGAGAAACATACGGTAGGAACACATAACTGATCTCAGGAGACAGATATTATATAGATTGCAGTATTTTTCTTCTTTCTTTTTAAGACATGCATCTGCTTAAAGCGCTCTTGTTTCTTCTATGTACTGTGATTTCAGGCCAGTAAAGCTAAAATCCATTTGATCGAATAACATGACATGTTATTATAATCAGTCGTTATCCATTAGGATCACTCATAATCAATTTTGGAAAACTGTGGTGAGGATGTTAGCTGCCAATTGGATCCATCATCAAGGATGAATCTATTTTCGAAGAGACGAGTATGATTTTAACTGAGAACTTACCAGTGATTCTTTTTGTTGGGTCAAATGTCAACATTCTGTCAACAAGGTCAATGGCCACGGGATGAACATGAGGAAATAGTCTTCCTAAAGGCTGGCGAGGTTGGTAAGGGAGTTGTCTAATGTATCTTTTTGCATCCTCGTTGTGAGTAAACCCAAGATCGGATTCACTTGGTGTGCCAAGCAACTACAAGATATACAAAATCCATCTGAGTATCCGTGTTAATAAGTCACTTCATACTATGACGTTCTTCCACCGTCAAATATGGCTAATGGGTCTATGTATTCTCATTTTAACAGCTGAAATATCTTATAAGAGTGCATACAAATGAGCATATATCCATTATATCATGTAGATGAATCATCTAGAGGCAGAACTTGGGAACTCAAATCCGAGTATAATTTATATTACCTCTGTCAATAAGCGCATCTGATGAACATGATCCTTCCCTGGAAACAAAGGCTTTCTGTTCATAAGCTCCATGAAGATACAACCCACAGACCACACATCTATTGCAGCACTGTAATCAGAAGAGTTCAACAGAAGCTCTGGCGCTCTGTACCATCTCGTAACAACATACTCTGTCATGAACTCGTTCTCTGATGTTGGCCGAGCAAGACCGAAATCGCAGATCTTTAAGTCGCAATTCGCGTTCAGCAGAAGATTGCTTGGCTTTAAGTCTCTGTGGATAACATTTGCTGAATGAATATACTTGAGCCCTCGAAGAATCTGGTACAAGAAGTACTGTTGATCAAAGACGAAAAGGAATCCAGTTAGTTTTATGAAAACAATCTTTAGAAACAACAGCACCAAAACAATATATATATATATATTACCTGGCAATGCTCCTCTGACAAACTTTGGTTAGACCGAATAATCTGATGGAGATCGGTATCCATTAGTTCGGTAGCGATGTAAACATCTGTGAATTCTCTCCGAATCGGTGGAGGAATCACGTCTTTTATACTTATAACCTATTGAATCACACAAATTCCCCCTTGTTAGAATCCTGATGATCATCCAGGATCCAGTTACAGTATGAAGTCAAACACAAAAATCTCTTCTCAAATCATCAATTACAGTAGAACCATAACAAAGTTAAACTTATATATACACGAATTTGCAAAACCCTTTCGTTCATCGTGATTCCAATAGTTCAACTTCGTGTAAGTGTACATATATTCATCTATATAGTGTTTCTTTCGTTCAGTATCTTAATATGTATCAATATATTCTTCGAATTTATTTATCTTTTAAACAAACTCACATTTTCATGATCCAAATGGCGAAGAAGCTTGATCTCACGAAGCGTACGCTTCGCATCCATGTGATTATCGAACGCGTTCGCAATCTTTTTCATCGCCACCAACTCGTTCGTCTCCGAATTCAACACCGAGCTTCAAAAAATTCCCCCGAAACACCAAAAACAAATCCAAAATTTCAAAATTCGAAGGATGAAACGATTTCGGAATCAACAAATTAAAAAAAACGAAACATACCAAACGATGCCGTAGGCGCCGCGTCCGATTGGTATGATCGGAGGCCGATACTTTGACGAAATCTCGAAGAGACTACCGAAGATATCATACCGTATGAAACGCCCATCATGAGTCTCCATCGCAGGAAAATCCGAGAACTGACCGCCGGCGTTCACTCCCGCCATCTCCGAACCGATCTGTTGGTACGTGAAGGTCACGCGCTAGGTCAAAGCTCTCTCACTTGGTCGCTATGTGGTAGTGAATTGTTGGTCTTGTATGATACATATGTATATATAATCTATACAAAGGCATATATAGTCAGTTAAGCAGAGCAAGGGAGTTTTCGCGGTAGCTGCGAAGAAGAAGGAGAAGAGAAACTCGGAGGGAAAGGAAGATTGATCGGACGGCTGAGATTAAAGCCGCCTTAAATCGACGGTCTCAGTTCATTTTAAACATCGTCAACGGTCTTCCTTTACATTCTTTTTCTTATTATTTTTTTAATATATTAAAAGTATCTAAAAATAAATCTTTTAAATATATTAAAAGTATCTAATCATAGATTTTGCTAATATTTATCATATGAATTGAGTGAAAAGTCAAAGTTGGGGATAAATTTCAATAACGAAAAATTGTTATTAGATTCTAAGTTAGTAAATAATTTAATAATCGTTATCTTATCTTGCTTTGAGATATATACATATGTATATATATACAGTACTTGAGTTTATATAATAGACAAATAAAAATCTTACAATCATTGCTTAATTATTACCATATATATATATGCGTATTTAGATGTTTTTTATAAGTTTTAACGTTTAAAAATAATCTAAAATATAATTATAAAATTATTTTATTTGATATTTAAGTATGTATATATAGATATAGATATATATGTATATATTATAATTATTTTATTGCACGATAAAATCATATCGTAATTATGTTAAATGACAAGTTTAAATGTTAATATTAATATTTTTATTTCGTCGACCATATATTAATTAAGTTGTTAAGAGAAAACAAGAGGAAAAATAATGAATATTTACGAAAAATAATGAATATTTACGAATATTCGATTATTTGTATTTGTATATGTGTTATTTTTTACCACCGCACGAAGAAAATATTTTGTTATCCAAATTTATTATTTGTATTTATATTTGTAAATTCGAATATTTATAAATACGGATATTTGTTAAATATACGGATAATCCGTCGGATATATAGATATTTATATACGAATCTAAGTTTTTAACGTAAAAAAAATATATAAAAAATTTTTAATAAAAAAAATCAATAATCATCAAATATTATTTAACTCAAGTTCAAAAGCACAAAAATGTAAAGATGCATAATATAAATAAAAAGAAATATCAAATCTTCACGATCATCTCGACATCAGTCTTTTAAATTTAATCTCGTCAAGTATTCTACGAATATCGTCAATTCATCTAAAATAATGAGACAAATTATTAGATTATATACTAAAATAATACTCGCAAAAAATTATATATTTAGTGAGTTCTTTTTTTTCATATACTATAATGTCTCTATAACATTATTCAACTAATTTGGATTAGGACCAATCTTTAATATAAATTAAATACAAATACAAATAGTCGGATATTCGCAAATATTCGTTATTTGCCCAATCCTAATTAAAATTAATTTAAATTACAAATATCTATGATTTAAAATTAAACAAATAACTATATAAAAATGAAATTTTAACGTTATATTTTCAAAAATTCGTACATCGTGCGGGTTTGATTTCTCGTTATAACAAAATATTATAAATACAAGAAACTTAACTTAAATATATTTTGTTACTGATTAATACCACAATCTTTCATTTCTCATATCTTGAATATTAACTCCATTTGGTCAACCCGAAATTTGGAATAAGTTGCAGTATAGACAAAAAAAGCCAATAATAATAATAATAATAATAAAATATAGTAATTTGTTTAAAAATATTAACATAATATATATATATATATATATTTTCAATTTATGAATTGTAAAATTATTTCTAAAATATTATAATGATTTAAAACTAAATTATCAATACATATGACATTCATATAAACGACATATACAGTTATAAATTAATTTAAAATTATAATCAAAGTTTATTTTGTATTTTGCAATAATATGATAGTTTATTAAAAAAATTAGTAATTTAGAATAAATTTATGTGTTTTTAGATAATAATAATAATATTTTATCAAAACTCAAATTTAAGAAAAAGAGAAGACGAGATAAACAGACTTATTATTAAAAGGGTGTTGTTGACTTGTGAGGTCATAGATTTTCCAACTAGAAAACTCCTACAAGCTTCTATCAGTCTCTTATTATGATGAACGAAGTTTTCTACCGAAGACTTTCCATCAAAATTCCAAATTAATTACATTGACCAAATGATAACCAGTCGCTATGCCCGGATCACATACACACGTGTGTATATATATATATATATATAGCCCTACGTTTATCGGTTGACGTTAATGGGCCTTAGGCCCAAAATACAAAGGCCCAATACCTAAGGTCCACCAAGGCTATGACCTATGACACATGGATTATGACATATCCATGATGATTTCAGCAAGGGAAAACTACTATTTTAGTATTTTAGCATAGCATATTAATTTTTGTCAAATGAATTGTCACCAAAAACTTTGTCATAAATACTTATTACTTTATATATACTAATCTTATATAGAGGTGGTTCAGGCCATATTCGACAAAAGCATTCGAACAGGATCTCAATAAATTTAGAATTTATTATTTAAAAAAATTAATATTTAGAATAATTTTATGTTAAAAAATACAAAAAGATCTATTTTAATTTTATGGCATATGACCTCTTTTTTAACGTTTTTTTAGTTGAATCGACCCTATCTTTATATAGATAGTAAATCTTCTTATGAATTTCTAGAATTTCGTATTTTAACTGCTATTTTTTTAGTTATATCTGAGGTTTTATTTTTATAAGAAAAAAATATTTAATGTGTCGATATAAAGTTGACAATAATTCATGATTTTATCTCATTTTCATATATTTTAACTTGCATATTTTTGTGTTATCAAATTAATTTGAATTTTGTGTTTACATCCACTTGTTTATACAATCAAAGTAAATTGAATTTCAAGTTAAAATAAAATAAAATAAAATATATTTTTTATAAAATTTAAACTAAAAATATATATAATAAATTATCCCATTTTATTTTTAAGAAAATACAAAAGTAAATTAAATATAACTAACCATAAAAAATCGAGGATATGTAAATAATAATAATTCATAGTAAAAAATAATTAAATAAAAAAGCTAACATATAGTGAAAAATGTTGGGTTGCTAATAGGATAGTGGAAATGTTTTTTCGACAATTCGAATATAGATCTAGTAATCTTTTAGGAAGAGATCATGCGAAGTTTCTCCAAAATATGAAGAACGATTCTTAGAGTTCTCTGTTTTGGCGACTACGGACTAATGTAGGATGTGAGCTTCAACGTACGAAACCTCAAGAGTATTCATATCGAGATCTGTCATTGCTTTCAACTTTTGATGTGAATCTGATAATGAACGAGAATCAGTTATTTTTTCGTTCTTCGTTTCTGTTTTGGGGACTAGGGTTTTGTTTTAGGGAACAATTAATTGTCTACATAAATTAATTTTCTGTCTCCCTCTTATAATAGTAAACTTTTAGGTATTTACAAAATTAGCACATGACTTTCAATATTACATTTTTTGCACCATACTTTCAATCTCCCACTTGCTTTAATGTAATATATCAAATAAGTACATGTATCTCCATACACTTACTTGTTCATATATCCAATTTACAACCCTTAAAGATAAAATCAAGTATGATAATATTTTTCGATGCTAGCAAATGAATATAATCGTATTTCGCACTGATTGTCTTATAATCATAAGCAAAGACTGAAACACTCGTGAGTGTGTGATCTCATAGGTTCATCACTAAACTGGTAGCTAATTAATTTTCATTAATTAACTAATCGAGGTTGTATCTACCAACACTCCTCAACGATCAGATAGCGTGAAATAACATCCTTACCCATACGAGTAACAACTTTACTCACAACGAACTGTGGTGAAGATGATGTTAGTATTTCCTTTCGTCTTTACAACTCCGAATAAATCGTAGGCATAGTTTAACTGTCAAGCCTTAAGGATTATCAACCATGTTTCGTTCCAATCATAATCGACTGGTGAATGAACCTTAAAAAACTTATTTCTTCATCCATTCATGTAACCCTAGTCGAGGATTTATATAGCTCAATTTCACACCAAGAGTTGGCAGATCCCATCTTGATCAGTCACTAACTACGTAAGCATCTAATTACTCTCAATATCTATTCAACTAGTACATAAAAATATTAGGTGTCTAGAATTAAAGAATAATAGATAGAATTCAGTTAATATATTGATATCAGGTATAAGGAAAGAGCTAACATTTCAATCCTATGGAGAAATTATTGGTAACTTAACCATTAAGAATTCTTCCTTTTGGCCAATTCAATGATCACATTTCTATGTGCATCACCAACATATGTGATTTAGTAAAAGAAATCTACTAATTTTTATCACCATAGAAATCGTCACATACATGTTGTTCTTTTCATATCACTAAAGTCCGATCAATGATCTAACAAACAAGAATCATTTAGACTAAGTCTTACCAAAAACTTGACTCTTTTTATTGATTTCTATCACAACATCAAATTTCTAGACTTAATCATGGATTCTATCATATACCTATGACAATCAACAAATGATAAAAAAATATAATGCCGTATAAATAAATTATGTCAAAAAATAATATAATGTGCTACTAGTATCTACAACAATATCTAACATGTATTACAACTAGTTCCAGATCTACATGTCCCTAAGCATATCCCATGAAACCTTAGGCATATCACATGTTGATAGATGAACACTAAAGATCTTATATGAGACTACAAAATATAGAAGTTGCAAGCTAGTTTGGTTTTTCTCCTCCGTAGTCTCCCAGCTTGTGAACTCTTTCTTCATGTCATTTGTGGATTCTAGTTCAAGCTAAGGCATCTCAAGAATGCCATCAATGACCACCTTCCATAACCTCTTATCTCTAAATGTATATTTATTCATAATCATCCACAAGTTGTAGTTTTTCCTTTCAAACATAGGGATTTGTGGAATGTTATGTACTCTTCTAGACTTCTAATGCATATCAAAATGCGATGATTTGTTAGATGATACCTTCCTTTCTAGCGTGCTTTAAATGGTGCTTGAATGATGTTGATGCTTGTGGTTTAAACAAGAGACTCTTGGCCTTGAGAACCAAGAGACTATGATACCATTGTTGTTTTCCAGTAGACATTAGCAACAAAAATGTTATTTAGTAAGAAAAGAATGAACAAAGTCGAGAAAATGAACACGAGAGAGCTTCTGAATAATGCAAGTTTGTGTTCTTCCTTTATCTCAAAATCCAAGGTCTTATAGACCAAGACACAAAAACACTATACAAAAACTTACATTACATACCATGTTTTCTACTTTGTTAGAAATGGAAATAATGCTTTGGTTTGACTTCAAAAGAATATATATGGTTCTTACAAAATATGAAAATATAGTCGTCTGACTTCTACAATTCTTGGTGATTTAAAAGACATGCTTGAACTGCCTCCGATGTTACCTTTTCTTGCCTTCATTCCTTCAATTTTTTTCTTTTATGCCTCGTCTTTTGTTGCAATTTCATTATCGTCTTCTCATTGGCATTTCTCGGCCATATATTTTGTTCTTGCTCTATCTCCCAATGTTATATTTTGATATTGCCTTGGTTTAGCTTGTGGATAGATTGATTAACAACTTCAATCTCCCTCTTCAATCTTCCTCTTGGTTTGTTTGTTCACAACTCCTAGCTTATTTCTTAACTCCTCAAATTGTCTTGTGTCTAGTGACTTAGTAAAGATATCCACAACTTGTTCCTCACCCAAAATATGCTCCAAACTGATAACACCACATTGCTCATTATTTCCCTTACAACATGTAACTTAATTTGAATGTGTTTGGTCCTCTTGTCCTATACAAGTCCATATATACAAGTCCCAAAGTTCATGTCCTAGCCGATGTGGGACAACTTATCATAACATAATCCATTGGATTTCTCACAATTGCTATAGCAACCATGTTATCACAATGAATCATCACAGTTCCACACATATCAAATCCAAACCCTGAAATTGTATTTTCAACCATATAACATGACATGTACGACAACCTAGTTTCATAGGTCCCATCACATATAAAAGCTTCAATGGAGTGTATTGTAATCTTGGCACCAGGATTACATGTAACTTACCTTTAGAATACTCCTAGCTTCTAAATTTGTGAAAGATTAATGTTGGTTCGAATTCTTTGTCAAGTTCAATCCGTGAGTTCTTACGAGGTCGGCCGTGGCAGACAGAGACTGAGAGTAGTTGGAGTCACAATAGACAGATCAAGACTAGTGAAGAATAAATCATAATAGCTTTTGTCTTTAGACAATTGATATCAATAAAAAAATGTTTAGAGTATTTAAATATTTTGTTTATTATTCTCGATAACATGATATCCACATCATCGCGACTTAATAAAAAATCAAACAAATTTACGGTGTCAACATGCATATATCAATTTGGAAATTGATTTGAAAATTGGTGTATTGTTGTGTAAGTTTTGACAAATACATGGGTTATAGTGTAAAAAAATGTATATTTTTGTATTCATCAAATACAATAATTATAATGAGATTTCTCTTATTGAAACTGCACATTGGAGTGCAAATCAAACATAGAGTTGAAATGTATAATTGGAGGGCAAATCTTATGTCGTTAAATATTAATATTTTTAATGTTATGATTACTAAATTTATATGATTTTATATTCATATATCATAATTTATGTTTTATATTTTTTGTTGCATAATTTTTTCAAATCAATGTTTATTTAAGTTCTTGAAATTTTGGAAAAGTAAAACGTGGATATATCTAATAGGCATCAACTAATTTTTAGGTGTTGATGATTATCTGATTGACGTCTAATGACTATGTAGTTTGAAATGATATTAAGATAAATTTGGATTAAAAGTATAATAAATTGTGAAATTGATATTTTTTAAAATATAAAAAATTAAATAAGTTAAAACAACTTACTATTAAAAAAGATTGATGATAGATAGAAAAAAAGTAATTTATTGAAAAAAAAATTAAAGAAAAAGACTAACACTATAATAGAAAATTATATTAAGAAAAGTGGCTAATAAAATCCGCAAACTAATATTTAACATTTAATCGATTTCGTCTCGTATATTATTTCATATACAAATTAGGATGAACAATTGAAGTTGACCCCTAAAACTTTTTTAATTTTTTTATAATACGCACAATTGGTTTTTCATTTAAATAAACAAATAAATATATAAAGTTTTGCTTTCGACATATATTTATAGTTATTATTATTTAAATTTCAGATTAAAAAGAATATAAAACTTATAGTATTTATTTATTTAAGATATATATATATATACATATATATTATTCAATAATTTAATAAATATATGTTTTTTTAATTTTCCATATATATATATCAATATTTTAATTTATAATTTTTTAAATATATATATAACGCATTTTTATTATAGACACGTCTATGTATACATAAATTAATTAATCTATTAAAAATGTGTTTCTTTTTCCATATATATATTAAAATACATTTTAAGATTACATAATTTAATAGTGTAATTTGAATCTAATATAGTTATATAATATATAAACGAATTTTAATTAAAATGTTAATTAAAAAGTAAAACAAAAAAGTTAATGATTTAATTATAATTCTAGCAATATTATAATATATGCTTCAATTAACTCAATTAAATAATTGAAGGGTACAAAAACATATACATTTTAATTACGGGCTTTAGCAAATTTGTAGTTACTTTATTTTTATCCATATGATGAAATTAATTGCTGGTTATCAACTCAAATTATAGAGAAATCAACAATCCATCCATGCTGTTGACTTACTAAATATCAATATCGCAAATTATTTTAACAAGTGTTTTTAAGATAGTTGCTTCAATTAACTACAAATATTCAAACAAATGAAAATGAAACAATTAATAATTACATTATACAAAGTGTTTCAAAAAGCGTTCTAGATAGGCACTAGGTGTATTCTGACCGCCAGAGTAATCCGTAGAATTTTTTTAATATAAAAGATGCCAAAACGACGTCGTTTTGGTACTTAAAGAAAAAAATATGACATTTATCCACATGTTTATCTTTTACTGTTTTTGCCACGTCATTGCATTCGTGTTCTTTTATCTATTGCATCATCTATTCATCTGAGTTTATCGTCCTCACCTTCGTCTCTCATTGTCATGTTTGCCTTCATCCTCGTATTTTTTTATCTACCACAGTCTCTGGTTAATTGTCATTGCCTTCATCTCTTGTCATCGCCTACATTTTTCATCTTTGTCTTTATTTCATCTCCATTTCACCATCAGTTTCATCGTTCGCATTCGTTTTCGCCTTGGTCTAAAATCGTCCTCACAGATGCCTTTTTTGCTATTTTGTTTTTTTATATTGTTTGTCGTCGTAAATTTGATATTATGAATTTAATATTTATAGATATTTTTTATAAATACTAAATTTATTTATTTATATTTGTTTTTATAAAAATAAGTATTTATAAATATTTCGAATTAAATATTTAGATTATAATTATATTAAATGAAATATATATATATATATATAAAAGTAACAAAAGGGTGCAAACATATACATGTTATTTAATTAATTTTTTTTTCCGATAATTCCTTTCCCATTCATAATCTCCCATAATATTTGATTTTGATTTGTGTTGATACAAGTTACAACACAAAGTTTTTTATGATTTTTGTTCACCGAAAATCCGGTGATTCTCAACTGAAACCAAAACCGGAAATCGAACCAAACCGGACTGGACGTGGCAGAGTCGTAATAAACTATAGAATCTGAGGGCAAAGCTGTTGGAGTTCCTTTTTATTATTTAAGACGATAGCAACACGGATCTGGCAGAAAGTAAGGGTTAATAAAAAAGCCAGCGGCCAAAATCACAGCCATCCGTTCTCTCTCTCTCTCCCTCTCTCTCTCGCCCGAGTTTCAATCTCCTCATCTAAATCTTCATCTGCAATCTCTTTTGATCTTCCCTCAGAATCGTATGTTTATCTCATCGTGATTCTCGTTTCGTGAAGTTTTATTTGATTATGCAGAATCTCAAAACCCTAATATTGGTTCTTTTTTTCCTGGTTGTGGTGTTCTTGGGATCGTGCGATGTTGTTATGGATCGTAAAATCTGATGTAGATTGTGGCACTCGATTCTGATTGCTATCTGTTGTTGTTTCTTGATGTGTTTTTTCGCTTGTGGATTTTGATTTTGTGCCCGTTGACGCTTTTTCAAAGAGCTTTCATGGCGTATGTTCGGATTGATTTCGCAGAGTTCTTGACCATGGTTGCATTATACTTGTTTTTCTGTTTGCTTGTCAGTTTCGATCTGAAATTTTCAATATATAGAGTAAAGACGAGTTTTTTCGGTGTGTTATGTCTTTTGGCATGGTGGATATTGAGGAGATGAGTGAAGAGATACAGTAGGGTTTTTTGTTGGGAATTTTCTGAATGTGAACGGACTAATATTGTTTCCTGAATATTATTAATTTTGTAACCAAAAGTGTCAGTCTTTTTCTGTTTTGTAAGTGTCAATTTGGAGCACAAATCAGAACTCCAAATTGTGAATGTGGGTTTCGGATGTTAATGAAAACAGTGGTAGATCAGGGAAGTAATAAAATTTACTGATGCTAACTAAATCTGGTAATAGAACTCATGGTTTTAGCTTGGTTAGATTTTCTATATTCAATTGTTTTTCTTCTTTTTGTTCATGATGATTTTCTACTTGTAATTTTATGGATGATTGATTTCTGTTTCACTTGTTTTGTTCAGGCAACCATGAGTGACCAAGGGGAGAAGACCTGCCCGTTGTGTGCTGAAGAGATGGATATGACTGACCAGCAATTGAAGCCCTGCAAATGCGGCTATCAGGTCTTGGAATCTGGATTTAATTTCTATCAAGTTTGATTTACCTGTTACTGTCTAGTTTATTACTGATAGATGTTGCAAGAACTGTGTGCATAGTAAATCTTTAGAGGTTTTGTTCCCTGTTACAGAATAGAATGACAAATGTGTCATATAGTTTTGGATCCTTGGGAGGTTCATTTGTGAAACTGTCCCATGAAGTTTTTGTTGTCCTATTGTTATGATGTAAGATGCTCTTTCTCTTGAAATCCAATAAACTCTAGAGGGAGGATGCATATGATCAAATGATATAGAAAATTCAAATATATATCTCCCTCTTTTAGACTTTCTTACTTTTCATTGTGGGATTGTGGCTATGTAAAATTGTTTAGATTTTAATATATGAATTTTAGCTCTGACATGCTGTATCTCATTTTATCAGTATAATTGACACTTCTTGTGGTGACCTTAAACACCTCTTTTTTTTTATCTATTGATACTTTTACTTTATAATCTAATATCCATGTGCATTCAATTTTTACAGATATGTGTTTGGTGCTGGCATCACATAATGGACATGGCAGAGAAAGATGAATCTGAAGGACGTTGTCCAGCTTGTCGCACTCCATATGACAAAGAAAAGATTGTAGGAATGACTGTAAATTGTGAGAGGTTGTGATGTGATGCTTGATGCGTAATCCTTACAGCAGAATGAATTTTGGTCTCTGATTGTTGTTTATTCTTTTCGTTTTGTTGATATCTGTTGTCTGTTATTTCCAGATCGGCCTCTGAAGCCAATATGGAGCGCAAAAAGACACAAAAGTCAAAGTCAAAACCTCCTGAAGGGAGAAAACAACTTACCAGTGTGCGAGTGATTCAAAGAAATCTTGTTTACATCGTTGGTTTGCCGCTTAATCTGGCAGATGAGGATGTATGAGCAAGTTAATCTAATTCCTTTTAACTATTTCTTATTTAAATTGTTTAGTGAGTTCAAATTTTCCATTTTTCTATCAGCTTCTCCAGCGCAAAGAATACTTTGGTCAGTATGGAAAGGTTTTAAAGGTCTCCATGTCTCGATTGGCATCTGGTGCCATCCAACAATTTCCAAACAATACATGCAGTGTGTGAGTTTTTGTATATCATCCATAATTTTCTCTGGGTGAATTGTTTCTTGTAATGCTTCTTTGCTGCATAATTTGTAGTGTTCTTGCAATAATATCACTTTCTGATCTTGTAACTTGTACTCAGATATATCACTTATTCAAAAGAAGAGGAGGCTGTACGCTGCATTCAGTCTGTTCATGGGTTTATCTTGGATGGTAAATCATTGAAGTAAGTTATGGCTTTCTTCCCTTCTGTATAAAAGTTTAAGTTATCTTTTTCTCACCATGATTAATTTTTTATGTTATTATATATTACAGGGCCTGTTTTGGGACAACAAAGTATTGCCATGCGTGGTTAAGAAATGTGGTATGTATTGCGTATAAATTCTCATTCTCTAGGATTGTTTTCTTCTTTCTTCTTTTGAGTAATCAAAATGGACCAAATCAGATTGACGGATTGGGATTGGGTGTCCCTCTTTTTCAGGCTTGCAACAATCCTGAATGTCTCTATTTACATGAGATTGGTTGTCAGGAGGATAGTTTTACAAAAGATGAGGTCATATCAGCCTATACAAGGTATATTTTTCGTCATAATTTTATTTTCTCTTCTACTTGCTTCAATTATTTGGAGAAAAGGTAGTGTTGTGGCGATTTATTTTTCTGGATGATTAGTTAAGTCTTATAGTACTTTTGAAGGAGTAGAGTGCAACAAATCACGGGGCAAACAAATACTCTGCTGCGCCGATCAGGGAGCGTGCTTCCTCCACCAGTGGATGATTATTGCAGTAACAGTTCTACTGCAAAACCAATTGTGAAAGTTCCTCTAAATGTAACTTCTGTAAGTTTTTCAGCTTCCCCTTGATTAATTAGGCTTTATATCCATAGAAGATTTTATGTGCTTTTATTAAATTTACCTTTTTGTACTATGATTACAGTTGATCAACTCATACTGGTTAAGATTAACATGCATTTCGAATTTTAAATTTGTCACAGCAGAATGCAGAAAGTGTTCCGAAGAGTTCTCCACCTAATGGAAGCTCTGGTAGATCCACTGCTCTTCCTGCTGCAGCATCATGGTAAACTATCTTTGTGACTCTTTGATTTTTTTTGTTGAGTTCCCTGATGACTTACTCTGACAAATAATAAAATCTGTATTAGGGGAACACGTGTATCAAATCAACAGTCTGCGGCAACGTCAATTGCATCAAATGGAGCTTCTGATAAACAACGAACTACATGGGAAAATGGAATGTCGGTTTCTTCTGCTGCTATTACAAACACATCTCATGAGTCTGTATCTTGCAGTGATATCCTTAAGAAACCATCTCACACAGAAGATAATCAACCGGTGGTTGAAAAAAACAAACCTGGATTATCGAAGCCGTTACCGCATGATTCTGGGTCCAAGAGAGATAATACGCTTGACAGAGATCCTGTTAGCAATCAGCTATCCTGTTTAACAGAAACTTCTTATGATAGCAGAGCCATGAATGAACCTTCAGCCGTTGTGAGTTCTTTGGATTATACAAAGGAAACTTCTGATGGTGACCCTAATATAAACATTTTGTCTACTGATGTTGCACGGGCGGAGGTTATTACTAATTATAGGAATGGCCATCCTGGTAGTTCGGCAGGTACTACTGGTGTTCTTTCAGATCAAGGTTCTATTAGACAACCTGGTAATGAAGCGTCGAAGTTGGCTCATGTGGAGCAATGTAGGAAAGATTCTCCTGATGAGAATGTGGTTGCATCATTCAATGAGAAATCTGTTGTAAGGTCGGAGTTGGATTGGAGGTCGGGTTTTCAATCACAGATGCAAGTTAGTTCAATATCAGAAGACGAGGATGTCACGTCATTTGAAAATGGTCGACAAAATGTTGGAGATGTTGTAAGCTGTTCATCGTTTTTGCCTAACCCAACGAGTTCCGTTCAGGGTCCAAATCATTTGCCTTTCCGTGCTTCCCTGTACAGTGAAGTTTCAGGTGTGTTAACTTCGAATGCTGACTTTTCGGATACCAGTGGTAGCAATAGATCACTTCTACCAAATGGATTTGCTGAAAATTCGGTGTCCAATGTGGAACATTCATTGTTTGCTAATGAGGGCCAACAGAATATTCAGAATTCAGAAGATGATATAATTTCAAGCATTTTGTCGCTGGACTTTGATCCATGGGATGGATCCTTGACTTCACCGCAGAATTTTGTAAAATTACTCGGTGAAGGTGATCAGCGGGCTCGTTCTCTTACGTCTTCAAACCTTCTAAAGCCGCAACATAACAATCAGTCCAGATTCTCTTTTGCTCGACAGGATGAACCTCATCTCCTAAAGCCACAACATTACAATCATCAAGCACTTGAAAACCAGACTTATGACATTTACGGGCAATTTCCAAAAGATCAGCCTGCCTTCCAAGGGTCTGCGGTGAGCAGAGATATATATCTGGATACACGAAATGGATTTCCTTCGAATCATTCTGAAAGATTGGATTTTGCTTCTGCTAGTCCTCCCGTCTTCTCTTACAAGATTCCGGGTTAGTATTCATACGCCATGGCTCTTTGCAGCTTCAAGAACCTAAATCTCTTTTCACCATTGTCTCTTTGCAAATGCCAACCGAGATGGAGACCTTTAAAACCCTAATTTCACCATTGTCTCTTTGCAGCTTCAAGAACCCAAATTTCTGCTCCACCTGGCTTCTCTGCTCCCAGCAGATCGCCTCCTCCCGGCTTCTCTTCGCATGAAAGAGTGGACCACCATTCTTCTGATGCTGTAGCGGGTATTTCTTTTTCTCTTCCTTCTATTAACTTTCAGATTTGCTTAATCTTGATCTTAAAACAGGCTAATTACTAATGAACATCCTACGCTGCAGGAACTCGATTGCTTGACTCGACCACTTTATTGAGGAACACATATCAAGTACCGCCTTCGAATGGAAATTCGAGTATCGCAGGGGATATCGAGTTTATGGATCCTGCAATTTTAGCTGTTGGAAGAGGACGACTTCAAAATGGGTTGGGAAATACAGACTTAGACGCGAGATCGAGTTTTCCATCGCAATTAAATTCGTTTGAGAGCGATGCAAGACTTCAGCTGTTGATGCAGAGATCTCTATCTACACAACAAAGCCATGGCCATGGATATCATCATGATCTCAGGGATGTTAGTAACTTTCCTTCTCAACTGAATAATGATCCGTACGGGATTGGTTCGAGGCTAATAGATCAAACACAAGGAACGAGCTTATCTCCGTTTACGCAGCTATCTAGACAACCTTCTCCGAATCCATTGATGTTATCTAATGGTCTTTGGGATCGGTGGAATGAAGCATCTCAAGGTGGAAACAGTCTCGGTATGGTAGATCTTTTAAGAAATGAACGGTTGGGATTAAATAACAACCTTTATAATGGTTTTGAAGAATCCAAATTCCGAATGCCCAGTTCTTCAGATCATCTGTATAATCGAACATACGGAATGTGATTCTGCCTGCTGCTTTCGCCTTCTTCTACCATCAAAATCATCCATTTGTTTGCCTTGGAAGATGATGGATCGGGTTTTCTTCCGCCCTTTTCAAAGGCAATTCAAAGGTAAGGCCGATGTTTCGTTGTCCATCCGGTCCATTTATATCGATATATATATATATATATATATATATACTCAAAGTTATAGCTATTGTCATTTGCAGGAGCAATGCTTTGGCAAAAAAAGGACTTTGATAAATCAGTTGGAGATATTTTGGGTTAGGTGAGTTTTGCTTATTTTAGTTAGTTTCTTCTGTATAGAGAGCTTAGCAACAAAGGTTTGTGTATATTGCGTTAAGCTTTTTTTTTTTTATAATTTAAATTTAATGGCACTTCTTGAATCCTAAGATTGAAGAGGTAGTAAAACCCTCTTCAATTTTATCTCATTTCATCAAAATTTGCACCAATGGAAATATTATTGATTTGAAATATAGAAGATTATGTTATCTTTTCAAGTCATTCCATAATAATTCTCAAGTATTTTCAAAACTAAAACTTTTATTATATATTTTTTATATATATTAATTAACGACTTTGTTCTTATTCACTCCCAAAAGCACAATAATCTAAAGCCATTCCATTAGTAAGTAATAACGAAGGAACTATTCAGTGTTAACTTATGTTACAGTCTCTTTCTGAGGACTCTTCGTCCCTTACTAAACCCGCAATGAAACGACCTTCATCTTCTTCTTCGTCGCCTTCTTCCATCTCTTCTCTTTCGTATCTTCTCTCTACGTAAAGTACCGTCTGACGTCTCTGTAGACGTAAAACATGCATGATTACATCCGGAGTAAGTGTCGCCCTTGAATGATCCTCTCTTCCTACCCTGTTTGATTCCACGACCTGCAATCCCGGAAAAAAAAATATGGTTTCGGTTCGACTGATGAATATGTCATATTTTGTTGCTTCCACGGGATCGACTTGATCTATTGGTGGTTTGTTGTTGATTCAGGTAAATTATACTTTGCTCCAACCACAAAAAATGTGTTAGCACCCTCATCCCCTTTCGGATCGTAAGTGTTACCTCCGAATAGGGGTGTAAAACGAGTTAGCTCGACTCAGCTCGGGTGTAAACGAGTTGGCTCGACACAACTCGGTTCAGCTCACCAAAAAACGAGTTGGCTCAGCTCGGCTCCTTCACAATTATTCAGAAAAGCCCTAAAGATTTGAGCACGAGTCATCTACCGCGTGTTTTGTTTTCACCTCACATGCGTGTGGATACTTCCCGGTAGTTCATCCATCCACCTCAAATAAGCTTAACGGAGTTTCTCCAGAAGGGTCACCGAAAAAGAAGATTCAATTTGATATGACATAAATAGCCGAATCAATTCTTTTAAACCACCTCCAAAGATTCTCTGGAGTTTATCGACTTCTAAAGGAACATGTGCTTATGGATCTTTTGCTCAAACTCATCTCTGGGTCCGAGGTATCGAACATTGTACTCAAATTTGAGCCTCAAAGGGAGAAACCCTCTCAGAACCTCTTCTGTTTTTACTCGATGCGCTCCAAATAATAGTTAACAGGAATAATTATAAAGGATAATGGCCGTACCTTATCAATGTTTACGGGTAGAGATTGAATGTCATTTGACATTGGTGTCCAGAGTTTTACGTTCGCATCAATCCCGCACGTAGCTAGAACTGGTATGTGTGGATGTGGCTCAAGCTGATTGACCACACGCCGATCACCAACCATTACCCGAACAAGCTTGCCTCCATTCTTCTTCCCGCTCATAATGTATTCATCATTAGGACCAAAAAAGTTCACTCCTTTAATAGTCTGTGCATTTCGATGGCCCGCATAGATTTGTGGTTCTTCCATTTCTTGTAACCTCTCAGGACGGATAGATGTCGGAGAGGAACCAAAACCCATATTTTTTTGAAACAAATATATGAGTTCGTCATTGTAAGATACAAGTAGTTCACCTGTATAGGAATAAGCCAAACCTGTAATGTGGACGCCGTTGGTTTCACGAAGATGCCGAGGACAAAAGGTGTTAACGGGCGTGTCCCGAATGCTGTGGACACACACCGTATCCCGTTGGCACCTCCTAACGTCATAGACCCGTGCATATTCATCTGAACCTCCAACTGATAAATAATGTGGATTTCTTGGGTTTATTGTAATAGCGTTTAATCTTATTCTGTTCGGATGTTTTCTGCAGCCTTTGCTGAAGGGAAAGCAATATAAGATCATCGTGGAAGTGTTGCTTCGTAGATCAAACTGTGAGAGAAACGTTAACGGCCACGACTTAGCTCGGAAAAAGAGAAGATATTTCAAAATGCAATGTAAATTAGGTAAGTCTGAGATGAACCAACATGTTGAACAAGACCATCTTCACCACAGCTGTAGACTATGTTAGGGTTTCCTGGCTCTACGGCTAGTTTGTATATGCGGCCATGGTGCCTCCCTAGCCGTTTTGTCTCGACTTTACCATTTTCTAAGACTTCACCTAATCTCACCTGCAAAATGGGATTAACCCTCAAGAGTCGGAGACAAATAACAAAGATCAATATAGGAAATTACAATTCCGGGTTTTTGAATTTAGATTTGTGATAAGATTGACCAGTGTAGAACTCATCCCAAAAGCTAGCTTTTAAGAGAGGGTGCCTAAGGGTGTACTTATAAGCCTCACATTTAGAGCCTTATTTCAACTCATGTGGAACTAGGGGTGGGCATTTCGAATTACCCGGACCGACCCAATCCGAATAACCCAACCCGAATAATCCAACCCATGAGATATATGGGTTTTATAGAAAAACTATACGGGTTCAATATCAAAAATCCAAATGAGTTCGAATTCGGATAACCCGAGGAATCCGAACAACCCGAGGAATCCGAACAACCCGAAAAAAAAGAAAAAAAACCTAAACAAACCCTACCCTAAACTGTGAGTCATTCACATGTTTCACTCACACGTTTAAAACCCGTTTAAAACTCGAATTATCCTTTTAAAACCCGAATTACCCGTTTAAAACTCGAATTACCCGTACTTCAATAACCCAAAAAACCCAAAGAACCCGAATTACCTGAAATATCTAAATAACCCAAATACAATTCGGGTTTTTTGGGTTCAATATTTCAAAACCCGAACAACCCGAACCCGGACCGAAACCCGAGGAACCCGTCCAGAAAACCAAATGGGTTTTTATGGGTTCAATTTTTTATAACCCGAAGAACCCGAACTCGGACCGAACCCGTCTCGAAACTCGGATAGCCCACCCCTATGTGGAACTCCCAATTGGCTTGTAAACCATTACAATTTGCCTGGTATATGTTGGGAAGAGAAGCGACGAGATGATACAACAATGTCAGTTCTCTAGTATGGCGATGTTAGGATCCCACATCGGATATGTATAGGAATAGTTGGTCCCTTACAAGGCCATGATCCTTCTTCCTCCAATAAATTGACTTTTCGTGGTTTGGACCCATGGGCTTTGGGATTGATTTGGGCCTAATATGGGATAAGTTCCTATCAATTGGTATCAGAGCAGTTCGATCCGACGGTTCACAGTGTCTGGATGGACGACTTGGGGACCAGAGTGGGCCATCAGCGACGACGCTGTTCTAACGGGGCAGTATTGTTATGATCCCACATCGGCTATATATGGAAATAGTCGGTGACACGGTTCTTCTTCGAAGTTGACTTTTGGTGGTTTGGGCCTATAGGCTTTGGGGATTGATTTGAGCCTAGTATGGGATAGGTTCCTATCAGGCGAATAAGAATGTTACTCCTTTTATGCCCGGCATTAGTTTTGAAGAACAACAATATCCCATCAGCATTGTGTTGTCAGAAAATATACATATATATATATATAGTGTCAATATACCGAGGTAAACCTTACTTGTCCATCAGAAGCAGAAGTTACTATTTTCCGGTCATCGGTTAATGGCATGATCTTAGTCTGAAAAACGTTGTCGCAATGGCCAGAGGGATATGACAACAATTTGCTTCTATTCACCCAATTCCAAAACATAATTTGTCGATCATCGGAACCTGAAATAAGAATATCACCGGTGGAATTGAACTCCACGGCATTCACACATCCTTCATGCCCATTTAATGTTGCATAAAGATCAATTTTCTTCACTAAAGCCTGAAACAAGAAGAGCAGCAAATATGAATTTGTTCAAGAACTTGAATTGAAATCAATTGTAAATCTTATGTACTTGAAGAAGCCTTGAAAAAAGATGATCATAAGTGGTTCAAATGAATCTCTTAAAAGATTAATCAAACTCAAGTTGATGAAATCAAAGTGATTCTTCTTATGAACAACAATGATAAGAACAACAATAGCTATCATCAAATAAGAGATTCATAAGTTAATTTCAACAAGAGATTCAGTTTGGCGTTGACTCAACAATCAGTAAGCCAAAGTTCATCTTTTGATTTTCAAAACTTTAGAAAGAACTGAAAGAGAATCTCTCAGCTGAATCTAACTATGAAATAACATAAGGGCAAACCCTAGAGCCGGTTCAAACAATTTCGCCGGTCAAAACATTTTCCGGCGAAAAGGGTAAAATTTTATCACAAAGATGAGCTAAATTCCAAAAACCCAGAAATCAATACGAATCGAAGAATGAAAATTTCACTAAAAGGATGAAAAGGGAAGGTGAAATTAGAGCAATTAGAAAGAAGGGAAACCTCTGAAGCAGACATTAGACGAGAAATCGATCTTGGATGGGAAAATCCCATCTCTCTTCCAGCAATATCATTGAATCCATTTCCGATTCCAGCTTTTCTTCTCGCCATTGTTGCAGGATCCTGCTGTCTTGGCTCGGCTACGAAAACGCAACCATACGTAGAAAAAGATTGTAGAAAGGTAGCACTGATACTAGGTGGTCAATCCGGGTTGCTATCCTGTACCACTGTTGCGGTTAGGGTTCGGTTCTGATTCATTGGATCATGAAAAAGAAACTGAGTTGGAATCGAATATTTTTTCGGTCTATAGATTTTCGATTCAGTTTCGGATTGTTCGAATTTGTAGAATTGAATCTAAAAGAATCCATATTATATTGGGATTGTTTGAGTATTTTAGGTAGTTCGGAATCTTCGGTAGTTTTGATTGTCTAGTTACGGGTAATTCAGTTTTTCTGGATAATGCGGAGTTACGTTTAATTCGGTATTTTTAGATAATTTTAATTGTTTAGTTACGGATAATTCCAATTTTGTTCCGGTGTTATCAATATTTTGGATATTTTGAATATTTTAGGTTTTAATATAAAAAAACAATTTATCATAAATAATCCAAAAGAACTACAAAGTTATTAAGTCTAAAATATATAACAAGTATCTTCAAATGAATTATCTCATCATTCTAGTATAAAACTACTATTCCCAAACATCTATATGAAACGAGTATTTTGTTTTTGGATCTCTTTTTAAGTTTTGGGAATCCAAACTAAATTCGAACGAGTTCTAGATTTTGAATATATATGGTTTTCCTAGATAACCAAAATGACTTATATAAGTCTATTCATATAAGATAACCAAAATGACTTATATAAGTCTATTCATATAAGTTACGTGACTTAAATTATATAGAAAACTCTATTCATAAGTCATTTTGGTTATCTAAGAAAACCATATAGGTTCAAAATCTATAACTCGTTCGAATTCGGTTCAGATTCCCAAAACTTAAAAAGAAATCCTAAAACAAAATACTCTTTTGAATTATCTCACCATCAAAGAGTTTGGCGCATCATCGCCATTATCGGGATAGTGGAGAACAAGCTAGTTGAGATTCTACCTCTTTTTGACACTCTTGGTGATCCGTGGAAGGTCAACGACATGATTTTCCGTAAGGTTTTCCACTGATTCAATTGTTAATAACCTAACACTGAGTTCCACAAGTACTTTCTTATGTTTCTTCTGTGTGTGATTGGATTGGTTATTGTGGTGATGCAGGTCTACCATTCGTAAGTTGCTAAAAGAATCAACACCTTCAGTAAAATTATGATTTCTCACTCACTTCTTCATAGTTCTTTTAATACTATTTGCATGGATATATTGATAATGATGAGAGTAAGCAATTAGCGTAGATATTCTGGCTTGCAAAGCATAAGTTAATGAGAATGAAGTATCTTTGTTGTCATGCCTGAAAAATGGTGGAACAATATGTTCCTTTCATTTCAAGGTTGGTGTTATGGCTTTAACAATAGTTTGAAGGGGAAGTCTTTTTGTTTGTTTTAATTCATTTTTTGATATGGGTTTGCCATTTTATTACAAGGGGGAAGACTTCTATTCTTTGTCAAGCAGCAGAGTTCTTGAAGGATATGTTTCGTCAGATTGAGGCCATTTGAAGGATCTTCCATTAAAGAGATGGCCTCTAATTGTAAGTCATTGGTTGAGAGAATATATTCCAGCTTTATGCTTTTTAAAGAAGTAAGCAAATGGAACATTAAAAAATGAAGGTGAGCTTCTAGAAGTATTCATCACAGATCATCGGTAAATGGAGAAAGGCCGGAGGCATCGGTTGCATGATGGGAATCGTATGCATTTGTCCGAGGTGAGCTCTCTTTAAGTGTTTTTGGCCTTAGAAACCATCATTTTTTTATCATGAGGTGGGAATCGTAAGCATTAGTGAATTTTGAAAGAATATAAAAAGTATTAGGATTACAAAAGAAAAGAGTTTGGAGTTTTCAATGTAGCAGTTTTTATCATGAAGCGGTAGAGAAATGCACTAAATTCTTTTCACAACAATTAAATATTTTAAACATTACACATAAAAAATATCTTATATTTTAATATCATTATGAACTATATTTTTAATATATATATAGAAGAAATCTTGATCAATAATAAAAATTTAGATCAATGAAATTCAATTACAAGAGATCGACCATAATTTTGAAATAAAATGTTATTCGTTTTCTCTACATACTCTTATTAATAAACTATTAAATCTTATATAATGAATCATTTGCATTTTCTAACATATATGATATAAATTATATATTATAAAAATAATTTATAATTTAAACTTTAATTGGTATAATAAATAATAGTTTATGTGTTAATCTGCACGTAGCACGAATTATAATCTAGTTAAATATAAAAATTAGGATTAAAATAAGTTGAATTTAGATATTTGAGTATTTATAGTACACTTGAATTAATAAAATTAACATGATATATATTGAAATTATAAATTTTGTAAAAATAGTACTAGACGATAAGGACGATAAGAAGAAGAATATCAATATCTAGTTAAAGGGAAACATAACTAAAGCATTCCAAAAAAAAAAAAAAACTTTGTGTTGTTTCGGGATTGTCTTATTATTTTGCATAAGATGTGTTGTCATCTTTTGGTTTCTTTTCAACCCATGTAAAATCCTCCATTGAATAAGGATTGTGTAAGTTTGAATTTTCTTGAATCTGTATTTGTTTTTTCTATTGTCGTTTATGCCCTCGATTTCGGTTCGAAAATTCTCAAATGAATTATGCTTCGATTTAGTTTGATTTAAATTTAAATCATTTTTATCAATAACGTTACATCTAATAGTCTAACAAATAATATGATCATCTGTATATCGCACGGATTCAATTCCTAATTATTATAGTATAAATTGAGTTTAAAAAAGTCTAAAAATAGTATTATAAAATTTAGGGACAAAATCTTATTTCCCCCCTCAAATTTGTATACTTTTCTTATTTTTTTCTCTCATGTTTTGTACTGTCTTATTTCCCCTCATGTTTTGACCATAATCGTATTTTCTTTCAATCTTTAGCAATTCTGTCTATAAATCCCTCCATTTAAATATCTGTTAAATTTTTCAATTTTGACCCAATTTAGGCTCATTTTTTATTAGAATTTGGATCCAATTTAAACCAATTTTTACCAGAATTTTGGATCCAATTTTGATTTTCACCCGATTAAAACCTAAATTAATATAAAATTTCAACCGAATTAAGCTCAACTTAAACAAAAACTAATTCTTATCTATTTGTCCGATTTGACCTTAATGTGATCTAATTCTACTCGAATTGGGTGCAATTTTGACCCAGTTTTGAGTGATTCAGATTTTAATCGAGCGGAAATATAGATCGAATCAAAATTGGGTGCAATTTTAATCCAATTTTATTTTCACTTGATAAACCACGAATCACTGAAATTAGTTTTTGTTTAGTTCGATTGAAATTTCATACTAATTTGGGTTTTGATCGGGTGAAGATAAAAATTATGTTCAATTTTGATTGTGATTTCAGTGCAATTTTGATACGATTTTGATTTTCACTCGATTAAAACACGAATCACTCAAAATTGGATCGAAATTGCAGCCAATTCGAGTCAAATTGGATCAAAATCGAACAAACAAATAAGAATCAATTTTTGTTTAAATTTTGGTTTAGTTTGGTTGAAATTTCATATTGATTCGGGTTTTAATCGGATGAAAATCTAAATTGGATCCAAATTCTGGTCAAAATATATAGCCTAAAGCGGATCAAATGTTGACCCAAATTCTTATCAAAATTGAACTTGAATTGGATCAAAATTGAGTCCAAATTAGATTAAAATTGAATGTAAAGTGGATCAAAATTGAGTTAAAACCGTGTCAAAATCAATTTCGAATGAGGTCAAGTCGAATTTGAGTAAAAAAATGGATTAAAATGAATAGGTTTTTAGGGTTTTAAAACAAAATTGAAAAATTTAACGGAAATTTAAAAGAATTAGATATAGATAGAATTGTTAAACACAAAAAAGAAATAAAATTAGAGTATAAAATTAAAAGAGAATAAAATAAGTGCAAAATATAAAGAAGAAGTAACAAAGCATGCAAATCTGGGTCAAATATGAATTTTTATTAAAAGGAAAATAGAACTAAACCATTATACTCAGCTAAATATATATGTTGTCAAAAAAACGGTGTGTCGTTTCAGTATTCTAAACCGTGACGTCTTGTTATTTTGTAGCACAAAAAACGGGAAACAATATTTCTCTAAGTTCTTTAGAATAAGACATACTTTTCATCTCTCAGTTTCTTTCTCAACCCATGAAAAACCCTCCATTGAAGGTGCCATAGGGATTGTGTAAGTTCGATTTTTTTCTTGAATCTGTATATACTTTTTCGATTTTTGTTTATGCCCTCGATTTCGATTCGGAAATTTCCTAAGGAATTATGCTTCGATTTGGTTCAATTCAAATTTGAGCTTTTGGGTTGTTCGTTCTATTGTCTGTACTTGAAGGTGGTTCGGTTCTAATCTCGATCATATAAAAAGGGTTAGTTGAATGATTTGTTCTCTTGATCGAAGATATCTTAAAGACTTCATTTTTTTCTCTTCATGAAGTCCATAGATATCTGCGTCTGACGTTTGCGTTTGCGTTTGTGTGTGTGTCTGCTCTCTCTGGATGAGATACACTTTGTCTGGCAATCTATCAAGTTTAAATCTCTATAAATGTTGGTTAAGGATGTCCAAAACTGAACAAAGATCATCAGATTGTAGTTTTGCTTAGGGGTGGGCGTTTCGGGTTTCAGGACAGGTTCTTCGGGTTGGGTTCGGGTTACTCGGGTTCTAAAAAATTGAACTCAAAAAATCCATTTAGTTTTCGGGACGGGTTTCTCGGGTTTCGGGTTGGGTTCGGGTTGTTCGAGTTTTGAAACATTGAACCAAAAAGATCCGAATTGTATTTGGGATCTTTCAGGTTCTCGGGGTCTCGGATTCTTCGGGTTTTTTGGGTTTTTTTTAGTATGGGTAATTCGGATTTAAACGGGTAATTCGGGTTTATTGGATAATTCGGGTTTAAATGGGTAATTCGGTTTCCAAATTTAACATACAAAAAATTAGGTCAAAAGGGTTATGGTTTTTTTTTCGGGTTCCTCGGGTTCTCCCGAACTCAACCCGGACCGACCCGAGCCCAAATGGGTTTTAGATTTTGAACTCATATGGGTTTTCTACAAAACCCGTTTATTTTCCGGGTTGGGTTTTCCGGGTTGGGTCGGTTCGGGTCGGGTCGGTGATGTTTCTTAAATCTTCTTCTCTCCAAGTGATGCAAATTTAAATCCTTTTCTTGGATCAATCCGCCATTGATGCAGATTCATTTGTTTGATGTCTTTGAATAAGTGTTTATTGGTTCTTAAGTCTGTTACTTCTTATGAAAGCCAGAGTTTTCACATTAGTAGTTAGTTACCCTTTTCCATGTAAGTTTTAGTTCGGTGATATTTCCGATCTGAAGAGAGTTTTGTTATGTTGTTTTGTGTCCCGTTGGTTAGGAAATGAACTATGGATTCAACCCTAAACCCTTTAGTTAACTTTTGGGATTAATTATGTTATCAATCACCGAGTTTTTTCAGGGAAAGATTGGCGTCCTTCTTGATTGGCGCCCTTCTTGTATACCTTTTTTTACTGTCCATTAAGATTGGCGTCCTTCTTGGGTTTGACGGGTGGAGTCGTAGCCAAACGTAAACGCAGCGACTGCGTTTTCTGGCGACACCGGGCGACATTAAAACCGACTGGTGGAGTCGCAGTCTTCCGAAAATTCACCGAAACAAAGATTTTAAAAATCTGAAATTATATTGCGTTACGTTAGTGTTTCGGTGCGTTTTGAATAAAATTACCAAAATACCCTCGTGTATTTTCTTTATCTCTTCTCTCTTTATATTATAATTTATATTAATCATAAATATATATATGTATATGTATTGTATATTTAAATATTTTTATAATTTTTTAATTTATTTCAAATATTTGAAAATTATAATTAAAAAGTATACACTAAACAAAAAAATTAAATAAATCATTTTCTTAATAATTGTTTATTTTGGTAATTTTGTTCAAAACGCAATCGCAACAGTTTTCTACCATTCGCTTCTAGTCGCAGTCGTCCGCAAACGCACACTGACAGAAACACTGCCAAACGCAGACGTTGCGTTTCCACCAGTTAAACCCTTTGTATACCTTTTTACTGCCCATTAAGATTGGCGTCTTTCTTTTATACCTTTTTACTGCCAATTAGAACGCTGTTTTACCATAGATGTAAGTTTTGTTTGAATGAACAATAACCAAACTAGCTTAGTTGGACTCTGTGGTTCATAGGAAGAAGCTAATTAGAGCTTTCTGTGAGCAAAAAGGCCAAATGCTCTAATAGATCTTAAGGTTTCTAAGTATTAGAATAGTATAGGAAGAACATGGAAGAGTTAAGCAATCTTTGAGAAATCCCAAGTACCCATTAAAGACGAGCTAAATGCGAGAAGCTTTTCTTAATTAATTGTCATTATGTATAATCAGATTTGTTGTGTTCGTTTCGATTGGATCTTCTTCGTCTTTGTTGGGTATAATGGCCTTTTAGTTGAATAAAGTATCAATGAGATTTGCTGAAAATGTTTTTTCAGGACTTTTCGATATCGTAAAACCTTAAAATTTTGGAAATTTTAAGTCTATTATGTGATTGAATTTGATAAAGTATGTTTCTCATTTATGTCCTTACGATTTCTTCGATTACTGATCATTTGTTTCGTATACGTATTTGTAGGATCTCCTTATTTCGCCGAGTAGAACTCATTTAGAATTCATAAAATGGTCAATCCCGATGAGAAGATCCTTAGTTATAACGACGTTGTCCTTAGAAGGTCAGATTTGGATATCTTAAGCGGATCTCAATTTCTTAATGATCGTATTATCGAGTTTTACTTAAGCTACCTATCCACCATCCATCCGTCACCCGCCATTCTCCACGTCCCTCCCTCCATCGCCTTTTGGGTCTCGAATTGCCCTGATCCAATGTACCTCAAAGATTTCTTGGAACCCCTTAGATTACCCGATAGAGACCTTATTTTCTTCCCGATAAACAACAATACTGATGTCAATTTAGCTGAAGGCGGAAGCCATTGGAGCTTACTCGTGTACCATAGAGATATCAACACGTTTTTCCATCACGACAGTAATAGAAACGTAAACAAACGGTTTGCGAGACAACTTTACAAAGTTGTTGCTCCATTTGTATGTGGAGAGGATTCAACGTTACGAGAATGCGTTGAGACACCGCAACAAAGCAACGGATACGATTGCGGTATCTTCGTTCTTGCAATCGCTCAAATTACGTGTCAATGGTTCAATGTCGGTTCAACGAGAAATCGGTATGAGCAATGGTTTTCTGATGTAAAAGAGATCGTACCGGGTTTAGTTACTCATTTGAGAGAAGATATACTTGGGCTTATCATAGGGTTAATGGCTGAGAAAAAATGAGATGACGCCCTGTGATTATCCTTGAGCTTGGCCATTTCGGGTTTCGGTTTAGATTTCGGTTCAGATATAATGGATACGGATTATTCGAGTTTTATTTAAAAAACAATAACCAAACAATTACTGAATTTAAATCGGTTCGGTTTGATTTTGTTCGGTTGTACAACGGTTTGGTTCGGTTAATATCAGTAATTTGTTCAGTTATTATTCGATTATTTCGATTTTCTGGTTTAATGGTTAATTGGAAATCGGTTTTGAAATCAAATTCCGTTGGTTTAGTTAATTGAAAGTATGATGATAACCTAAGATTGTTGTTATAGCTTTTTAATAATAAGTGTTTTATGATTAAATTCAATTATATTAAGTACCTTATACACGTTATGAAGTCAATAAATTATTACATATTCTATAATGAAAATGTTCAAAATTTACATAAAATTTCAAGTGTTGCATCAATTATGTTTTCCGCTAATAAAATGCCACTTCTAATTATTTGGTAAAAGATATGAACTTTTGTAAAAAATAAGAAAAATACAATTTTTGTAAAACCTTGTTTATTATAAAAAAAATTGTGTATCTTTGAAAAAAAATAAGTGTACTTTTAGCTAGTTTTTTAGAAGTTGATGATTTGTTCTTACTCCCAACAATTAAGTGTTCAACAACAAGATTTATATATTTATTCTCAATAATAAAAATTAATAATAATAATGTTTTAAGTACTCTAATTAAATAGAAAAATTAGGATTTGCTTGGAATGTAGAAAAGTCACACAAGAATTAAAAAAAATAAAAATAGTTGCATGGGAATCTGAGCTAAGATGCTTTGCTTGAAGATAGAGGTAGGAATAATAGTTGCTCTCCATTTCTCAATAAAGCCCAACAATTTTTTTAATCTATCTAATGAATCCTTCTCATTTCATTGCATTAAACTATATATATATATATTAAAATTATACAATATTTCAGAAAGTTCTAAAATCAAGCCATGGTATACTTTTTTTGTAATCGATACAAAATAATTTAAATTCATCATATATTTTTATTTATAAACTCAAAATTTTTTGTATAAAAACCACAAATTGTATAATATGAACGTTTTTTAATATATTGAGAGAATATGATCCATTACCTTTTTTTTATTTTAAACTCGAATAATGTAAATGTATTTTCAAAATAAAGATCAAATTTAAAGTGACGATAGTCTAAAAAGAAATTTGTTCATTATAAAGATTTTAACTTATGTATCATTTTAATCTTTAAAATTGATAATTATAAATCACACCATATATCTACAATTTTTTATTTGAATTGTAAACTAAATTATGATATTTATATTAAATCAAATCGTATTAAAATTCTAACATCTATTATCCTAAAATGATATATTCATATAATTTTTTAGAAATAATTTAAATAGAATTTTATATAAAACAAAAAAGATATAATAATATATGTAGGTAAAGATGAGAGAGAGAAGTAGGTGGGTTGTTCAGAGTAAGAAATCTGACAGACGCCACATGCCAAAGTCTTCCGCTTTCAAAGCCACTTGCTGTTGGATCCCTAAATTTCATTCATTCATTCATTCTTTCTCTCTCCTCCACTTCTTTCTTATATAATTCTCTCTCTCTGCCACGTGTCCTATTCTTCTCTGTCGCGTGGGACCCACACTCCCCGCCGACCATCTCCCTTGCTGGGCCCCACTATTCTCTTCTTGTCGTTTGAATTTCGACTCTTTCACGTTTTTTTCATTATCGGATTAATGTTCTAATTTAAAATATTTTGTCTTCGAATAAGTACGGAAACTACCTAATTTAATTAGCAAGTTAGATGAACATCTCTCAAGTTTCTCGAAATTAGAATATTACTTTTAAAAGTATTTTTTAATAAAACGTCTACCGTTTGAACATTTTAATTTAAAAGAATGTATTAACGGATACAATTCTATAATTGTAACAAGTAAAATTTTCAAAATATTATGCGATATTCTGATAATATTTGTTAAATTATTAAGATATTATATAAGATCTAATTGAATATTTTAATGATATTATTCGACATATTTTTTATTATATTTATTTTTTAGGTGATATTGTGTATGTAAGTATAAAAATCTTTTGTAATTAATAAAAGACTAATTTTGGCTAGTTTCTTTGGTTTCTTCATGAATCCTTGTATATAACTTTTGTATTGTGTTTTTGAGATTTCAATCTAACAGTTTTACGATTCAATTCTCGATATTATCATGGTATCAAATTCGGTTTTCCCTTGATGATCAGACCAAAGTTTTTCAACTACGAAAATATATTTATGGTTTCAAACAAATTCTTCGGTGTTGGTTTGGTAAATTGAGTCATGCCCTGTCATACGACAGTTTGGTTTTCGATCATCTCCAAATGATTACCCCTTATTCGATTTTTATGTTAAAGGTGTACGAATACATGTCTTAATATTTGTTGATGATTTGATCGTCACGGAAAACTCAAAGATTGCGATTCTGATGTTGAAAAACTATTTTAGCTCGTGTTTTCTCATCAATGATAAGAATCTCAAATATTTTAAGTGCATTGAAGTCACGCGAAATCCTACATGCATCTATTTGTGTCAACTCATGTGTGTGCTAGACATCATCTTGTATACATGTATGCTCGATTCTAAACCTTTAAGATTCCCCATTGACCAGAATCATCGACTACTGTTGGTTGCATGTGAACTTTTACAAGGTCCCCTACCTTATATACGACTTGTTGATCATCTTATTTACCTGTTTGTCACACATTTTGAGATCCTAATCGGTTCACGCTCTATCACAACTTATGATTGCCCCACGAAGACTAGGATGCAACCCTCCAGATAGTACGTTACTTGAAAGGTTATCTTGGACAATGCATTCTACTTTGTTCGAATTTAGTCTTATCGATATATATATGCCTGGTGCATAAGGCTATCGGGTATCAGGTCCAATTCAGATTTCGGTTCAGGTTCTTCGGGTTTTAAAAATTTGTACCAGAATTGAACCCGAATATTTTCGGTCGTTCAAGTTCCGATCGTTCGTGTATAGAAGAATTGTATCCAAATTAATCTGAATTACAACTGCATAGTTGAATTTTCTGGGTAGTTCAGGTACTTCGGGTATTATATTTAATTAGAGTTATTTTTTGTTTTAGGATTTTTCGGTTAGTTCTTTTTAATATAAAAAGTTAAAATATTGTATATAACATAAAAATATATTAAAAATAAAATTTATTAGAATTAGAATTGTATGTATATATATATATATATATACTCGGGTTCTACCTGAACTCAAATCGTGCCAACCCGAATCCGAACGGATTCTGAAATTTAAATCCATATGGATTCTTACACTACAAGAAATACACAGATTAGGGACTGAAGAATCAGTCCCTAATCCGTCTGGAAACGCGTTTAGGGACTGATTCGGGACTGGCAAGAGCCGTCCGCAAATGAGCGTCGGCAATCAGCTCCAGTCCGCAAACCGTCCGCAATTGCGGACTGAAATGGCAGTTGGAAATCCGTCGGGAAATTCCGGACGGATTATGCCGTCGGGAAATTTCCCGACTGAAAATTGCCGTCGGAAAATTTCCCGACGGCGACATGCCGTCGGAAATTTCCCGACGTCGTTGTCCAGTCGGCAAACTTAATTTTTTTTTTTACAAATATTTCCGGACGGGTAAGGGCCGTCGGGAAATTTCCCGACTGGATTTCGCCGTCGGGAAATTTCCGGATGGGA
>CM071870.1:40456865-40480441 GCA_036759665.1 Gynandropsis gynandra | reverse complement strand
GCAAATTTGCGGACTGCACAGTCAGCAGTCCGCAATTTGCGGACTGCTTAGTCAGCAGTCCGCAATTTCCCTACCGCCACGATTTCAGTCCCTAATCCGTCCCGAATTCCGGACGACTTAGGGACTGACCTACAGTCCCCAAATTTAGGGACGGATTTGGGACTGTTTTCTTAATCCGTCTGTAATTAGTCCCTAATCCGTCCCTAAATTTAGGGACGGATACTTCAGTCCGCAAATGCAGTCCCGAAATCCGAATTTTCTTGTAGTGATAGACTTATATTTATGATATAGCACAATCTTAAACCTTTGATCTAACTTATAATATAAGTTAAATTTCATATTTAAAATTGTTTCAACGTCTGGTTCGTTCTGATTTAAATATATCGATATTAGAACTCCGATTATAATGTTCACGTTCTAAAACCGAATCTACGTGTGTCAAGGTAAATTATGTTATGTTGTCTTGCATTGTATAGAACATCAACAATGAACTAATATATATGGTATTAAGCTACAGTAATGTAATCTGATTAATTAATTTCAACTTTATATATGACAGTTTAATATTTTATTTAGTAGATGATTCAAAAATAGAAATGGAAAATATAATTATAATTGGAGCGGATCGGAAGGCATTGCGGGAAGAACGTAATCTAATCTCATGGACACAGTTTCCCATTATATGATTCACTTTAACTTCTTTTTATTTTGTCCGATTATAATTATTTTGTCTTTTTTTTCCTTACCATAAAGTAACTGAAATTACAAAACTTTGACTGGTCTACCCAATTATTTATGTTTTCCGTTGGTCCCACCGTCTATTATGTGGTTTCCATAATTTTTATCCTTATATTTGGTTTTTAACCTAAGTTTTGATATAAAATACACAAAACTAAAATTCTTATTAAATAAAAAGTATATATTTTCTCATTTTGTACAAAATTTCCGTTCTATATCAACAACACGAGCATTAGCTATTTATTTTTTATCTAATTTGCCATCCAAATGTTTTAGATAAAATTTGAAATTTTATATTTTTCTTATAACTGTGTTAATCCAAATATATTTTGGATTAAACATTAAAAATTATATAATAATATATAAACTGTATGAATCAAATAAACATAAAGCGAATCACACATAAATTCAACTCACAAAGTATGAATATAAAAATTTGAATCTAAAGCCTCTAAAAAATTACTAAACTTTATATTTATACCAATAGAATTATTCAAGAGGGATAAAATTTATATTGTTATTTAACAAAGATTTTATAACAAAACAAATGTATTTTGAAATTTTGAAATTATTTTTTAGTGATCGATCACAAAATAAAAGAACAAATAAATATTATAAGAATAATTTTTATCAAGAAGCTTATAAAAGTGATTAAACCATAATTTTTGTGTTGTATAAATGATTTTTTATAATAAATTGAGAAAGATAAAATAAATTTATTTTAATTTAGAGATATTTTTCTATTACAACTACTAAGAAATAAAATATGTTAATTAATGAATAATTTAAAAGTATCGTATCATATATACATAATTTGAATGGTAATGATTTTATTTCAAATTAGGCGCCACAAGTTGAAGGGTCCCAATAGAAAACAATTGATTGATGAACTTTTGCGATATATATAATATCATATAAATCTATAATGAGTTGTAATAATATTAAAAGGCAAACTTAAAGTGAGAGTTTGAATTTATAGCCAAAAACCAATTTTTACATTGTATTAGGCATAAGATTCTAAGTTTATCTTTTGTAGATATAATATTTTAAAGTTAAATTTTTCAATAATTGTGGGAACGTTGCTTAACAATATATTTTTCTATCTATAGGTCCCTTGTTTTTTAGCATAATCATATGACTACATTATCATTGTGTATATATGTGGTCATATTGTATACAAACTAATGGCAATTCATATATATATATATATATTGGAAACTATATACAACCATAGATGATTCCACAACACAACGTTTAAAAAAGCTATATAAAATGCGTAGAGATTGAAAACGAAAAACATAATATAATATATGCAACATTTATATATTTATTTGAGAAATAATTACTAGATTTGAATAATCTAATAAAACAAGATTTAAAATCGAAAGAAAAATCGATTAAAAAAATTATCAAACCTATAACATATGATTCTGTCTTAATATATGCAGCATCTATTTACAATTTATATATATATATATTTATGTGTGTATATATATTGATATGCGGGTGGATATTATTGGATAAATAAATACGTGTATATCTTATTGCTTGCTATTTTTCAAAGACCAAATCTAGGGTTATTTTTCATGTATCGAATCTATTTCTCGAGATTGCTTACGTTCTCTTTTTTGTTATTTTATTTATTTATTTATTTCTCGAAAACCGAAGTGATTGTCTCTCTATGAACTTTGTAGGGATAATTCAACATCATGTCTAACACACTGTCCTCCTGTTCAGACCAAATCTATGATTTTCGTACTTCAACATTTTCTTAAATTTCTCAAATTATTATTCCATCTATATATATATATATATTAAGATAATACAAGCATGTAAACATCACAGCGACGAGAAATAAGAAAAGTTAAATACTTATGTATGTATGTGTGTGCTTTCCCCTTTCTAAATCTGCTTAAAATTAGATATATACGTATTCACAGTATTTTAAAATCCATGTAAATATTCAAATAAATCCACTTTTTAGATAAATATATGAATTATTATAATTATATAATAAAACTTAAATTCACAATATATTTTGAAATATATTAATTTTTAAAACTACATCAAATCATTTTATAGTCTAATTGTCTATTAACTAATAATAAGAGAATAAATTTAAAATTTTATATTTTGTTTCGATCAGTTTAAAAATCTGATATTTGATTTGAAGATATAATAGTTAATATTTTTATTCGAAATTTATGCATATCTTATGTGTTTATATATAAGGTATTTTCATAAAAAAATAAAATAAAAGGAATAAACACGCACTAAAATAGATGTAGGTGGTGGTGGTGTTTTTGGTTGGTGGGGGGGGACCATCTCCAAGGATGTGGGACCCACTGAAAGAAACAACGAAGACACGCGAGATAGTGGGTCCCACGTGGGGACAAATGAGTCCCCAACCATTAACCCTTCCTTAAGATTCCCCCTAATCATCATTCTTACAAGCTTAATTATTGTAATTATATTTATCACATTCATAATGCATCTGCAAGATCCAAGTTTCTAAAAGAAAATGGAACTATTACTGAAAATATGGAACTACTATTATAAAAAGAAATATATATAAATATTTCAAATAAATCGTATAATTTTTAAATTTAATTCGTTGTTAAATGCATGTAGTTTTCGACTTAAATTTGAATAAATTTCGGATGTTTTTTTAGTTTCAAACAATTATATATATATATATATTCGTTCATTCATAAAAATATATGTTAATTGCTTAAATGAATTTGGATATTGTTAATTTAAAATTTTAAGAGTTCAATAGTCTTTAATTCAAAAAGTTTGATGAAAATGCTTCATAGATTTGTAAATATCTATATTTTGTGTACGATAATATGATTTTGTTTTATATAAACTTTGTGTTCCTATATTTTTATGGATGACGAATACATAACCCTATTTTCCGTACGGTTTATTGATGTATATATAGGTGTATTCTAATGATTTTTGTACTATAATATGTTTCTATATATTTATGCCCTGACGATATCCCAAATGTTCCACGTTATTCCTCACGCTATAATTATAAATTATAATATAAACATTTAATATAATTATTATTATATATGTAACAAGATAGATGGAATGAATAATGACACCTCTCTCACTCTCTCTCTTCCCACATATCACTCTCTCTCTCTCTATTTATATGATTCACTTTCCTTTGTCTCTTCACTGTCCACAATCTCTCTCTCTCTCTCTCTCTCCCTCCATCGTCTATTTCAAGAAGCAATCTCCGTACTTATATACACATACACACACACGCATATATATATATATATCCATATCCATACATCATAAGAGTTTTCATTGAAGCTTGAATGGATCCTTCTGCACACCACCAGGTATACTAAGGCTTTGAATCGTATAAGAATTTTGCTTCATAAGGTGGATTTTTCTTTGATTATGAACCCTAAATGGATACATTTTCTTATTATTTTATATTGATTTCCATATACTGAGGAAATTATATGGTAATAAGTGTTTAGGGTTTCGAATGTAATCTTCTGTTTGATATTTCAGATACTGTATGGGAATTACAAAGCAAGAGAGCCCATGAATGGTCTCTCAAACCCACAAACGCAAACGCAGGATCATCAGCTGAAGAAACCGCGGCCGCAGCCGTCGGAGCAATCCCTTAAATGCCCTCGATGCGACTCAACGAACACAAAGTTCTGCTACTACAACAACTACAGCCTTTCTCAGCCTCGCTACTTCTGTAAATCTTGCCGGCGATATTGGACCAAAGGCGGAACCCTAAGGAACATCCCCGTCGGCGGCGGATGCCGAAAAAACAAACGTTCTTCGTCGTCGTCGTCCATGACGGCAAGGTCCAGCAGAGCCACTCCTGAACCGATCCACGACATCAAAACGCTGGCTGCGGCGAGTTTCGGTGATTATAATGACCAAATTGACCTTGGTCTTGCATTTTCCTTGCTTAACAAGCAACCTCCGGGATCGCAACTAGGGTTTCCAACAGAATTTGGAGGCTCTTTAGATGATGTTTGGCGGAAGTCAAGTAATGGCGTGTTTGGATTGAACCAAAACGAAAGATCAGTGGAGAACGTAGATTTTGCGTTTGGGAACGCAAACGCAGGGGGTATGGATCAGGTCGCGGGTGATCCAAACATGGCGTTGTGGGGATATCCATGGCAGATGAATGGAGAAAGCTTTAAGATGATGAACATGGTAGGGTTTGATAATCAAATTGATTCACGAAGAGAAATTTGGAGTGGTAATAATAATGGTTTACCAAATTCTTCTTGGCATGGACTGCTTAATAGTGGTGCTTTGTTTTAGTTAATCAAGGGTTTAAAATTAGGGTTCGGATTTTAATTTTTGGGGGGTAAATTGTGAGATTTAAAAGTATTAGGGCTTCTTTTCAGATAAGTTTGAAATTGGGGGGTTATTTCTTTCTCTAATTGTTGGGGTTTCCTTTTTTGTATGTTGATTACATGGTTCAAACATATCTTTTCCTTAATTTGCTATATTTTTCCTTATTTTCAAATTTTATAACTATATATTTACTCATATCAACTTTTCATAACCAACGACACTATATTTAAATTAGTGTCGGGTTTGTATTGAAAGTATATAATTGGTATAATTTTAACCGATATAATTTAAGTTTTTAGTGGTGATATATATATGCGAGACCAAAAATGTAGCTATTGGTATTGATTTGGTTTAAATTTAATTGTAGTGTCCAAAAGTGAAAATATAAACATTAATGTGAAACTGAATATATAATTTTCAATGTGAATGAAAGATCGAAATGACTATGGCAGACCAAATTCATACATAACCTAGTATATTGTTTATGCAATATATGACAATTAATTTATTTTTGTTAAAATAAAAATCTTTGTCGGTTGTTCGTTGCTTTAAACATACACTATACACCCATTTATGTATATATATAATATACATATATATCCATCATGAAATAAGTACTTACAGAAACACAGATTTAGTATTCCTCGGATTTTTCTTGTCGTATATTACTTGGTTCTAACATTTAATATTATTGAAATATATAAATATTTAACGTGAGATTTCGCTCGTATCCCAATGAAGAAAATAACAATCAATATAATATAATATAATATAATATAATATAATATATATACATGTATATATATAGATAGATATAGAGACGTAGAAGCATGCACGGGCCTCGTTTTCTTAGTACGAACAAAATCCAAGTCGAAGATTCGGGCGTGACAAGTTCCTTAGTTGGATTGGAATTTGGAAAATCTTTAATATATATATTTGGAAAAAAAAATCGGATCCGTAACTCTTTTAATCGTTGAGTTTTTTTCATATGTTTATTTTATGATATTTTTTTATAAACTGCCAAATATATATATATATATATAATTTCATAAAAAAATTAATTCTATACTGTTAAATCTCTCTAGAAACAAATATCTATATTTTATTTCTCTTTGGTATTAGTTCATAATTTCAAATGAAAATATTAGTCCATAACTCATTTGTCAATATGTCGACAATTTCGATCATTTTTTAGATGAAATGGTAGTTGAAAAATTCGTCAGTCATTTCGTGGATGGTTGTGTGTCCATCCGCAAATTTTTTCTAAATAAAATAAAATTAAAATTAAAATTATTATAAATATTAAATTGTTTTTAAAGTTATTATATAAAAAATATGTAAACTCTAAATACAATTATATAAAGAAGTTAGAGGTTGTGAATCACTGTCATCGTCGTCGCCTTCACCCTACTTAATTCTTGTTATTTTTGTCTTGAATATACGCATTAACCGTTCAATTTTTCTGTTGTTCCGCTTCTAATCGTTTCACAATTTTTATTTCGAGCGGCCTCCAATTCAATTTGAATGGCTTCTAACGTCCACTTGTATTGCATCAATGGATTAGACAAGTCTTCATTTGTTTGTATGCTTTTTGCCTCTAGAATAAGTTCAGCATTGTGACGTCATTCCTCAAAGATCGAAAACCGCCTTGGTACGACTAACGTGCTACAAAATAAATGAAAATTCCAATTAGATCATATAAATGTTTAAATTTATATTAAAAAATTATTGATTTATATCACGATATATCTTATTCAATTTCTTCTAACTTTGAAACGGTTGAGAAACATCATCTCTTTGCGGAATTTGAGATACTCACTAAGATGTCATCTTCTCAATATCAATGTGAACTTATTTCGCTCTCGCATCTACCCAAAAACCATCAGACTTCTAATGCGTATGCTCGCATGATTCAAAATATATTGGTTTTGCGGCTTTCGCGCAAAAAAAAAAATATTAACATATCTTTTAAAAAGATATAGTTAAGACAATATATTTCTAATCCTAAATAGTCAAAATATACCAATTGTTCGTACACCACAACGAACGAACGAGATCAAATAATATCGGGGCTCATAATGAAGTCTTGTCTATCAGAACAACAAGATTGACTTGCTCTCTTGCTTCTTTGTTTGGCTCCATGATCATCCCAATAGGCCCACATTGTTTCCACTCGTGAGAAGGTTTTTTCTTCTTCTCTAGATCATGATTGATTTTGTTGACGAAAAACTTAACCCATTATATTATTAATATATTAGACTAAAGAATTATTATAAAAAAAAGTATTGTAAACGCCTTCCACCTATGTTTCTTTTATATTTCTAGATCGATTCGCATCCAAATATAACAAATTGATTAAAATTAACTTTCATAGTTTTACTTATGTGACGATAAATTTGATCATATCCAAACCTATAAATAAACCTTGAGATAGATTTATATAATATTAACGAAATATATATTTAAATTTTATTAATATATACCATTGTGTTCCTTCTTCATAGCTTGGATTTAAACGCACAAGTTTAAGTCTTTCTTCATTCATCGCTAGCAACTCTTTGATCGTTGGTTCATGGTGCACATGAGATGGTGATGGGTTGATGGTTAGGGGCGTGATTGGTTGTTAATATAAAAACGACATATATATATTGTGTCGATCTCATCCTTCTGACATAACGTTTATAACATACGACTGGATCACAATCGATACAACAAGTGCTCGCACAATTTCATCGTAAGATCCCACTAGATCCGAGCACATGTACATACTCTCCTCACGATATTCTAAGGCATCATTGTTTCATCGTCTCTAACATAGTAATCCTCAAGCAACACATTGACCTCGTACTCCTTCATTTCTCTCACCAAGAGCACCACAAGCCTAAATTTGACCCTCATGGATCTCAGTTCACTATCGAAGCCCATATGGCTTCCCTCATAGGGTACAACGTAGGGTAATCCTTTGAACTAAGGGTAAAAAACCATCAACACAAGATCTAAAAAATTTCAACCTCATGCTTGGTGAGAACAACCTAGAGCATTCTCAACACCTTAAAATGTCACAAAGAAAATGTCCAGGTCGAGTAAAATTCTAAGAAGCTCGACCGAGCATTCTCAACACCATAAAATGTCACAAAGAAAATGTCCAGGTCACGTCCCGTCCCCAAAATTTCCGGACGGGGACAAGACCGTCCAGAAATGTTGGGGACGATATCGTCCGGGTTTCGCGTTGATTTCTGGACTAACCTTTTCGTCCGAAATTACGGAAGGTTTGCGGACTATATATTCCATATGTATTTGCGGACGAGTTACGGACGGAAATGGGTTGGCGACGCTCATTTGCGGACGACATCTAACCATCCCTAATCCGTGAATTTCTTGTAGTGTAATTAGGCAAACAAAAACCAAGGTAAAAGAGTTTCCAACGCTTTCACTTGCCCAAAAACCTTAAAATTTTAGTGTTTTCCCTATTTCGTATTCGATTGAGCAGCATAGTATTGTAATATGTTACAAATCTATTTTTTTAACTAGACACGCCTTTGTATTCATAGATCTCGTTCTCCATATTACTAGACCCTAAATATATACTCTTATCATTATGATACTCATTGTATGAACGTCACCACTCATCACAAGAATCACCGCTCATCACAAGAATTTTTCATCTTTACAGATGATACCGTTCTAACGTTCCTAATCTCCAGTTATCATGTCCTAAAGCTTCTACAGTTCTCATGCATCCAATTTAACCATAATATGTGAGATAACACGTGGCTAACAAAACTTCACCATGATTATGGACCAAAAAAATGGTGATGATTGACACATTGGTTTGTCTCGAAACTCGAACGACGATTATAACGATTGTTAAACGATGATAACTCTTTGGCGTAGATGGATTTTACGCATGATTCTCTTTCTTTTCCTCTTTCAATTGACTCTTTCTTCTTTTTTCCTTTCATCAATATCAACAAACTATCCTTTTTACTCTTGTTTTGACAACTCTTAACCTCCCTCCATGATCTCCCATTAATTGGTTAGCAATTCTTCCCATTTCTCAACAATAAATGAAATTAGAACACTATTTAACGCTGTCGTTTTATTTTTTCCTCAAAACCAGGGCATTACATCGTCATCATTTCTTGTCTCTCTAGGTTCACATAGATTAATTGTTGTTCTAGAATAGGTTGATCATCCTTTTCGAATAGTAAAAGGTATCATTGGGTAGACAACATGAAGATACAATTTGAAGATCCACGATTAGGTTAGATTAAAATGAAGATCATATGAATTCTAATTATACATAATTTTGTAAATCGTCGTAAAGTGTTTTTAGGAACATACTGATTGAAATTGTTATTAAATATCATCTGATAAAATTTCTTTCTTTTTTTATTTTCTTTTCTTTCTTTCCTTCTTTCATTCTTTTCTCTCTTTCTTTTCTTTCTTTCTTTCATTTTCTTCTTTCTTTAATTGATCTTGAATTATTTAATTCAAGATCTTGAATAGATTATGTATTATAAATACATAATCTCATATGTATTTTTAATCATTCAATCAAATCAATAAATTATTCATTTTCTTTTTTCTAAATATTGTCTCGATTTCATGGAATGGTTTTTATAATTAGACATTCGTGATTATCCAATTATTTTGTTCGAATATACGAAAATTATGTATCATGAATAAAATTCGAATATAAAAATTATATCTTTTCGAATTCGAGTTTGAATAACTTAAAGTTTTTGGATACTTATGTTAATCACAATAATTCTATCGATAAAAATAGTTCGAATATTTTGTCTACGGTACGTATGCATATATGTCAATCCATGCTAATGACTCATAATTATTAGACACGTGAATTAAATAATTGCTTAGGAGTTTTGGTTGAATGGATAGTAATTATTCTTTGGTCGGCGTTGGAATTTTGAATACCGTGAAATAAAACCAATATTATTATTATTTTTATTTTATTTATGTAAACGTGGGTCCCATTTGAAACGTAGTTTTTAGGTTTCTCTGACAAAAATGGTCCGAACATTAATATCATGCTTCGCCTGAATCTATGTATCAAATATAATTGTGATCTCATTTTGATCAGTCAAAGAGATTTTATTTTAATTTTTATTATCCTACATTAATTATTTTAAAATTTATATTCACATTCCAAATTATGTTAAGAAAATTTTGTGTTCCATGAAAACCACACGTGAATTTGGAGTCGTCTTGATTATTGTGATGATTATATGGATATTTAGTGACCTAATTCTCTCTAGCTAAGTATTTTCTTATTTACGTTGTATTTCCTATTATAACAAAAAAAAAAAGAAATATCTCAACCATTTAAATTTAAGAATTGACTTGCTAAATTTTAAAAAAAATAATAAAATATATAAAAATTAGAGTCATTTCTCTCATTATTAATTGCTATCGATTTAATTAATTCATAAATATTTTTATAGTATTATAATTTGATTCTACGAATTAAATATGCTATCTATAATCAAACGTGTTAGAGAATCACACAATAAAAGTCATAAATACATATCCACAATTATAAATATATATAATATAATATCCTAATACCCCTCGAGTTGGTGTATGAAGATTCCGAATGCCCAACTTGCGAATGAGATAATCGAATTGTTGTCTCCCAAGAGCCTTCGTGAAAACATCAGCAAGTTGATCCGTTGTGCGAAGATGGGAAGTGATGATGCGGTCAGCCTTGATTTCATCCCATACGAAATGACAATCAATCTCGATGTGTTTGTTGTGCCCGTGGAAGACCGGATTGGCGGAAATGTGTAGGGCAGCTTGACTGTCGCAGTGAAGATGGACCGGAGGAGGAACAACGCCGAACGTACGCAAAACCTCTCGTAGCCATTTGAGCTCCCTGCACGTGAAAGCCATGGCGCGATATTCAGCCTCGGCGGATGAGAAAAATTGAGTCGTCTATTTCTTCGTTTTCCAAGAGATAGGAGAATTCCCAAGAAAGATAATATATCCTCTGAGTGAACGTCGAGTGATGGAACAAGTGCCCCAATCGGAATCACAATAGGCCGTGAGGTTTAGAGTACTGTCCGAGCGGAGTAAAATGCCTTATCCCGGAGAACCTTTGAGATAGCGAACAACACGTAAGGCTGTGTTCCAATGGTCCACTGTCGGTCTCTGCATAAACAACGCGAGAATATGAACAAAGTAAGATAAATCAGGACGCGTGACCGCGAGGTACACGAGCCGTCCGACCAGCCTACGATAAGGCTCCAGGTCATCCAAAAGATCAGCCGAAGACGAGAGTGACACATGATTTTGCTCAAGAGGAGTCCAAGTCGGCTTCGCCCTGAGTAAACCACATTCCGATACAATTTTCAAGGAATATTTACGCTGCGAAAGATAGATCCCGTGTGAACTTCTTGCAACTTCAATTCCGAGGAAATATTTCAAAGGGCCAAGATCCTTCATGTGGAAGCAAGTGCTTAGGTAATCCTTGAATTTCGTGATGGTAGGAAGATCATTGCCTCCGACAAGAAGATCATCAACATACACGATCACATGCATCCGAATGTTGCCGACGTGATATGAGAAAGTGGAGTAGTCGGCATACGAACGAGTGAAGCCAAAATCAGTGAGAGTCGTGGACAATTTCTCGAACCAACACCGTGGAGCTTGACGGAGTCCGTAAAGAGATTTTCGTAGACGACACACTTGGTTGGTGTTACCAGACGTGAATCCCGGTGGTAGACGCATATAAACTTCCTCGTCTAGGTCACCATGAAGAAAAACATTGCTAACGCCCATTTGATGAACCTCCCAATGACGGATCGCTGCAACGGCCAAGAAAGTACGTACCGAAGTGAGCTTGGCGACCGGGGAAAAAGTTTCTGTGTAATCAATACCCTCCTTTTGATGATTTCCCAAAACCACCAAACGTGCCTTATACCGCTCTATGGATCCATCGGATTTGTGCTTGATTTTATAGATCCACTTGCACCCGATTGTTTTCTTTCCCGGAGGAAGAGATTGTAGTATCCACGTCCCGTTTCTCTCCAGGGATGCAATCTCTTCGTTCATCACTTCACGCCATCGTGGATCCTTAATGGCCTCATTGTAGTGATGCAGCTCAGTACAGTCTATAACTGCAGCAAAAAATGCTCTGTGCTTCGAAGAAAACATATCACACGTGTCATATTGCGTTAAAGGACAAAGAGACGAACCTAAGAACCGACGGGAATTTTGGGCGGTGTCCTCGTCCGAGAAGCTCAGAATTCTGTTCATCTATAGGAGAAGGAACTCTATCGTCAGAATCTCCCAAAACTTAATCGGAGAAAGAAGCATCTGGAGGGGAGGAATCGAGCCGAGGAGGACTATCGATCGATGGAACATATGGAAGACGATTCCTCGATGGAAGAACTGGGAAGCGTAGAATCTGTATCTCCTGAGAACCTCTATGTCGCTCGTTTTTCTGTCTCGTCCGAGGATACTGAATCCGTCCGTATGCCTGAGCCCCCCTGGGAACCGAGTCCATGTCAATGTAGAAACCAAAGAAATTGTCAGTTGAGGTCAGAAACGGAGAACACATGGAAGAAGGTCGCTTCTTCGTAGTAGTAACCGGAGAGGTAGTTGTTGCTAAAGGAAAAATGTCTTCATGGAATATCACGTCACGAGAAATAAGATATTCCTCGTGTTCCAAGTCATACTCTCTCCATGCCTTTTTGCCATCGGGATACCCAAGAACTATGCACTTCCGACTTCGTTCCGCAAACTTATCTCGCGTGGGAGATTTAAAATGAGCGTAGCACAAGCTGCCAAAAACACGGAGTTGGCCGTAAGATGGAGGCTTGCCAAATATGAGCTCATACGGAATCTTCCCGTGGTGTAATGTGGACGGCGTGCGATTAATAAGATACACGGCTGTGAGGACGCAGTCTCCCCAAAACTCAATCAGAAGGTTTGATTGGAAACGAAGGGAACGAGCAATGTTCAATATATGTTGATGCTTCCTCTCTATGCGTTCCTTCTGCTGCGGAGTATCGACACACGATGTTTGATGGAGGATACCGGATGAGGCAAAATACGAACGAAGAGCAGTGAATTCAGATCCATTATCTGATCGGACCACTTTCACATTTTTGTCAAATTGTCTTAATGCCATGGCACAAAAATTCTGAAGAAGCCGTGGTGCCTCGCTCTCCGCCTTCATCAGATATACCCAAGTAGCCCGCGAATGGTCATCTACGATGGTAAAAAATAACGTTCATCTCGTTTGGTAGGAATAGGATAAGGCCCCCAAATATCACAGTGGATGAGATAAAAAAATCAGCAACTTTATTAATAGAATCCAGAAACACACAACGTGTTTGTTTTGCTTTGAAACAAATATCACATGGCAGAGCCTTTTGTGTAGACGAGCCAGAAAAATCCAAAGAATGAGACATAAGAGATAATATCTTCTCTGAGGGATGTCCAAACCACCGATGCTAGAGCTCTCGTTTGTCATATGCAAAGATATGATTCACGGAAGAAGATGAGACATGTCGAATCTTGAACACCCCATCACACACCTCGCCCGCTCCAATCAGGGTCATCGTGGAACGTTCCTGTATAACACAATACGAATCGAAGAATGTGATAGAACACATGTTAGATCCAACAAGCTTGGCAACCGAAAGCAAAGTGCAGCGCATGGGAGGAACAAAGAGAACATCCGTTAGAGTGAGATGTGAATTAACAACGATATCACCCATATGGGTTGCCTCGGTGTGCGTTCCGTCCGGAAAGTCCACGGGGTGTGCAGTAATATCACGCACATTGATCAACAAATCCATATTATCTGCCATGTGATGAGAAGCTCCAGAATTAATGATAAATTCAGTGACTCGAGTCTTACCAGAAAATCGAGAGTCGGAGGAATTCTGCTTTTGTGAGTTGATGAAGCTCATCAAAGCATTGACTTGTTCATTGCTAAACCCGAGGCTAATATTCGTGGGTTTGTGTCCATGCGAACTTGTGTCCACGGTCGAGTGACCTCTAGAAGACTGCATCGCGTGTGCAGATGCTCGGCCTCGTCCACGGTTGTCGTTCATCAATTCCACGGTTGAAATCACTATGTCAGGGTGATCGGCGGGGTGTAAAAAAACGGGGACACAGTCGCGTTCTCCCGGGAGAAACCAGCCGCGGTTCCCTTTCCTGTGTCCGACGAGATTTCCGTCGAAGAACCATCGAAGGAGCCAGCCGCAGCACCTTTTCCGAAACGTGAATCAGGTTGCGTCGTCATGATCGGGTTTCAAAATATTTGACCGTCACAGATGCTCTGATACCATGACAATTTTGTGAAATACCGATCTTGGTTTTCCATTGAATGTGAAGAGAACTTATATAGGAGTTACAATTGAAACTAACTTGCTAGTCGAAAACGGTAATCAATTATATTGATGGATTAAAAGAATAAGAAATAGAATTCTATGAATAAAAATAAGAAAATTGAGTTAATAAATTTAACGAATTAAATTAAATTATTTTTTAGAACATGTTGGTGGACTTTTATTGGGCTTTTAATGATTTCATGTATATCTTCGTAAATTTAATTAAAAAAATTTAGAGAAAATATATATGTGTCTTTATATTTTGTTAGTGAAAAACACATACGGCTTGATATTTTTGTTAGTAAAACGAAGTTGAGAACAATTTCCAATAATTTTCGAACAATTTTCGGTCATTTTTGAACGATTTGGAAGCTCTCATGAATGATATGAATCGTTTGGATAATAAAGATCGTATAGATAACAAGATCGCATAATTCACAATTGTAATATTGAAAATTTTAATATTACAAGATATATTAATATAATAAGATATATTTGAAGTTAATTTTTTTCTAAAGAAAAATAAGATCAAAACCTAATAACATTTAAATTATATTTGAAATCGCCCCAAAACATATTTTAATAACTCTTTGCCAAGATTTAAAGGAAAACATTTAGTTGGGCTGAATGGGCCTTGTAATTGAAGCCCATAAAAGGCCCAAACAAGTCACCCACTTACACTTTGCTTCGTTCCCAAATAAAATATTAATACATACATAATAAGTAAAGATCCGACATAAGTTAACACATCAAGACAGAAGTAGTTTAAGTACTTTAACATAACACTAACTCTTCTCAAATCTCCAACATGTCTTCAGAACCAAAGCCATTCAAATTAAGATCTCCTGAAAAACTCTAGGGTTTTCAAATTAGGGTTTTCTTCAGAGATGTTGACAGTACCTGCAAAGAAAAAATAACCCTTTTCGCTTCAGAAAAATCTGCGATTTTTGGTGATAAATTATTTACAGTTTCATCTGAATTTACCTACTTGTGATCAATTTCTGGTTATTTCTGTGGTTTCTTCCACAAAACACCGATTTTCTTGAGCACATTGGCATTTTTCTTCCTCACCAAATCATCGTCGATTTCTTCAGAGTAAGGTGAATTTGTTTGATGATAATTCTCATTGAATTTTCCATTGTTTTCAGCAGAAAGCATTGCTGTAGCTGCTTCAGCTGCTTTTCTCCATTGATCTGATTGAACTTTAAGCTTTCTAAGTTCAGATTCCATTTCTGAATTTGAAACTTGAGCTGCTTCAAGTTGCTCTGTAACCCTAATTGCTCTTTTACTACTCTTATCAGCTTCTTCCATGGCAATTCCAAGCTTCACCATTGTTTCTTGACCATCTGAATCCTTCTTATTCACTTCTAACTTCAACGTCTCATTTTCGTCACTTATGTTTTGAAGTTCATTCTCTTTATCCATCAAATCCGCCTTTAGGGTCTCGATTTTCTCCCTTAGTTTCTTCATTTCATCTTCAAGATCCATTTTCTTCTGATATTTCCCGAGTTCTTGGCGTAGATTTTCGTTTTCCTCGGAAAGAACCTGTGATCTTGATTCATTTTCCATCAATCTTGCCTTCAGTTTCTCAATCTCAGATTTCGCAATCTTTAGTTCGGATTGAAGTTCCGCTTGAATCTTTAACCGAGACGAAGCCTCTACGTTATCCTCTCGTTGTTTCTTCTCAGAAGCTTCTAACGCGGCTCGTAATCGTTCTACTTCACATCTCAACGATAATACTTCATCCTCGAGATCATTTGATTCCGAAAGTTTTCGACTTTCTCCATATTTAACCAAGATTTGATGAATTTCAACGTCACCCGAGTTTATCTGAAGTTTATCGATCAGTTCTTCGAGTAATTCCATCCGAGATTTAGATTGTTCAAGCTCCAAAGCAATCTTTTTATAACTTTCAATTGCTTTTATACCGTCAGATCTCAACGCCTCTACCGTCTTTTTAGCATTCTCCAATTGCCTAAGAGTTTCAATCGTTAAAGCCTCGGTTTCCGCTTCTGATACTTCACAATCCTTAAGCTGATTCTTGAAATTCTCAACAAGAAAAACTGTTTCCATCAAGTTTCCTCTTAAGAGTTGAATCTCTGAATTCAACAATTCAACTTGTTTCACCTGTCCCGATTCAGACAAAGCCACCATCTCAATCTGTAACTTCAGTTGTCGGATTTCATGAACAGCCGTCGCTAACGCTACTGTTTCATCGGATTCTTGTGAGACGCCGCGAGTTTCAAGGGCTTTTGGATCTTCCTTTGAATCTGAAAAAAGTTTCGGGATTTCATTCTGGGTCGCGTCGATCTTCGATGAAACTTGTAATAATTGATTCTTCGAATCCTCAGCTTCTTGCTCGGCCTGTTTTCTCGATGAATCAGACAATAAAAGTTGATCTTTCGCCTTTTTGAGCTCGTCTTGAAGCTGAGAGACTTGAGATTCTAGCTCGGTTATTCTGCTCGGCCTTTTCTTCTGTTAAACAAGAAGGAAATATACGTATAAGATGCGTTGAACGGATATTCAACGAATCGATTTGAATGATCGAAAAGATATATATATATATATATATACTCTCAACTACCCGAAATAAATGTTGCACCTAATTCAATCAGAAGGTCCATAAACTAAAATGAATGCAAGTTATATTCATCATCAAATCGACATAAAAAAAAGATCGATCGATGAATAGATCGATGAAAACTTCAAGATGAAACTATATTCAAGATCAAGATTGAATAAAATTAAAACAAAATCTCATATCAAACAATATTCAAGATCAAGATTGAATAAAATTAAAACAAAATCTCATATCTTATTACCTCAGAGATAGGGCTTCGAGGAGATCGACGGTCGAGAATTTTCGGACTTTTATTATCTTTTGGAGTTCTGTGAGTAATCGAAACAGGAGACGACGGGTCAACGTCGAGTCCTGTAATCTTCAATGGCCGAGCAGCTCGAGGCGAAACTTTCTTAGGAACATCAGGTGAACCATTTCTGTCAATACAAAATCCAAGATCAAATTCAACAAATGAACTCAAAAATTGTCTATATTCATCATCAAATCGACATAAAAAAAAAGATCGATCGATGAATAGATCGATGAAAACTTCAAGATGAAACTATATTCAAGATCAAGATTGAATAAAATTAAAACGAAATCTCATATCAAACAACATTCAAGATCAAGATTGAATAAAATTAAAACAAAATCTCATATCTTATTACCTCAGAGATGGGGCTTCGAGGAGATCGACGGTCGAGAATTTTCGGACTTTTATTATCTTTTGGAGTTCTATGAGTAATCGAAACAGGAGAAGACGAATCAACGTCGAGTCCTGTAATCTTCAATGGCCGAGCAGCTCGAGGCGAAACTTTCTTAGGAACATCAGGTGAACCATTTCTGTCAATACAAAATCCAAGATCAAATTCAACAAATGAACTCAAAAATTGTGTTTCAAATTGAAAAAATACATCAAGAAACACATAAAGATGATCAGAAGATAAGCATATTTAGTGTAATTGAAGAAGAAAAAACTATATAAAAGGATTTCAAGATCAAATATATGGAAAAAACTAAAGATTACTTCAATAAGAAAAAACAGTCAATCAAGAACACTCAAAAGGGTATAAGAATCAGCTATAAATGCTGAAAATAAAATCTAAATAAAGAAATTAAAATTATAAGATGAGATTACCTTGTTTTTTGGGTCTGCATACTGTAATATTATTATCCAACGAATACACAGATTGGAAAAAACCTTTTGTTTTTTGTTATAAGGAAAGAAAGAGATTTTTTTTTTCTGATCTTGAGGTTTCTTCAATGGCTGTATGACCCACCAAGACCTGTGAAATTTAATGCCATAAGAATCCAATGGGCAGAGAAAACATGAATAGATTTAATACATTTAAGATTTTTCATTCCATGTATAAAGGGGACAAAAATGGGTAAGTAAAAAAAATGATTAAAATGTCTAATTCAGACAGACCACCAGAAAGAAAAACATCTTGAGAATGTAAACAAAAGTTCTTTTATGGTACTTAATTACTGTCTTTTAAGATTTATGATGTCTTAAAATTACAGTAGATACAGAGATTTATTGAAAAGATATACCCTCCAAATCTAAGTAAAATTACATTTCATAATACAAAAATAATTGTTCCTCGTGGATGCATAGCGTCAAATATGAGTTGATCCTAACTAATACCAAAAACTAACTCAAAAATTGTCCACCACCCTGTATATATACTTAGCCAATATAGGACAATACATCACAATACTCCCTAAACTCAATCCTAGTTGTGGGGCCTAACATCGGTATATTCAAATCAGAACGAAACAGACTCTGATATCATATCAAATATGGACTTATACCTAACTAATTCCAAAAGCTAACTCAAAAATTGTCCACTACCATATATATGAGACTAAGGTTCATATACTTAGTCCCAAGCTCGATCCTAGTCGTGGGGCCCAACATCGGTATACTGAAATCAGAACGAAACAGACTCTGATACCATATCAAATATGGGCTCGTACCAAACTAGTCCCAAAAACTAACTTAAAAATTGTCCACCACCCTGTATATATACTTAGCCGATATAGGACAATACATCACAATACTCCCTAAACTCAATCCTAGTCGTGGGGCCTAACATCGGTATATTCAAATCAGAACGAAACAGACTCTGATATCATATCAAATATGGACTTGTACCTAACTAATTCCAAAAGCTAACTCAAAAATTGTCCACTACCATATATATGAGACTAAGGTTCATATACTTAGTCCCAAGCTCGATCCTAGTCGTGGGGCCCAACATCGGTATACTGAAATCAGAACGAAACAGACTCTGATACCATATCAAATATGGGCTCGTACCAAACTAGTCCCAAAACTAACTCAAAAATTGTCCACTACCATATATATGAGACTAAGGTTCATGTACTTAGTCTAATAAAACAATACATCACAACACTCTCTCCAAACTCGATCCTAGTCGTGGAGCCCAACATCGGTATACTCAAATCAGAAAGAAACAAACTCTAATACCATATCAAATATGGACTTAGAGCTAACTAATCCCAAAAGTTAACTCAAAAATTGTCCAACACCATATATATGAGACTAATGTTCATGTACTTAGCCGATATGGGACAATACATGACAACACTCCCGAGCTCGAAACTTGTTGTGGGACCTAACATCGGTATACTCAACTCAGAACGAAAAAAACTCTGATACCATATCAAATATGGGTTTGGACCTAACTAATCCCAAAAATTAACTCAAAAATTGTCCACTACCATATATATGAATCTAATGTTCATATACTTAGGCGATATGGGACAATACATGACAACACTCCCCAAACTCGAACCTTGTTGTGGGGCCTAACATCGGTATGCTCAAATCAGGACGAAAAAGACTCTGATATCATATCAAATATAGGCTTGGACCTAATTAATCTCAAAACTAGCTCAAGAATTTAGTATTGTCCAACACGTAGAACTACAAAAACATGAAGAATCCAATCTTGAAAGTTTTGGAAAAAGGGCAGATAAGAGTTTAAGGATATAGAAATCATGGGTTCCAAACAATGTCTTAAAGTGAGTTTAAACCAGAAAGAAAGAACATTACTAATCAATCACACAGTTAAGATTTTGTTCTTCATTGATTAAGACACACGAGGAATCTGTTTCTTTTGACCTTTTGCAAACATTGCTTAAGAGTCAATTTATTTGACTACAAAACTTATAAAAGTGGAATCTTGAATACATTCACGGTCTATTATCATCTTCCTACCAATGGTCCTACAACTACTTGAAGAAGCACGAGGTTGTGAGATTACGTATAAGTCCATACAACAAGTAAAGCTCACTCAATGGTTAAAGGGTAAAAACGTAATTTCAGATGGTAAAAGTCCCTTCATTTCATCCTCCATTATTGCCGTGAAATGAGGGGACTTCACGTTGAACAACTACCATAATGAGTTAAAACATTTTGCAGTAAAATCAAGATAAGAGGGGTAAATACTTTATTAAGAGAGAAGGAAAACAAAAGGAACAATAGGGAAAACGGATTTAATGCTGCTTCAGTGACCTTTGTTGTTTTTTCCTTGAAAAGCCACAAACCAACAAGTAATTTGTTCGTTTCTCGAGAAAATATTTTCCAGGAAAAACATCACATGAATCATGCGTAATCAAGGTAAAAACTTTACAAGATAAACTTAAATAACACTACAATGGAACACTAAACTAACTCAAGTTAAGGAGGAAAAAAAAAAGAAAGAAGAGAGCAAAAAAAAAAGAAATTTCATGCTCCAAGAAGGTCAAACCCACTATTATATCACTTTAAATCAGCTCTTATTCCCAAAAAAATCACAATTTGTATGTGTAAGATACATTTTTTTACTACCCAAAAAAGCTCAATCATGGAATTTAAAACGAAAAAATCAAAAGACTGTAACTTTATGCTAAACTAAGCGAACCCAGAAACTAAAACACAAAATAATCAGAAGAACCAAATGGAAAAATCAAAACTTTTCTCAAAAAGTTTCTGTATTTTCAAGTTTCCATATCATAATCAAAATTTTGAAAGAAAAATGCTTCTTACAGTGAAAGAGTTGGGTCTGGTTAACGACTGTCTCTTTCTTGAATACACAAAAAGCCAAAAAAAATAAATTTGAAAATAAGTAGAAAAAATCAGAGGGTAAGTGGTAACTAAAGAACAACCATGGAGGATGCAAGAGAATGGAAGCCGGAGAGATTTTAGAAGCAAACCCTTTTTCTTCTTTTGCTTTTTTTTTTTTTTGCAGATTCCAAGAGCAACAGTGTGAGATGTGAAAGAAGTGGGTATTTGTTGGCTTTGGGCAGTGAGACTGAGAAGAAGAGAACCAAAATTCAAAAAAAAAAAGAATAAAAGATTATTCCAAAACGCAAGAGCGACAAAGAGTACACCTTTGTCGTTTTAGGGCAGATTAAATTTTCAAACTTAGGATAAATAATTTTAAAGATTTTATATGACTTATAGAATTGAACTATTGGAGTCCGATTTTATATAATTTTAGGAGCGTTGTATTCTATTCTTAAATAAATAATTTTAAAGATTTTATATTAATTATTGAATTAAACTATTGGAGTCTGCTTTTATATAATTTTAGGAGGGTTGTATTCTATTCTTAGATAAATAATTTTAAAGACTTTATATTAGTTATTGAATTAAACTATTGGAGTCTCATTTTATATAATTTTAGGAGGGTTGCATTGTATTCTTATATAAATATTTTTAGGAGGGTTGTAGGGGGAAATTTCAAAAATATTTTTGTAGGGTTAAAAGTACTTTTGATAATCTTAAAGGTGTTTCAAAAAGACCTTTGGCTGAAAAACAAAAAAGTTTCAACTTCAAATTTATCCTTAAAATATTGATAATCTCATATTACCCTTAACGATAATTTTTCTCTCCTCTAGAGCATCTCTAATTCTCTCTCTCATGTGGCGCGAAAACTACTGTTCCCCATACCACAACAAATTCGGCGAGAGTAGTTTGAAATCGACATCAGATTCCCTGCCAATAGGTTGAAATCCTTTGTTGTCAACAAAGAAGCTTGCAATTAAGCACGCTCCGTAGAAAAACCAGGTATGTATAGTGAGTTTTTCGTGTTTCTCTTGAGTTTATTGCAATTATTGAAAACGGGTCTAAACGAGTCATATTTATTGCAATGTCAAAGGTGACTGAGTGGGTCACAGAGTCGTATGGTCGCACTGGGTCACAGAGTCTCATTGAGGGGTCAAAGGGATCAAAGGTCGTCGTAGGGATCCAAGGGTCGGATGCGAAAGGGGTCGCAAAGGGTTCAAAGGGTCGCATGGGAAAGGGGTCGCAAAGGGTTCAAAGAGTCGCAGAGGTAAAGGGGTCGCAGGGGTCCAAGGGTCGCAACGGTCGCAGGGGTCCAAGGGTCGCAGAGGTAAAGGGGTCGCATGGGAAAGGGGTCGCAATGGGTTGAAAGGGTCGCAAAGGGTTGAAAGGGTCGCAGGTAGGGGTGGGCAAATTACCCGAAGAACCCGTCCCGACCCGAAACCCGTCCCGAACCCTCGAAAATTATTCGAACCCGCGGGTTCGGGTTCGGGTAATGAAATCTCATTACCCGCGGGTTCGGGTTCGGGTTTTTTTATATCTACGACGGGTACCCGCGGGTACCCGGGCATAGGCATACAAAAATATTAAAATACCCATATATATCAAGTTATTTACGAAAATGCCATTAGGGTTTATTTCTTCTCTTCCTTCTTTTTCTCTTCCACCTGTAGCCTCCTTCTTCTTGCCTCCTTGGTGCTTGCCTCCCTCCATCTCCTTGGCTCCTTGGTGATTGCCTCCTCCTTCTTGTGCTCACCTCCTTCCGGCTGGTGTTCCCCTCCCTCCCTGAGACCGCTTCTCCATCTCACGCGGTTGGTGCGGCCGCTTCTCGCCTCTGCTCGTGCAACCGCTTCTCGACGCCCTTCTTCTCTTCCCTTTTCCAACTCAATTCAATTTCTTTTCTATCATTATATGTTTGATCCTTTTGGTTTAATTTGCTTTCGTATATGTTAGTTCATTTGCTACATCGATGTAATGTGGATTTCTTGACTAGATTTTAGGGATTTGATCTTTTAGCATATGATTTGATTCAAAAATCTCTCTGCTATCGACTGAATAGTTATCGATTTTAGGATTTAATCTTTGCTAGATTCGGGTTCGGGTTCGGGTAGGAATATGCCTACCCGTCCGGGTTCGGGTACCCGACCCGTGCCCAGCCCTAGTCGCAGGGGTACAAGGGTCGCAAAGGGTTGAAAGGGTCGCAGGGGTCCAAGGGTCGCAGGGGTCCAAGGGTCACAGAGTCGTACGGTCGCTGTGGGTCACAGAATTTACCCCTCTTTTTATATTTTTATTACAGGTGTAATGGATACGGTAGATGAGAAAATCACACTGATTTATTTTTTGTATGATGGTAAATGGGAAAAACCCAAATGGAGAATCTGAATGGGTTGGTAGAGTTCAGGAAAACCAGAGAGTATTTTTCTTATGTCCTCCGGTTAGTCTGACATACCAGCAACTGATTGATGAGTTATGCGCAGAGATGGATGGG
>CM071870.1:40442646-40454678 GCA_036759665.1 Gynandropsis gynandra | reverse complement strand
GTCTGAGTGATGAGTATGAGGTGAGAAATGAGATGGGTAGAAGATTTGTAGTGAGACTTCAAAAAAGAACGTGCGAATGCAAAATGTTTGACGTAGATAAGTATCCATGCAGTCACGCAATTGCGGCAGCACATAAGGTTGGTAAAGGTCACAAGATACCAGATCTATGTTCAAACTCCAAGAACTGTTTTTCGCATCAGCAGTTCTTGCTCACGAATGTCCTCCCAACAAAGTCCCTTCGGATTTCTACGATTATGTTCATTCCATATCTGAACATCGGGATCGTGGCATCCCTCATAGTCGTCCAGATCAAAACCTAAACCGTATTCTTCGTGATCAGCACAAAGAATACTTCGAATATCCTGAAAAACAAAAAATAGTCATTATTACCCTCTGTGACCCTTGTTTTCCTTGTGACCCTTGTATATTGTTAGCTTAGAATCTCCGATCAGCCTTATGACTTCTACGTACTTCAGGTTAATACTGGATTTAACCATCTTCTTGCACATTCTTGGGCATGATGGATCCGCATTCTCTACATCAACATACCATCCCTTTCCGCCCAAACTAAGGATGGTTTCGGAAGGAAGTAACTGCAACATTAAAAAAATAAGAATGCAAAAAGTATGAAAAAATTCAAGTTATTCGAATAATATATACAACTTACCATTAGTGGGATCATGAAACCGCCACAATACCGTTTTGGTTTCGGTGATTCCCCGCTAACGTGTTTGCGGCAAGTATCCACAATCTTGTCGAATGTGTAACGCCCCCATGGAAAGTCTTCACAAAATTCCAAATCATCAACCATGTCAATGAGATCATGGCTGATAGAGTTGTCTGATGAAGGCTTGTGAGCAATAACTTGCGCCAACAACAACAAAGTTGCCAACCTCTTTCGGTCCTCGTCATTCTTCGCCTTCACAAGCTTACCAATGATTTGTACGGGGGTCACCTTTCCACGGCCGAAATTCTTCCGCCTGAATGTATCACCCCTTTTGGACTTCCATCCTTTGGGATATTGTCCGCAGTTCAATCCAAAAATTAGTGCGTTCTCCACTATAGAGTACCGGATGGGAACACCGTTTAAGACGAACCACAACTCCTTCTTGTCCCGTACAATCACGGAGTGATTTAGGAGGATAGACATTTGAACCTTAGTCAATGTGGAGTCACATTGGAAATGGAATAAATGCTTAAATTACGATTCCTTCTCGAAGTAATGCAAGTCGTATTCATCTAAGATTCCTCTCAGCTTCGTTATTGTCTCTGAGGATAACACTTGATGGTGATATTTGACATTCTGTCCATGTGTTTGAATTGATACACAAACTTCGGCTTTGGGGCCACCTGCAAGACCAATTAATTAAAGAATACATTATACTTCGACCGACTCAAGCGACCCATGCGACTCATGCGACACATGCAACTCATGCGACCCATGCGATCCATGCGACTCAACCGATCCATCCGACTCAACCGACCCTTTGACTCAACCGACCCATGCGACTCGACTGAACCATGCGACCCAAACCCACTCACTGAGACAACCGACTCAAACGACCCTTAGACCCCCTACGACACTCAACCGACTCACTGAGACTCAACCGACTCATTACACTCACACCCATTTCAAATCAATAAACCATTTTGGGACTCGACATCCTCCAAAACCCTAGAAATCGATCTACTTACACTTATTGACGCCATTGAAGATTGACTCGTGCTCTCTTCTCCACCGCTGCTGATTCTAGCCATTTCCTTCTTGCAAACTTAGAATCGATTCCTCTCAAGTTCGAAATCACTTGTTCTTTCTTGGCTTTTACTCTTCCAAAATGCGGGTTTGGCATTTACTCTCCCAGAATGCGGGTTTTTTCACGTTCGAAAATTAAGGGTAAATTTATCTTTTCTCCAGTTTTTTTTCCGATTAAATAATTATTTTAGAGAATGGTATTTTTTAAGCGTTTTAGCCCTACGAAGATATATCTGATATTCCACCGGTTGTATTGGAGTCCGATTTTATATAATTTTAGGAGGGTTGTATTCTATTCTTAGATATAAAGATTTTATATTAGTTATGGAATTAAACTATTGGAGTCTGATTTTATGTAATTTTAGGAGGGTTGTATTGTATTCTTAGATAAATAATTTTAAAGATTTTATTTTAGTTATTGAATTAAACTATTGGAGTTTGATTTTATATAATTTTAGTATAATACTGTGTTATTGAATACAAAAGTTGAAATTTTATTATGGAGTAATCGAAAATATTATATTATTAAAATTTGCAAGACTTCTATATATGTTATTAAGTTTAATATTATTTGTCTTTTTACCAAATAATATCAAAATTACGTGAGGAAAAGGTTTTAAAAATTATAAAAACCAAGTTTCTATTTTAAAAATTATTCGCATCAAATTCGAATTAAAGAATATATTTTACAAAAAATCAAAATTTATTAAACTGACTTGTCACGAGACTTTAGACTATGTGTGATATTTTTCTTCTTATTTGTTTTTCACAATTATGATTTTATATGGAAGTTCATATAAAATCCATTTTTAAAAAAAGTTAATGGAAAGGTCAAACATTTAGATATCGAAAAGTCATAATTTAATGGAAAGCTCAAACATATATATATATATATATATAAATCATTTGGTAAAACTTCTTACCAAATTTGTTATATAACCAATAACTTCAAATATATAAATAAAAATATTTTTATTGATCTTATCAATATTTTAAAAAATAAATATTTGTTTCTTCTTAACATATAAATATTTATGTATTTAAAAATGTAAATATTTAGTAAATCAACACAATCTATCATATATTTTTGTTTATGAGTGAACTCATATATCTTAGAGGATAAAAAATGTTATAATTTTAATGTGAGAATGACCAATAAAATTTGTATCAATGTTTTGATATTTTATTAATAATAATAATAATAATAATAATAATAATAATAATGTTTTATTTTTATTTGTGTATTTGATTTAGAATTTTATTTAAGTAGATTGATAATTTTGTTTATTAACTATTTTATACATTTGTAATCTAATATATATTGAATAAATATAAAATTAGCAATGTATATGTTCAAATTCTAATATGTGATGATTGGAATCTAAATTTACAATTTAAATATATATAATAATAATAATATAGAAGTGGACTAATCATATCTAATCTATAAAAAAAATATTTTAAAAACTTCGTCACATTGTAAAAAAATTGGTATTGAAGTATATGAAAATAAAAAAAAATTATTTATATAATTAAATATTCATCAGTGTAATTAGATTATGATACTTCATGGTTCATTATACAATTCATTTTACAGTAAAACAAATCAGATAAAAATAAGTTCTAAATGTTGAGAATGTTGTTTACTTCACCTCCATTGGTGGAAACACTTAACCATTTTAATTGGCACAAAAAAAGGAAATATTGACACAATTACATATCTAACGTTACAATAAAAAGTATAATAATTATTCATCCCCTTTCACCACTTTTTTTGTTTCTTCGTGTTATATATTTTCATAATCACTTTTATGACTTCGAAATTTTTCTGAATCGTGACTTCACAAATCATGCAAAACCACCTCCCTTCTGAAATCAATGTGCATGGAAGTTTCATTTAATAGATGTGGCCTGCATCATCATAACAATAACATAAAAGTATATTATTATCGTCTTTGTAAAAAATTATAATTTTTGTATAAACCAAATAACAAATTAACAAGATAATTTGAATAGGAAGCAACTGATCAACCAGAAGCAACTGATCAACCAGAACATTTTAAAATACCAATAAAAGAATCACAACCTTAATGATCATATGTTGGTACCTTCTTTTTATAGGCAGTTGTTATAAACTGAGATAAAAGAAAATTAGTTGTCATTGCTAAGAAGATTCAAAAAAAGATAATGTGGAGAAAGAACATAATATCTAAACACAAAGGCTCTGTAACACTAATAATTAGAAGAAAATTTGACAATTTGATTGGAGCGTCTACGTTAACATTGATGGCTTAGCTAATTCTCTCGTTTCCTGATACACACAGAGATTCACACTTGTATCATCACCACAAAATTGAAGATTTGAGTGGATCATCTCTTTCAGACTCTTCATCGCTGATTCATGATATGACTAAAAACAATTGTACCTAATTTAGATAGCCAAACATAGATAAATCAAACCATGTTCAGCATTTTTCAAAGTTTTTTTTACACAACAACAATACCAAATTCATAAAATAAGCCCAATAATTGTAAATTCATTTATCTAAGACGTTAAACTTGGACCTTGCCACTGAAACCCGACATCCACCGAATCGCGGCTAGTTGAGAATTTTTAAACATCAACACTAATTTTGGAAAGGAAAAGCTAGAATCCATAAATAACTGACAAAACAAAAAAACCATATATAACATTATAAGGTAGAAATATAGGGTTCAAAGTCCCGCAAAGAACAAGAGCTAAATCAGAAATTAAAATCATGATGCCTAAGTCCATGAAAGAGAATTGAAAATAAGTAGATAAAAATCGTACATACTAGAAAACCTAGATTCAGATACAACGAATCCACCCCTTAGTCATATTCTTCTACCTTTCTTTATTCTTAAAGCTCTTGCATTTTTTCTGTAAGATGTTATCTCCGGCGGCGATCCAATACATGATAAACATGTTCTGATATCAGAAAGTATGAAACAAAACAAAACATGACATAGAATACAATAGAAAAATAAAACAAACTCATCGATTTCTTTCGTTGGTTAAGCTTGCAAAGGGAAACAAAAGAGGTGTTGGATATTTTCTCGACGTAAAGACCATACAAAAAATCAGAGGACAATCGCTTCAAATGAGAAGTCGTTCCCAAACCATGATTGGCACTCCAAATCTTCTACTTTCTCTCCGATGATTTTGGTTACGTCAGATTAGTCGGAAAAGGAAGAAGCTTAGCTCACTGCCATGAGCGAAGGGGTAGAAGCTCGCCATAGAGATTTCACATAATTGGGTTCAAATCGAGGTCGTCGTATGAAGATTGTGTGAAGGAAAAGAACGATGATATGGTTTAAAAAACGAAATCCGATTGAGCTTTCCGTTGTAAAGTGGGGAATGATTATGTGGGGTAAGAATTGAAAACCACCTAAATCAAAACATTAATGAAATTTTTAATAATAATTTTTCAATTAATTTTTAAAAAATATTTTGTATAAGGTTTTAGTGATCGTGATAGAGGATCGTGAGATAAAAACGTGAAGTGCAATTGAGTTCATTTAATTTTTAGTTAATACAAAAATCAAAATCTTAAACTTTTTGAAAATTTTAATTATTATAATTAAAAATATTTTTTAAAAAAATCAATCGATTACGTGGTTTCTATCATTATTTTTATATAAATCATAATTTTTTAATTTTGTATTAACTAAATAACGTTAAAAATTTAAAACTAAACAATTATAAAAAAATTATATATTTTTATTATTAATATAAAATTTTAATTACATAACAAGTGGAATATTAGAAAATAATCAACATTTAAAAAAATTCTATAATTTAAAAATATAAAAAGATAATTAATAACGTTGAAGTTTAGATGATTCAAAGAGAAGAGAGAAAAATATCATCGTTTTTATAATAATACTATGAATTGAAATATTATTTCTAAATCAAAGATATCATATATACGATTTATAGGATTTAAAACATATTATTTAATATTAATTGAACTATAATATTATTTGTTTATTTAATTATTTGTATTTAATAATTAAGTATTAATATATTTTAACAATAAAGTAATATCCAATTTTATGATATATCTATCATAACAAAAAAAAATAGATTTTAATAAAATTAAACCTTTTACTTTTAAGGCCGACACGTTATAATGGTTCATATGTTTCTACAGCTAAGTGGGAACGCTCTGTTCCGGCATGGGAGAAGAGTTTCTGCAGCACAGTTGGTTCAGTTCCATGGAGGAAGGTATTAGAAGCAAAGAAAAACATGTACATATATGACAATGTGGTTCAATGGAATGATTCAGCCGGTGAAGAAGCATTCAATAACGCTAAATCTCGATTTTGGGCTAAGATAAATGATCTCCCTTGCAACATATCCTTGCCTGATCCTGACATATACATTGATAATGTTGATTGGGATGCAAAGGTTGATAATGAACTGATTCTGGATTTAGATCGTGATCCAGAGCCGCCTCAAACGCAAACAACAGAAGGCGAACAAGTGATTTTGGGAATGTCTGTTCTGTCTGATCATTATACAGTTGGATGGGGAGAAGCTGAGGGTATTGATGAGAGCAATTGCACTGCAAGAAAAGCGGAGCAATGTGATTGGAACGCTGGTTCGTGGGAGCAGAATAACGAGATATGGAACGGAAGAGGGAAAATGGATTGGTGTGATCATACGAAAAGCACGTTCCAATGGAAGAACGCGATTCGTGGCGATTGGAAGCAAGGAGAAGGCGTAGATCATGGAGGTAGATCATGGAGGGTTTATAAGGAAGATAATGTGGAGGATTGTCGCAGGAGGAACAGAAGCAGAGGATGTTTTCGTCATCATTCCAACGGTAGGGATTGGACAGAGACTTTCTGAATGCATTTGATGATGATGATGATGATAATGATGGTGATGGTGATGATGATGATGATGATTTGGAATGATGAACAGTCAAGTTTTGGTAGTTATAAGTATATCTAGATCTTAGTTAGATGACTCCTAATTGCTTTACTATATTCTTTAGTTTCTTTGTAGATACAATACAAGTTATAATGGAAATTGATTTTAGTCTTCTCTTTGGGTTATATATATATTTTAGTTATATGCAAGTACACTATGGTGAGTTAAGGTAAGAATTTGAAGAAGATTAAAATAATATAAAAAGAAAACAATATATTAAAAAATAGAAATAAATGATAGTAATGGAATGAATGAGCACTAGAATGGATAAATTATCCGGATTATATGGATTTGATTCGTAATCAAAATTTCGAATATTCAAAAAATCAAATACAAATAAGAGAAATATATATGTAATTTTTATGCGCGTTTTATTTGAATGTATTTTTGTTAAATTTGATAATTTATATTTTGTTTGTTTCGTAGGAAATTGACAAAACTACTATAATTATCGACGAAACTAAATTTAGATGACTCATGTGGGTGATTAATATAAAAATGATTATTTATTTTATTTATTTTTGGTGTTTTTTATAACTTTATACAATTTTTAACTGTATTTATGAATTCTATTAGATAATTATTGATTTTTTTATGAATTCTATTAGATTATTATTGATTTTTTTTTTTATGTTTTCTTAAAACAAATTTTAGATTCAGTTATAGATACGGATATTCGAATATCAATAACAAATCTAAATATTCGTCAAATTTAAATAATTTGATGTTTATGAATATTCGTTATTAATCCAATTCTAGGGGTGCGATACGGGCCGGGCCGGCCCGAACCCGAAAAAAACCCTAATTTTTGCGGATCGGACCGGCCCGGCCCGGATATGATCGGGCCTAGAATATACGGTCTGAAACCCGGCCCAACGGGTTTTGGGTGGGCTCGAACCTAAAGAGATAAAAAAAACAAAAAAAATTAAACAAGTCTAAAACGCTAAATTAATCCATACGAATCCAAATTGCACGTCAACAAAGTCCGAAATGCTTAACAAATCAGTAGAAGTCTAATAATCTAAAACAAAAATCAACAACGATTAAAAACTATTCCATACAAGTCCATAAATGAAAAAACAAAAAACAAACAAATTTGACTTGAATCTCTTACTCTTCCGGTTTCACCATTTGAACTTCTCTCGGAGATTACTACAAAACAAGAAAACATGATCAATACCCTTAGCATTTCATTCTCAAGTTCATCAGTAGAATCCATTCTATTTCTACAAAACAAATTTCAGTGGAGAAAATGTACATCGAATTACAATCCGATCTGATGTATAGAGTTGAAACAACAAAATGAAACAAAAAATCACCTCGGTGATAGACCAATTGATGACCACCGAGGTAACAAAAAAATGAGATCAAACCTAAAATAAGCAAGCTTGTTAAAAAACAATAATTTATTTCAAAATCATTAAAATTTTGTTAGCTAATCTAAATAAATATATATAAATATATATATAGTTGGACATTAGTAATCAAAGTTAGAAAGTCAAACCCTTGGCTAGCAAGTAAAGTTAAGGGTCTGGTCTGTTTTATTCTATTATTTATAATGATGAATAATAGAATATAGTAACATATACTTATATTATATATAATAACATATATATACTTATGTATTTAAGTTACAGCCTTTATATACTTATAATAAGTATCTGCAGTTACGATCTCATTTAGCAAACCTCGACAACGGCGGCGGTTTGAGAACGGAGGACCGAGGACGACTGAGATAACGGCGCGAGATGACTGGGATGAGGGGGAGGAGGACCAAGGACGACTGAGGAAGAGGAGGACCGAGGATGACTGAGACAGCGGACCGAGATGACTGCGACAACGGAGTGAGATGATTGCGACGAGGGGAGGAGGACCGAGGACGACAGCAGGGGGAGGAGGACCGAGATGACTGCGACAGCGGACCGAGGACGATTGCACAGTCGAGAGTGACGGAGGGAAGGAATCTCAGAGGGTGAGGGAGGGAGGGATGATCGACTTGAGAGTGAGGGAGGAAAAACAGAAACAGTAGCACATGTCATTAGTAGGGTTCGATCACAGTTCGAGGCGGGCCATGTTCGGGCTCGGGCAGCCCGCGGGCTGAGCCCGGCCCGGCCCGAATTTTGCGGGCCAAATTTTCTAAGTCCGAGGCCCGGGCCACTAATAAACGAGTCTATAATTTTCAGCCCAAACCCGCAATTTTCGGGTCGGGTTTCGGACCGAACTTAAAATTGACATCAAATACATGTCACGTTATAGTTATCGGAAATTCATCCCAATATGTTGCGAAATAAAAGAGAAGGTTGTTTAAAATTAATTTAAATAAATTAAATGATAAATTAAAAAATCATTTACATTCGATAAATATATGTATAGACACAATTATGCATACACATTTAAATTTAATATGCTTAAAAATTCTAAACTATTTGGGAATCTTTCCAAATATCTTTGAATCATATAATAATAATATGGGATAAACCCAAAAAATCCTGAAAAATAATTTTTAATAAAATTAAACTTTCAAGAAAATTTTGAAAAATGAGAGGTCGTTGAAGTATTTTAAAACCATTAACTTAAATACAAGATTAAATACAAGAAAAATAGATATATACTTACTAGAAAATAATGTCATTTGAATAAGAGAAAATATATTTTTTTCGTAAACAAAGGAGTCAAAACAAGTTTATAGAAAATACTTATCAAGTAGAATACCCATGACAATTATAGGCCTATATATTGAAATGGGCCTTATCCATGACAAGGAAATGCCCGTAATATGAAAATGGGGCTCCAAATTTGCATTAGACCAACTTAAATAATAAATATCTTATTTTTTTTTTCAATTTAAGTTTATTTCGATTTAGTTTAGGGGAAATTCTCAACGTGTGGGGTTAATTGACCTACTAAAATTAGGTATTAATATTATTAATTTTTTCAAATCGCCAAATTGATTTAGTTCGAGATATTTTTTGAATTACTCACTGATTTTTTTGGAAGTTTAATATTTCTATTATAATTATATAAAATTTTGAATTTCTAAACTCAAACACTCAACTCACACGTGTCTTTCTCGTTGATAACAACGTATTATACGCATGGTTATTCTCGCTCGAATCATCATAATTTTAATTCATCAAAATCACGTGGTGATGTGAATAGTATAATTTCATAGACACTTTATGTAGATCATACTCCTAATCCCTATCATGGTCGTTGCCAAGCATGTGATATTCAAGGTCACAATGCAAACAATGGTCTTCAATTTTGTTTAGTCGACACAACATGACCTCCTTTTTCGTAATCATGGTGTTTATTTTTATCTAACTCATGATGTCTATCAGGTCAATCATGGCAAACCTCAAACGCGTCACATAAATGTGACATCGTGTGACTCCGGACTATGGATTCTTGATAATGGAGTTTCACATCAGATCTTAACAGATCTTCAAAATATATCATTGCATAGTCTTTATCAAGGTGGTGAAGAGGTTGTTGTAGGCAATGGTGACGGGTTACCCATCACTCATGCGAGTTCTTTATCATTTTCTCTTACACATTCTTCTTTGCGAATTGAAAACATTTTTTATCCTTTCCATTCCATACAAAAGAATTTACATTCTGCAAACCAATTGTGTAAGTCTGGCCATGGTTATATGAAATTTTCTCTCTCGAAATTTCAAGTGAAGGATCTACGCACAAAACTCATGAACGATCAAACTAGGGATAGTCTATACGAGTGGCCATATTAGTTAAACTTTCAATCTGCCTTGTCTCACTCTTCAGCTCTTTCCACACAAAAACTACTTTTATTGAATGACATTTTCGTTTAGATCATTTAGTTTTACTTCTTTTTTTAAAAATTGGTTTCTCATTTTTCACTTGCATATTATCTGCCTCAAATTCTTTTCTTTGTAATGCATGTTTGAGCAATACAAGTCACAAGCTTTAATTTTCATAGTTCACCATTTATTCATCAAAACCACTTGACTACATATTTTTCGATGTTTGTACCTCACCTATTATTTCTTTTGACGATTACAAATATTATATTATTTTTGTAGATCATAACACACGTTAGACGTGGGTTTTCCTCTTAAACACAAATATGACGTTCTAATCATATTTTAACACTTCAAAAACCTCGTTGAACAAATGTTTTCAACAAAAGTTATCCACTTATATTCAATAGTGGTGGTGAGTATGTCGCACTTCGCCCATCTCTTATATCTGAAGGTATCTCTCATTTTGCTACTCCACCCCACACCCCCAAACATAATGGATTCGAACATAAACATTGCCACGTTGTTGAAACTTAACTCTCACTCCTTATGCATGCCTTCATTCTTGTGTCTTTTTGATCTTATGCATTTTTCACTATGTTTTATCTCATTCATCCCATGCCCCCTCCATGTATTTCTTGGTTGTCCCCGTTCGAGTGTATTTTTCGATTCCCACCTAATTATAGAAAACTTCGTATTCTTGGATATATTTGTTATCTGTAACACCCCGGGGTCCTAGGGTGGACCACGTCCGGAGGGCCGATCGTTGTGATGGGCGTACCTTGCGTCACAACGAGTAATCACGTACGCTGGGGCGTATGACAAGGTGACCGGTGGGCGTACTACGGGGGAAGTACGGCCCGAGACCGTGATACCCTCGGTCCTAGGGTGGACCGTGTCCGGAGGGACAAACGTTGTGATGGGCGTACCTTGCGTCACAACGAGTGGTCACGTACGCGGGGGCGTATGACAAGGTGACCGGCGGGCGTACCATGGGGGTGGTACGGCCCGAGGCCGTGATACCCCGGTCCTAGGGTGGATCGTGTCCAGAGGGACGACCGTTGTGATGGGCGTACCTTGCGCACAATGAGGAAACGAGTATTCACGTGCGCGCGGCGTACGACAAGGTGACTGATGGGCGTACCGTGGGAGCGGTACGGCCCAAGCCCGTGGCCATCGTTTGGGCCCGGATCGATACTTGGTGGAACTGGATGCTGGACCCGACGGATAGCAGTTGCGGAGCTGGATGGACGGGTGATGAGCTGGATGGACGGACGATGAGCTGGATGGACGATGAATGAGCTAGATGGATGATTGCTGAGCTGGACGACGGTTACGGACCTTGGCTGAGTGGCGAACGTGGGAGTAACTGCCGAGTAAATGCCAAAGATCCCGTAACGGTCGAGTTAATAAGCCATGAATGCTAGATTTCGTAACTGTCCGAGAATCTGGCCATAAATGTAGGAGTAATGGCCCTTTGACCGCCCAGGCAGTGGGGGCTTGTCCCTGCCCTATAAATAGTCCCCTTGTGCGGACAGAA
>CM071870.1:40405380-40422489 GCA_036759665.1 Gynandropsis gynandra | reverse complement strand
CCTTTATATACTTATAATAAGTATCTGCAGTTACGATTTCATTGAGCAAACCTCGACAACGGCGGCGGTTTGAGAACGGAGGACCGAGGACGACTGAGATAACGACGCGAGATGACTGGGATGAGGGGGAGGAGGACCAAGGACGACTGAGGAAGAGGAGGACCGAGGATGACTGAGACAGCGGACCGAGATGACTGCGACAACGGAACGAGATGATTGCGACGAGGGGAGGAGGACCGAGGACGACAGCAGGGGGAGGAGGACCGAGATGACTGCGACAGCGGACCGAGGACGATTGCACAGTCGAGAGTGACGGAGGGAAGGAATCTCAGAGGGTGAGGGAGGGAGGGATGATCGACTTGAGAGCGAGGGAGGAAAAACAGAAACAGTAGCACATGTCATTAGTAGGGTTCGATCACAGTTCGAGGCGGGCCATGTTCGGGCTCGGGCAGCCCGCGGGCTGAGCCCGGCCCGGCCCGAATTTTGCGGGCCAAATTTTCTAAGTCCGAGGCCCGGGCCACTAATAAACGAGTCTATAATTTTCAGCCCAAACCCGCAATTTTCGGGTCGAGTTTCGGGTCGGACTTAAAATTGACATCAAATACATGTCACGTTATAGTTATCGGAAATTCATCCCAATATGTTGCGAAATAAAAGAGAAGGTTGTTTAAAATTAATTTAAATAAATTAAATGATAAATTAAAAAATCATTTACATTCGATAAATATATGTATAGACACAATTATGCATACACATTTAAATTTAATATGCTTAAAAATTCTAAACTATTTGGGAATTTTTCCAAATATCTTTGAATCATATAATAATAATATGGGATAAACCCAAAAAATCCTGCAAAATAATTTTTAATAAAATTAAACTTTCAAGAAAATTTTGAAAAATGAGAGGTCGTTGAAGTATTTTAAAACCATTAACTTAAATACAAGATTAAATACAAGAAAAATAGATATATACTTACTAGAAAATAATGTCATTTGAATAAGAGAAAATATATTTTTTTCGTAAACAAAGGAGTCAAAACAAGTTTATAGAAAATACTTATCAAGTAGAATACCCATGACAATTATAGGCCTATATATTGAAATGGGCCTTATCCATGACAAGGAAATGCCCGTAATATGAAAATGGGGCTCCAAATTTGCATTAGACCAACTTAAATAATAAATATCTTATTTTTTTCAATTTAAGTTTATTTCGATTTAGTTTAGGGGAAATTCTCAACGTGTGGGGTTAATTGACCTACTAAAATTAGGTATTAATATTATTAATTTTTTCAAATCGCCAAATTGATTTAGTTCGAGATATTTTTTGAATTACTCACTGATTTTTTTGGAAGTTTAATATTTCTATTATAATTATATAAAATTTTGAATTTCTAAACTCAAACACTCAACTCACACGTGTCTTTCTCGTTGGTAACAACGTATTATACGCAAGGGTGGCTCAACCCATGTTCGACAAGAACATTCGAACAGGACCTCAATAAATTTAGGGTCTATTATTTTAAAAAAATTAATATTTAGAATAATTGTATGTTAAAAAAATACAAAAAGACCTATTTTAATTTTATGGCACAAGGTCTCTTTTCCAACGTTTTTTTGGTTGAGCCGGCCCTGATTATACGCATGGTTATTCTCGCTCGAATCATCATAATTTTAATTCATCAAAATTACGTGGTGATGTGAATAGTATAATTTCATAGACACGTTATGTAGATCATACTCGTAATCCCTATCATGGTCGTTGCCAAGCATGTGATATTCAAGGTCACAGTGCAAACAAGGGTCTTCAATTTTGTTTAGTCGACGCAACATGACCTCCTTCTTCGTAATCATGGTGTTTATTTTTATCTAACTCATGATGTCTATCAGGTCAATCATGGCAAACCTCAAACGCGTCACATGAACCTGACATCGTGTGACTCCGGACTATGGATTCTTGATAATGGAGTTTCACATCAGATCTTAACAAATCTTCAAAATATATCATTGCATAGTAAAGGTGGTGAAGAGGTTGTTGTAGGCAATGGTGACGGGTTATCCATCACTCATGCGAGTTCTTTATCATTTTCTCTTACACATTCTTCTTTGCGAATTGAAAACATTTTTTATCCCTTCCACTCCATACAAAAGAATTTACATTCTGTTAACCAATTGTGTAAGTCTGGCCATGGTTATATGAAATTTTCTCTCTCGAAATTTCAAGTGAAGGATCTACGCACAAAACTCATGAACGATCAAACTAGGGATAGTCTATACGAGTGGCCATATTAGTTAAACTTTCAATCTGTCTTGTCTCACTCTTCAGCTCTTTCCACACAAAAACTACTTTTATTGAATGACATTTTCGTTTAGGTCATTTAGTTTTACTTCTTTTTTTAAAAATTGGTTTCTCATTTTTCACTTGCATATTATCTGCCTCAAATTCTTTTCTTTGTAATGCATGTTTGAGCAATACAAGTCACAAGCTTTAATTTTCATAGTTCACCATTTATTCATCAAAACCACTTGACTACATATTTTTCGATGTTTGTACCTCACCTATTATTTCTTTTGACGATTACAAATATTATATTATTTTTGTAGATCATAACACACGTTAGACGTGGGTTTTCCTCTTAAACACAAATATGACGTTCTAATCATATTTTAACACTTCAAAAACCTCGTTGAACAAATGTTTTCAACAAAAGTTATCCACTTATATTCAATAGCGGTGGTGAGTATGTCGCATTTCGCCCATCTCTTATATCTGAAGGTATCTCTCATTTTGCTACTCCACCCCACACCCCCAAACATAATGGATTCGAACATAAACATTGCCATGTTGTTGAAACTTAACTCTCACTCCTTATGCATGCCTTCATTCTTGTGTCTTTTTTATCTTATGCATTTTTCACTATGTTTTATCTCATTCATCCCATGCCCACTCCATGTATTTCTTGGTTGTCCCCGTTTGAGTGTATTTTTCGATTCCCACCTAATTACAGAATACTTTGTATTATTGGATATATTTGTTATCCATGATTACAACCTTATTCTAATCATAAATTAGCACATCGTTCTACTCATTATGTTTTCTAGGGTACTTTAATACTCAAAGTGCATATCTTTATCTTGACTCGATCATGTCTCACATCATGTAATCTTTCATGAATCTCATTTTCCATACTCTATCTTTACATCTTCATCGTCTATGTCCTTAACCATTGATCTGTCCTCGCCAAACCTTGAGTCATTCCAATCTTATGTGTCACGTATTCTAGTGTTTGACCAATCACTTGTCCAACCATCTTTTTCGCCCTCAAGTATTGATCATTCTCCATCTAATGACATGACAACACTTTTAAAGCCATCGAGTAGTTCTTTCATGCACAATGCCAAGGATGTGGAGAACTACAACTCCTACAGCATGCAATGTTCATCCAATGATAACAAGATCAAAGAACAATATTGTGAAGCCATCTACATGATTTAATATCACACAAAAACAATGTCATCATCACCCGAACCATCGATTGCAAACAAACTCTCAAAGATCCCAATTAACAACAAGCTATGTGTGAAGAATTCAATGCTCTAGTAAAAAAAGATACTTGAGACTTAGTACTATTAATGCAAGATACCAATGTAGTTAGTTGAAAATGGATTTATCGCATCAAATACAATCCACATGGTTCAATCCATCGATACAAAACAAGACTAGTAGTGAAGGGTTGTCATCAATGTCTGGGTATTGACTTCTAGAAAACATGTAGTCTAGTGGTCAAACCTACTACGATCTGAACTGTCATTAGTCACGCAGTTCCAAAGGGCTGGGATATACGCCAATTGGATGTTAATAATGCATTTCTTCAAGGTCGTCTCACCGATGAGGTTTATATGACACAACCGGTTGAATTTGTTGATCGTGATAGAACCACACATTTTTTTTCGTCTTCACAAGGCTCTATATGTCTGGAATAAACTCCACGTGCATGGTATTCAGAGTTGCGATATCATCTTGTATCTCAAGGCTTCCATAATTCTCTGGCTGAGGCTTTATTCTTTGTTCTATACAGTGATGATGTCACCATATATGTTATTGTTTATATTGATAATCTTTTGGTTACAAACAACTCCTCTTCTCTTATTCAAGAGTTCATCACCATACTTGGTAAGATATTTTCTATCAAAAATTTTGGAAATTTATCTTATTTTTTAGGAATAGAAGTTACACAATCTCTTAAAAGATTACATCTTTATCAAAAGAAGTACATCGTTGTCATTCATCAATGAGCCAAGATGCACAATGCTAACTCTAATCCTACTCCAATGGCATATACATCTCGTTTTTCCATTTTTGATGGCACACCACTCATGGATCCGACAAAATATCGAGCTCTTGTGAGAAGTCTACAATACTTGACATTGACCAGACCTGATATTTACGTTGTGATCAATCATTTATCTCATTTCATGTATGCATCTACAAGTGAACATTAGAAGCTATCAAGCAGGTTTTACAATATCTAAGTGGTACAAAAAATAATAGGGTATTGTATAAGGTACATAATCATCCGTCTTTATATGATTTTAGTGATGTAGATTAGGCAGGTGATCGTGATGATTGAACATCTACTGGAACATATATTGTCTATCTTCGGTCTCATCCAATCTCTTGGTTATCCTAAAAGATCAAAACACCATCTCGTTCATCTACTGAAGCAGAGTGTCGATCAATAGCTTCCATTTTGCATAAATCCGTTGGATATATTCACTAATGACAAAACTAAAGATTCTTCCTATCTAATATCTTGTGATCTATTGTGATAATGTTGGAACAACTTATCTTAGTGACAATCTATTTTTTTCACTCTAGGATGAAATGTCTAACATAGGATTATCATTTCATTCGTCATCAAATGCAATATGATTCCTTTCGTGTCACTTAAATGAGATCTACGGATCAACCAGCAGATATTCTCACGAAACCACTATCGCGCTTTTTGTTAGATACTTTATATACCAAGATTACAGTCACTATAGAGACTTAGTTTTGGAGGGGCATATAAATGTACACTATACATGTAAAATTATAATTTATTATATCAATTAAGTTAAATCTAGTTACTAATCTTTTATTTATATTTATATGTACTCAATCACATAATAACAATATTCATCTTATACATGTGTGATTTATTCTTTTGAAAATCATAATTATTATAGTATCGGTCTTTACCATTCGAAATAAATTGATAAAATTTACAATTTCAAAATGAAGTATTTAGAATTATTGCATTTTAAAATATCTAATACATCATATGATAATATATTTAAATTTATTTATAAAACATTATATGTGTTCATAATTAATTGTTGTGGACAATCACATATCGAACAAGTATAGATAAGTTACACGAAATATTAATTATAATTGATAAATAAATCGAACGAATAATAGAGAATGTTTTATATACTTTGAACGGCTATATGTATATCATATCTTTAAAAAACTAAACAGCGAGAAAAAAACATGATTTACCAATCAAAACTCAATACATGTGGTTAAAATTTAATTGTTTATATATTGTTTTAGATTGGGTACCCGTACCTCATTATTTTATTTTATATAATATAAGTAACAATTCAATAAAATAAAAGAAGATAATATTTTACCAGTGGGCCTACGCATGCAAACAAAAATCCACCTAACGATAGATGATCAAAGTTTAGTTTTTTCCCCTTTTTTCCTGTCTGCAAAAGTGGTCATCAAAACTAAAAATGTCTCTCAACCGACCAAATGCTAAAGTCCTTATCATTTGTAATAATAATTAATTAATCTCATTTTATTGAGAAAAATAAATAACTCTCATAAGAAGGCAAATACATATGAATAAATGCCTATTATTATCTATAACATATTTGATTTTTCCCCGATTTTTTTGTCTATATGCTTCAATTTTATTATTCCATGGAAATCTCTATTTCATCCGGTTTTTTCATACACAAAAATTTCTTAAAACTAATAAATTGTTGAAAAAATTTAATACTAATATATGTATATACATATTATAAATATATTTATAAATGTAATATATGCATGTATATATAATGTTAACAATATTAAATATGATATTGATATATATATCATATATAATATACATGATATGTATAATATATGATATATATATATATATGATATTATAAATATATATTGTATATGATATATACATATGTATATATAATGAGACATAAAATAGAAAATTTATTTAGAATTTGAATATGAGAGAATGAAGAGAGAATATTAGAAAATGGGAAGAACTTTGGAGTTTGTAAATTGTGTACTAAAATGAATGGTTATACTGTCTACTTATAAAAAAATAAATATGACTGTTCAATTTTAAAAAAAATCATAAATTCAATATGATCAATCATAAAACAAAGTTTAGACATCCACAATATTATATAATTCTAATACTTCTTCTTGAACGTATATCGGCTGTCGCGTTAAAAAATTTATAAACTCGTCATCGATTTGTCAACATTGTTTCATCATAAGTTTCGAAGGTGACACATCCTGATGTTGTGAATGTGTTTTCTCAATGTTGAAGTAGAGATCGCTTTTGTGAACAAATCATTTACATTTTCGTCTGATCTCATGTAACGAACATCAACTTCTTTCTTCTTCTCAAGCTCTTGGGTATATGAAAAAAATTTTGGAGGGATATATTTCCTTTTTATCGCTTTTGATGTATCCTTTCTTTGTTTGGGTGACACATGCTGCATTATCTTCATATAATATTGTTGGATGAATATGAGCCAATAATTCACATGTTTCTTGTATATGTCGGGTTAAAACCCTGAGCCACGCACATTCTCTAGTTGTTTCATGGAATGCAATGATTTCAGTATGATTTGAAGATGTTGCAACTAATATTTGCCTCTGATAGCGTCATGATATCGTCGCACCTCCAATTGTGAAAACATATCCAGTTTGTGATCTTGATTTATGAGAATCTGATAAATAACTTGCAACTACAAAACCGATTAAATTATAATTGGAAACTCTTGGATAAAATAATCCTAAATCAATTGTCCCTTGTAAATATCGAAAGATATGTTTAATCTATGTTCAATGACGACGTGTAGGGGGTGAACTATATTGTGACAAGAGATTAGAAGCAAATGCTATATATATGCCACAACTACATCCATAAGGTACATATCTAAGTTTTTGGATGCAGTTAAACTCATCAAGTATGTAAATGTTATGCATCCATAACAGGGGAATATGTTTCCTCATAATCAATTCCAAGTGTATGGGAAAATCCTTGTGCGACGAGATGTGCATGATATCTTGTGACCTCATTATTTCATTTATATTTCGCACAAAAACTCATTTGTGTGCAACTTATTTAGTACCATTAGGAGTTTGAACGATGAGTCCAAATACTTTTCGTTTATTCAATGAGTATAATTTTATTTGCATAGCTTCTTTCCATTTTATCCAATCATGTATCCTTTGACATTCTGACATTAACATTGGTTCTAGATCTTTATTATCATTTTGAATTTTCTTGCATATAGAAAATGAGAATATTCTATCATTGTTAATTATTTAATCTCTTCTTATGATCTTTTCATCATAGATATAATTAATAGAAATCTCATTATTCTTTATATGCTCATGATTATTTTCATCAATTTCATTCTGAAGAACATCCTCCTCTTTTGTTTCTTTTAGGATGTTCTCTATAATACGAGAATAAATATCTTTCTCAAACATTTTTCTTTTTCGAGAATTTTTATCTTCAAAAACCAAGTGGTCTTCAACACTTTAACTGTGTTGTAGACTCATTTGAAATTCTTTCACCCACATGATCTTTTGGTATTTCTATACGAGAAGGTGCATTTGCAGCCGATATATATGATTTTGTAATTCATATTGTATCATTGAACTCATCTCGAAGTTAATTTGCAATATTTTGCAAATGTATGATCTTTCATACTTCCAGATTGCATCGTTTTATAGAAGGATCAAGATATAACAATGATTATATTTTCCATGTTAAATCTTGTGAGGCTTATTTAATGCATCCTCATAACATTGGGAATTCATTCTCATTAAAATAACAATTAGTACATATAATCTCATGAGATTGAAATATCTTCTCATTTTTTAATGGATGACAATTAAAGTTTTCAATGATTCTCTGCATCATTATTGAACTAGGGTGACCCAGTCGATTATGTCAAATATTAAACACATCTTTATACTTTGGATTGAAGGTGACATATGATTCAACCACTCTTATCTTTGTGAAATATAATCTAGAGGATAAATTTGTTAATTTTTCCACAATATGTTTCTTTCTAGAAACCATTCTTGTGATATAAAGATATTCACGATTTTTATCATTCATGGTTTAACATGATATCCATTTTGGTGAATATATTTGAAACTTAATAAGTTTGTTTGGGATTGTGGAGAGAATAATGTGTCTTGTATAATAAATTTTGTCCGTCCATCCGGGAATTATAAAATTTGTTTCTTTACATCCCTCAATTATTTTTGCATTTTAAGATATAGTATTAACACTGGATTCATGTATTCTCAACTTGACAAAATACTTTTTATCTTTCAATATTGTAAATGTTGTAGCAAAATCCGCTAAACATATATATTCATCGTTGATATTTGATCATAATATATTTTATATTACTTTGATCCGATAAAAATAGTGATGAACGTGAAATATATGAAATATAGTTGTATATAATGTAGACAAAGTTCATTTGAACATTTTTGTCTTTATCTATTTGTGACTTTTGGTATAAATAAACAAAATGTCTCGGTGTATGATATACTTGAGACCATTTTCCAACCATATTGCACCGATAACATATTATATCTTTTCTCTTTTTTTCATATTCTCATTTTAGTCACTCAATGATCCTTTTTTTATTATCTATATGATGGAAATATTTTGCTGGAATGCTTCAGCCTCGACCAGGACCACGTATATATCCATGTCCACAGCCTCGACCATGACCTCATTTCATAGAACGGTGCAGAACCATTGGGACGAGCATAATGATTTTTCATTAATAGCTCTATTTGTTATTTTGTAACGAGGAGAAGTTGCAACAACTCGTGATAGGTTTTGAAATCATTCATGCAATATTGTTGTTGTAAAATGACATTATTAGAATGGAATGTAGATCACGCATTCTCCAACATATCATAATCACTTATCTTTTCTCCACATAATTCTATTCTAGAGATTATTTCGAACATCCTAGAGTGATATTTATCCACGAATTTATAACCCTAGAATCTCAAATTCAACCAGTCATTTTTTGCATTGGGAGGATTCAGCCAGTCATTCTTTGTCTTTAGGAGGATCACATATTTTCTTCATCTGAAAAATTATTTTCTTTATCAATCATGACAATAAGCTTTTTGTCTTTTAGATGCATTTTGGCATCATTTTGGCAAGAGCGGAGCTCTACCAACTGAGCTATATCCCCCCGAGCCATATCATTTAATTTTTCCTAAAGGCATCAAATGTCAAGATTTTTAGATTCATCAGGGTCGACATGATAACTATATTAAAAAACAAAGCTCAAGTTTTTCATGATCATAATAATATTTAGAATATGATATTATATAAAAACAAATGTTGTAGTAAAAAAATAAATTAAAAATTAAAGTAGTAGGTAAAACTAAATGACATAAAATAAATAATTAACACTACAAGAAAAGTAGGATTTCAGGACTGAATTTGCGGACTGAATCAGCCGTCCCTAAATTTAGGGACGAATTAGGGACTACTTAAGGACGAAATAATAAATCCGGCCCAGGTCCCGTCCGGAATTTTTTTTTTTACGATCGTCGGGTTTTGCGACGATTTCCAGACTAACCATTGTCCGAATTTGCGGACTACATATACTGTTTGTATTTGTGGACGGATTGTGGACGGAAATTGGTTGGCGACGCTCATTTGCGGACGAGGCGTACCAGTCCCTAATCGGTCTCGAATCTCATTTCCGGACGGATTAGGGACTGATTCGTCAGTCCCTAATCCGTGAATTTCTTGTAGTGTAAGTGGCATGGTGTCGTTTATAAAAATAAACAAAAGATAAATACAAATGTATCATGGTATTACATGCTAGTCAAGTCTATAAAATTATATAATATACAACATGTAATTTATATTTGTTATTTAGTCCATCACTTATTGTATTTTAGTCCATGATGTCTAAATTTCAGTCAATGATGTTCAATATTTAGTCCATAATATTCAGTCCATGATGTCCGATATTCGGTCTATGATGTTTGATATTCAGTTCCATGATGATCATATATTTTTTAGTCGAGTCAAAATTAGAAAACTAAAATTGATTGAAAATAAAATAAAAAATTTAAAAGTCATTTTTATGACATATTTTTTTACGGTGTAATTTTTTTCTACGTATATATATATGGTTTTGGTTTTTAGTATGTTAAAGCAATCGTGTTGATAACTTGTTTTGAAAAAATTAATAATAATATAATGATCGTAAATATGTATATGGATACATGATATAGATATATGCATATATATATATATTATAAATATGTTGGTACATGTAAGATACATATTTGTACATATATGTTATATATATATACATAATATATGATATGCATGATATATGATATATCATATTATAAATATATTTAATATATGATATATACATTTGTACTAATGAAGCAAAAAATAGAAATTTATCTAGAATTTAAATATGGGAGAATGAAGAGACAATATGAGATAATAAGAAGAGTTTTGGAGTTTGTAAGTTGTGTATTGAAATAAATGATTATATTTTCTATTTATAGAAAAATAAATATGACTCTTCAATTTTAAAATTCATAAATTCAATATAACCCTACGAATAACTTATTATGATTGAATAACTCTTATGAAGCTCATCAATGGATATAGGTGTGTCTCGAGCATTGACAAAATCATCAGTTGGATTGAATTCATCAGGTAAACCATCTAAAATATGATATAGGTGATCCTCATAGTCAATATGCTTGCCAAAAGAGCAAGTTCATTCGCTTTAGATGCAATAAAATAAATGTACCCATCTCTTGGTTTAATTCCCTTGGAAACATGTTTAATTTGATCAAGGATTTGGCGGATGTGACCACGAAAAGCTTTGCCAAGAAGCTCTCACACATCTCGGGCTAAGGCGGTCCATTGAAATGGGAATTATAGATCCATTGTCAAGAAAGTAATGAAGCAGATGTCCTTCAAGAAGTGTACAGACTTGAATACTCCATGTAAGATAATTGTAGGCATTGAGTTTGATAATATTGGACATGTTAATGAAAATTAATGACTCGTTGTGGTTCTTGAAGATTGAACGTTGTTGCCACATAAGTGCCTCAAGAGGAACTTGCGGTCGTGGTCATTGAAAGGTTGTACTTGAGGCAGAATTAATGACTAGATGGGCATGGATGGACGATGGACTAACATCGATGAGTTGTGGGTCGGTGACCGGTGAAAGGACGTCGACGAGGACAGATCTGGACAAGAACGAGGCGTGGAGATGTGTTATTTTTTTACAGATCTGTATGGCGTTGCTCGTTGAGGGAGGCACGATGTGAGTGTGTGATGCGATTGGAGCAGTGCAATGAACGCATGGCGAAGATGGCGACCCTATGAAAGTGGTGTGACTACTATTTCATGATAAGGGCGATCCTGAGATAAGGAACACATATATGGACGACGACATGGTGAAAGGCAGGGTGGTGTTTGTGGAAAGCAAAGGGTTTGACAAGGGCAACATCGTAAAATGAAGGCCATACGACGAGGTGTATTTTCGGCAAGCAAAGGGTACAACACTATGTTCGTAGTCGACTAAAAGAAAGGCTAGTGAACGCAAATCTGGACGCGACAACTGAGCTTTTGGTTTGCTTGTTAAGTGGCGTGCAGAGACATGGATGATTGTGGTGTTGTGGTGGCAAAGCGGTAGTTGGGGCACAACGGTGGAAGCGTGACGGATAGACGATATTATATTTACGGTCGACCAAGAAAAGGAGCGGTGAACGCAGATCTGAATACGACGACTGAACTTTTGTTGTTAGACATCGATTGTTTAGTTAAAAATTTAAAATTTGAGACTAGTTTGTTGTGATGCCAAATAACATGAATAAATTCATAAATGAAGTAACTATTATTAATACCATTAGTATAGAAAAATAACCTGATTAATATAATAAAATACAATTCTACCATTATCTTGTACAATTATGCATTTTACGTGATATTAAATATTGTATAACTTTTGATCATTTATAACACATCTTTCGAGATCGTCACCCTTATTTGTCCATATTAAATCAAATCATAATTTCATCACCAATTGTTAAATATGATCTCTTAAATTCACCGATAAATTTTGTTCCCATCAAAATCGAATAATAAGCATCGGCAAAGCAATTAAATAAAAGTAAAACAATATACATGAAATCACTAGCTAAAATTGTGAACTATTATTATACATAACACCCACGACTATTATAGTTAAAATTTTATACTGGCATGACGAGTTTTTCATTTTTTATTTGATGTCTGTTATAAACATTCATAATATATATATATATACACATATATATCTACAATATTTTAAACATATAGGCTTAAATAAGCATTTAATGATAATGCTGGTTCCATGATGGAGCCATGTCTCATGTATGAACCTTTCTATGGATTAGATTTTAGATATTAAATATTGAAAAATATTCACACACACGAAATATATATATATATATATATATTAAATTCATGGAAAATCATAAAGAATTTATAAATTTATTATAATTTTCGTGATAAAATATAACTTTTTATATTCATAAGAAATTGATGTTGTATTATAAAAAATAATACATATATTTTTAATATTATTTTCAACTAATATCTTAAATATTAAGAATATTAAATTTTAATTATCATATATTCTACCCAATATTTAATAAAATAAAAAATAAAAAATATTAACGTATTATATTATATATAAGTTGTATATCAATATGTATTTAATCTATATTATAACCTTTTTTGTAAGTTTCCATGCATTGACTGAATTATAAATAATAAAAAATGGAAAGGAATCGATTCCTTATATCGCCGGTTTATTATTCTGATACACGTAACGTTAATTGTCATTGCATTTTTATTAAAATAAACCAAATCTCTTTCTCTTACTCTCAGGTTATATACATAATAAATAATATATTATATTAATTAATTTATGGAACGAAATTTCTTTTATTTCGTTCTATTTGTAGCTTTTAAAAGCTTTTTCTTCGTGAAGTAACTTAAGTTATTAAACTAATGTTTGTGGATTTAAAAGGTACTAAAATTTAAAATGTGTATTAAGTTTTCAATCTTATTTTTCTCTCAAAAATCAAACTTCAATTTTATCCTTATAATACTAATATTTTAAAATTATTCCTTTAATCCATTCATATAACCTTTTGCGATCCATACGACACTTGTTATTCATATGATCTTTCTATCTATGTAATTCATACGATCATTGTTATTCATGCGATCTTTGAAATCTATGCGATGGTCCTCGAAAATCATTCGAAATTGCGCGAGTTTTTTCGAAAAGTTCTGGAAATCGTTGATAATTACTCTCAATTTCGAAATCGCATCGCATTCCTTTCTTTTAATTTTAAGATAGATTTCGTTTCGACAAAATATCAAACCGTATATATTTTCACTAACAAAATATACAAATACATCTGTTTTTTCTCAAACTTTTTTCATTAGATCTTGACATTATACTCATCCTTGCATTTTCGAGTTTGTAATAATTACAAAATATTATATCTTTACTTATTTGCATATTTATAATTTAATATAATTTTAATTATTTCAATTAATATCTTATAAAAAAATATATTTGATAATTTTTTAGAAATTTTAGTATAAAATATATGAATTTGAATTTCTAATACAATTATTAAAAATAATGATAAATATTTTATAAATATATGAGTATTATTTTTAGGTTCTCCATTTAAATTTTACAAAACAAATTCATATTTTTTACACGTGGCATGGCAGAGAAGCGCGTATAATTCAAAACTCACGCGCCATGGCATGTGCATACATACATCCATCCTTAACCACCTCTTCCCCCCTCTCTCTCTCCATTAACAGTCCAGCACAAGAAACAGAGCACACACCAAAAAAAAAAAAAAAAGAGACGACCCAGAAACAAAAAAAAAGCCATGAGAACAAGCAATCATCTGATAGGTTTAGTGAATTTCCTCACCTTCCTCCTCTCGATCCCCATCCTCGGCGGCGGAATCTGGCTTAGCAGCAAAGCCAACACCACCGACTGCTTAAGATTCCTTCAATGGCCTCTCATCGTCATCGGTATCTCCATCATGGTCGTCTCCCTTGCCGGATTCGCCGGAGCATGTTACCGTAACAAGTTCCTCATGTGGCTTTACCTCTTTGTCATGATCTTTGTCATCGCTGCCCTAATCGGTTTCATCATCTTCGCTTACGCTGTCACCGACAAGGGTTCGGGTCGGGTCATTTTGAATCGGGCTTATTTGGATTACTATTTGGAGGATTATTCGGGTTGGTTGAAGGATCGTGTTGCTGATGATGGGTACTGGGCGAAGATTAGTTCGTGTATTAGGGATTCTGGGGCTTGTAGGAAGATCGGAAGGAGCTTCAATGGCGTCCCTGAAACTGCTGATATGTTCTTCCTCCGAAGGCTTAGCCCTATCGAGGTACGTTCTCTTCCCTACAGCTTCAAAATTCGAAATTCAAAAAAAGTTGCTTCTCTATTAACTAATTTTCAAATCTTAAAAATAAAAACTAATTTTCATATCATTTACTCAGTTGTGGATCAGTAAATTAGTGCTATGCTCAACTTATAAAAAAAAAATCCAATTATTTAAAAAAAAACTTAAAAGATGGAGTTCTTTTTCCAGTTTTGGTGAGATCTGATGCAATAATAATAATAATAACAATAATATTTCTGGGTGTTTGATCGTTGAGGGTTCCTGAATATTCAGGTCTTGAATAAATTTTAATTAATTTTTATGATTTCGTGGTTGAATATTTTTGGGTAATCCTGGAGGACCCATATGAATCCAGAGTCTGCATTATTGAAATGATAAATCATTATTTAATGTCTATGTAACTGAAGAAGCAATTTTCTATTTTTATTTCGTAAAATGGTTTTTTTTTTGTTGACTATGGAGACTGTGTGTAGATCTTATTTTGGCTTTATCTACCGATTTCCACGAAAAACACATGATTATATATTCGATAATTTTTTTAGGGAAAATTGTAATAAAAATTTACCAATTTTTTAAATAAAAAAATAGTGACAAACTACGTTTGTTGTTTTAAAAAACACAACTTATAAAATGGTTTTTTATCCACGTATAATTATGTGGAGTCATATGTTTAAAGTATTTTGTTACTGAAAAATAAACCTAATTTTTTAAAGTTATTTTGAATTTATTTTGTTATTAAAGGTATTTTTTTTCACTTATTACCAATTTGCAAATTTTCTTTATAAAATGATTGTTTTAAAATTGTAAAGGAACATTTTGCGACTTGGTTGGAAACATATATCATAAATCATAAATGGAGCGGTTTGAGCATGTGGGTATGAATAAAGTATTCAACTTTTTAGCGGTTTTTGTTTTTATATTTTAATAGAAACGTCATGGCATTTAACCCATTATTATTTTTTCACATTCGAATTTCAATGAAAATGAATACATTGTTTTTAAATGAAAATTTGAATCTAATCTAAGCTCTAAAAACAGATATGAATGCTTTTTTCATTATTTTTATAAAAAATATTGTATTTTGTATTTTCATAAAAAAAAGTCAATCTTTCCATATTTGTTAGACTTTTTTTCGAAATTTGAAAGCTATATATATAATAAAATTAAAAAAATCGGGTTTAGACTTTATAATTTATTGGTTGTCACTAGATAATATTAACATATACAATTCATACAATTTATACGAGAATATTCTCAGAAATTTCATTTAATAATCTGACGATATGATTAGACTTGATGTATTTGTCATCTATCTCGTAGTCGGGGTGTTGTAAGCCACCAACAGAATGTGGATACACGTACGTGAATGAGACGGTATGGACACCCGGAGGAGGGTTAGTGGGAGCGAACGTTGATTGCACGACGTGGAATAATGACCAAACGTTACTATGCTACCAATGTAGCTCTTGTAAAGCCGGTGTTTTAGGTAGTTTGAAGAAGAGTTGGCGAAAAGTTTCCGTGATCAATATTGTTGTATTGATCATTCTCGTTATCTTTTACGTAATCGCATACGCAGCTTATCGAAATGTTAAGAGGATCGATAACGATGAATCAGCCGGAGGTAAGATAATTAAACAGTTAATTATGTTTTTTTTACAATATTTTGTTTTTACATCAGTGTAAACTATTAAAAGATAACAATTACTTTTTTTGTCCATTAACTGACATAATATGAATAAAATTGAATCGGTTTTAATTATATGAAAAACTTATTGGGAGGAAATATATGTTAATAGTTTGAAAAATAAATGCATATGTAAACCTTGCTTGGTGTGCGGTAAAAGTTGAGTGTTCCCAAAGCTCAAGTTGAACATAACAAAAGGAGGCTGGCTACATATCACGATGACACTAAAAAATAAATAAAAAATAATGTATTATATTCTTTGTTTTTCTCTATTTATTTGGATGCATTTATTTAAATAAATATATATATATAATCCATATATAATTTTAGAGAGGAGACATACAATGATTTTTCCGTAACGTTTTCATAATATTATTCAAATACTGTTTTATTCAGACTTCAAACGGACACCAGGTGTAAGTTGGTTTTTCTGTAAATATATTTGGATTACACGATTCAGACACTCCTTTGGGTACAGTTCCATTTTGAAAACTGAACTACTAACAAAACGCCACATAAACATTTGTGTGAAACATCTAAAATTATTTTCACAATAATTTTAGGTTTCCGAATGACTCTCACGCGAATCACTCACCCAT
>CM071870.1:40368774-40403047 GCA_036759665.1 Gynandropsis gynandra | reverse complement strand
TGTTGTAGACTCCATCTTACACTACATATATAAATAACAAAAAATCGGTCATTATTGATTATATAACATACAAATTGGTCATTATTGATTATACATCATACAAATAACATGCGAAGAGAGATTACCATGTTATGCGAGATGAACACGATAGCTCGAGCTCGAGGGCTATGTAACGCGACCAATCTTATTGAGGTAATGCGACCAAGCTGATAGAAATATACAAATGACCAATGAACACTATGATATATACATCTAAACCAATGAAACTGAAAAAACCAATATTTATCTATATATTAAATAAATTATCTATTTAATACTTATGGATACAAATAATTGCGAATATTTGAATATNAATATCTGCAAATATTCGGATATTCGTCGGATATGTGTATGTGTTTCCAAATCATTTTTAAAAAAATAAAAAAAAATTATTATAAAAAAGTTGATAATTATCAAAATATAATCCATAAGTAGTCTTCAAATTGCATAAATACACAAAAAATATAATATAAACAAACGAAACCCCAATCACATTAATCTCTCAATCATCTAAATTTAACTTCGTCGATGAATCCACTAGCGTCGCCAATTCATCTAAAACAACATAACAAATTATTAATTATCATAATAAATATCAAATACATTAAAATAAAACTAGAATAAAAATTATATACTTACGAAGTTCTGTTTTTCGATATCTTACAATGTGTTTATACCATTATCCATTTCAACTAGATTACGAATCCAATCTCGAGTGTAAATTAAAACTTCAACTATATTAGCAGTCAGAGAATTACGATACAGACTAATGACACGACCTCCCGTGCTTGTCTTTTCACTTTTCCTTTGGTTTTCTCATCGGATATACCTCAGACCAATATTTTACATGACAATCAAATGGTTAAGCATTGCATTAGTTGTAGTACCTCTTTGTGAGCTACAACTAATGAGTCCTGAACAATGACCACATTTAACTTTTGATATATCTTTTGTTATTTCAAAATGATCTCAAACCCTTGAAAGAGGTCGAGGCTGAGATTGAACTACCTTTTCTGTATTATCCTCCGATTGTTTTTCAATTTCTGTTGTAAGCAACATTTAACTATCAACTCCAGTTGCAACCTTCGAATTTTCTGTTGTAGACTCCATCTTACACTACATATATAAATAACAAAAAATCGGTCATTATTGATTATACATCATACAAACTGGTCATTATTGATTATACAACATACAAATAACATGCAAAAAGACATTACCAAGTTATGCGAGATGAACACGATGGCTCGAACTTGAGGGCTATGTAATGTGGTCAATCTGATAGAGGTATTGCGGGCAAACTGATAAAAAAACATAGAAATGGACAATGAACATTACGATATATACATTTAAACCAATGAAAAACTGAAAAAAATCGACTAAGCTATAAAAAATCGACAAAGCTAGAAAAAAACTACGAACTTACTCGAAATGGAGGGCGTGCGAAAGAGGGGGAGGGCGTGCGACGGAGGAAGTACGACGGAAGAGGGCGTGTAATGGAGGGAGTGCGACAGAGGATGTGTTTCGATGATTAGGTTTGTGGATGGTGGCTACAGTCTGACGGACGAAGTGCGACGGCGGAGGACATCTGATGGAGGGAGTGTGACGGAAGAAGGCGTCTGACAGAGGGAGTGCGACGGAGGTTTTGATTATCAAGTTTGTGGATGGTGGTTTCGATAATTAGGGAGTGATGCAGCAGTCTGTAAGTGAATATTAGGTTAGAAGTGAAGAGACAACAGTTTGGAGTGAATATTAGGTTAGAAAAGGAAGCGACAACATTTTGGAGGAAGCGGCAACACTAGAACATTAGGGTTAAAAAGTTTATAAATTTCATTTTAGTCCTTCAAATTTTATTATAATAACTATTTGTTTATATATTTATATTTGGTCTTAAAACCAAATTATAATAATGTTTTTTTATAATTTGATCCTTAAAATTAATTATATATATATCTATATATTAAATAAATTATCTATTTAATACTTACAAATACGAATAATTGCAAATAACTGAATATACTATTTGTATTTGTATTTGTCAAATATCTAATTTCTAGTACTTGTATTTGTATTTGTTCCTTCGGATAATTGCATTTTCGGATCGAATACGGTTCGAATACGAATCGGATACGAATACTTCGAATATTTTGACATGCCCTATAAACCATTTGTATCAGTGTCATGAGTTTGAGTGAAAATGAGATGATAAAGAAGATTGCATTGAAGATGATGGATAAGTTTCGAAAATATTAGGGAGATTATAAGAACTTGAATCCGATGCTTTATCTTGCAACTATTGTTGATCCTCGTTTTGCAATTTTAAAGACGTTTTTACCCTTTCTTGTTACCCACTCTATCCCGCCACTTTCGTGCAGTGGTCACTCTTATAAAGTTGAAACGCCAAAAGGACGTATCGAAGAACAAGGTTTTCCTTTCCACGAACGCCGTCGCAGCCATCCGTCTATCTCCGGCCGTACCGTACGGAATTCCGATCGATTTCCGGGGGAGAGGGTTCCATGTCGTACCTTTCGGATTCCGAATTCGCTTTCCGTTTGCAGTTGGCGGAGGCGATTTCCGCCTCTGTTTCCTCCGCTCCGCTGCTTCCTCCGACGCCGGTTGTACACAGATGCGGTGTTGCGATCGTTCTGGAAGACGATCTACAGAGTTCAGAGGGTGTGCGCGGCTTGAATCGCGGCGGCGATCTCGGGAAACCGCCTAACAGGGGCGTAAGAAACGAAAAACCCTACGGGAAGGGCAATACTAGCGAGGAAGCAATTAGGGTGCGCGGAGAGGACCTGAAAATCAAAGGAAAAAGTCGTATCGACGGAAATTCCGCTGGCTGCAGCAACACTAGAAAACTCTCGCCGGCGATACTACCACAAGGATTCGTCCGTCGGGAGAATTTCTCCGACGAGGGCTGTTCGAAGTCGAAATTCAAGGACAATGTCATGTACAGACTATACTTCAAGGGTTTGGTGAGCGGGGATGACCAAAACTCGCCATTATTGGCGGGATGTGGGGTTGCAGTATGCGATCAAGCTGATAATGTGGTGTTTGAGATGAAGGGTCCATTGTGCAACACCGGCAAGAGCCGTCAAGCGGCTGAGATTAGGGCACTGATGGGAGGGCTAGAGGCAACCATAGATTTGGGGATCAAGCATATCGCTATATATTGCGATTATTATCCGATTTACCAATATGTAAGTTTCCTCCATCGATCAATGCTTAATCATGTCTTTATCTCTAAAAGGGTTGAACTGATTGTCTCTAAAATGTTATAATGTACCATGGAATAGGTATAAGATGTGATCTAGCTCTTGTATTGGCTTCCCCTGTCATATGTTTCATTAGGTTTCATTTGACCTTCATGCAGCTCTGTGGAAGATGGGTGCCTAAGCAAAAGAAGATTGTTTTACTTGTGGATGATTTGCAGCGTCTTAGACAACAATTGACATTTAGTAAGCCTGTTCTTGTCACCCGAAAAGATATCAAATATGCTTTCAAACTTGCAAGAGAGGCTATAGTTTCCCAATCCGGCGTTCTTGAGGGTACTTGCAGACTAATGGCGGCTCAGAAGGAGACTTGTGTTATCTGTTATGATGAAACTGACGCTGAACGCATGTTTTCTGTCGATAAATGCCTTCATAGTTTCTGCTTTTCTTGTGTAAATCAGTATGTGGAGGTGAAGTTACTTCATGGAATGATACCTAAATGTCCTCATGATGGCTGCAAATCTGTGCTGAGTATCGATAGCTGTGGAAAGATTTTGACGCCTAAGTTGGTTGAGATGTGGAAAAAGAGGATCAAAGAAGATTCAATTCCTATCATAGAGAAAGTTTATTGCCCATATCCAAAGTGTTCGGCTTTAATGTCTAAAACCGAGCTTTATAGATCTGGTGAAAGCGTTTTATCTGTCCGTCCCAACAATTCTGGAGTTCGAAGATGCGTTGAATGTCATGGTCTCTTCTGCATCAATTGCAAGGTTCCATGGCACATCAGTTTATCATGCAGCGATTACAAGAAACTGCATCCTAACCCTCCAGCAGACGATGTGAAGCTGAAATCTCTCGCCAATCTCAAGAAATGGCGCCAATGTATCAAATGCCATCACATGATTGAACTTTCAGAAGGATGTTACCACATAACTTGCAGGTACTTTTCGCCCCTTTTCATACGTATACTTGTTCCTTTCGTTTGTATCCTTCTTTAGGGATCAATTCGAGACTTGAAAAAAACCGTGAAATCAAGATATTAACGTTGCGTTTTCATGCCTCATTGGTGCTTGTAGATGTGGGTATGAATTTTGCTACAATTGTGGAGCCGAATGGAATAAGATAAAGAATCATTGCCCGTCATCTTGTCCACTTTGGAATGAAAACATTCTCATGCCTGGCAATGCTGCAAATCGTGTTGATCTTAACGTTGAAGATGATGAAGAACTTGACATTTACGAAGATGATTATGATTATGATTATGATTACGATTACGATGATTACTTGGGCGAGTTAATGGGTATTGATCATTATGGCCCTTATAACCCTTATTTGAATTACGATGAACAGATCGTAGGGACGATTGCTCATTATCCGTTATACGACATTGAGGATGAAGAAGATTGGTTTGACCCTAATGAGGAAGAAGAGGTTGTCCCTGGTACCATGACAGTTGATGCTCTTCCAAATACTGTGGAGGATGAGCAATACCTTGGAGAAGCCTCAGATGTGTTTGGTGGATCTCATCATCATCCTTGGGAATGTCATAATGATGTTGATGATGATGTATTCCATCATGATCCATGGGAGTGCCATCATGATGATGTATTCGATCATGATCCTCGGGATTGCCATTATGATGATGATGCCATTGAGGAATACCATCCGTATATGGATTGGTGGTGACCTTTCTCCTCGTTTTTAACTTTGATTTTATCTACCATCGTCTCTCGTATATTTTCATCGCCTTCATCTTTTGTCATCGCCTTCAACTTTCATCTTCGTCTTTGTTTTATGTCTACCTTTGGTTTCATCTTTCATATTTGTCTCGACCTTCACCTCTCGTCTTTTCTATCGTCTTGGTCTAACATCGTCCTCACTTGACGTTCATTTTTTTTATTTTATTTTTATGATATTGTTTATGTCTTAAATTAGATATTATGAATTTAATACTTATATAATAAGTATATCTATAAATACTAAAATTTACTTATTTATATGTGTTTTTTTTATAAAATTAAGTAGTTATAAAATATTTCGAATGAAATATTTAGATTATAATCATATTAAATAAATATATTATATATATATATATATCTATTAACTCGATTAGACACCATCTAAACTCCACCTAAATACTCACGCTAAAGACGGGAAACATCTAAAGCTTTTTAGAAACTTGGTTGGGAACATATACATAATAGTTTATTATTGGATGATCAATTATTTTCTATGTAGTCGGATGCAAAGTGATAAGATCTTGTAATTTTAGATTATTTTAGATTAATACATAGAGAGATAAACACCACACACATCATACGATTAAGACATCATTGACACATTTAACAACAAAATTTGTCATATTTTGTCATATCTTCTAATTTGATAGGCCTATTATATACCATATGATATATATATAATAATATTTTTATTTAACTAAACAAATGTTATATTTGAAAATAATTTATAAAATAAATTTGTAAGTGAAAGCAACCTATCTTATCATTTTCTTCCAACTAATACACAAAAATTATCCACCGATAATTATTCATATTTTCATATATTATTTATTTAGGCCCCTAACCGGTGGAATCGCAGTCAAAGACAAACGCGGCGACTGCATTTTTTGGTGACTCCGGACGACAGAAAAACCGAGTGGTGGAGTCGTAATCGCCCAAAAATGGACCGAAACGCATATTTTAAAAATATAAAATTATATTGTGCTATGTTTACGTTTTGATGCGTTTTAAATAAAATTACCAAAATATCCTCGTGTCTTTCCCTTATCTCTTCTCTCTTTCTATTATAATTAATATTAATCGTATATATATATGCATATTATATGCATATGTATTATATATTTAAATATTTTTATAATTTTTAAATTTTTAAATTTATTTCAAATATTTAAAAATTATAATTAAAAAAGTATACACTAAAAAAAAATGTAAATAAATTATTTTCTTAATAATTATCTATTTTGGTAATTTTGTTCAAAATGCAATCGCAACAATTTTCAATTATTCGTTTCTGGTCGCAATCGCCCGCAAACGCAATGATTCCATCATTCAGATAAAATAAAACAAAACGACACCAATTGTTAACAGAAACACCGTCAAACGTAAACGCTACGTTTCTACTGGTCAAAACCTTAATCATCTAAAATATTTTTTTTAAGCAAGTGTCTATTTATTTAACAATAATTCTTACAGGTAATATATATATATATATATTTAAAAATTACATTTTAATAAAATTACTTAATAATGTGGTAATTATTTAAATATATTAATTAATAAATGAGCATTAATAATATTAATATTTGTTATATGCATCATATAATTTTTATTGATGAACAAAATTAATGTAATATTTTAATTTATATACGTCAAAAATATTAAAATAATTTTCGGATAATATTTTCATATAAATTTAATCTTGTGTAAATCAAAATAAACTGAAGGAGTTTAAATCATATAACACTTAGATAATCAAAATAACGTTAATTAACAAAAATCCAAGAAGACTCAACAACAGCATTTTTCAGTCGGAGCCAAACAGCCATTGAGGACATACATGATGTTCCAAGCGATCATGTCGGCTAGTAGTACCTTAGCTTCCGACCAATCTGATGAAGTAAACCCTAACTCCTCAAAACGACGATCTGAATGTCGGAATCGGAGCTTTCTCCACCGTCTTCTTCAGAAGCCAAGCCCTGTAGAATTCCCGAATCAGCTGAAATTAGGGCTATGATTCTCGGGTCACATGGATTCTTTTTGTTCGTTGGAATTTCCCTCTTAAGCCATGATTTATGCGTATAAGTGCGATAATTTTGCAATTAGGTCAGGTTTTTGTTTCTTTACACGGCTTAGATGGTTTGAAGTTTGGCGATGAGTTTCCTTAAGATGTTTTTATGTTGTGATATATTGTCCATATAGGCCTATATGAACCTTGGTCTTATCTATATGTATATATATATATCGGTGTTATGAGATAGCGAGGTCCATATCCATATTTGACATGGTATTAGAGCCAATTTTGATCTGAGAATATACATGTTGAGTTTCTAAGATCGGTGAGAGAAAATTGTGATGTATTGTCACATATAGACTAAGATATGAATTTTATATTGTGATATATTATCCACATCGATATGAACCTTAACCTTATATATATATATATATATGGTGTTGGGTAATCTAAATTTTTTAGCTAATTTTTGGATTAGTTAGACCCAAACTTATATTTGACATAGTATCAGAGTCAATTTCGTTTTGATTAGATTTGAGTATATCAACGTTGAACCCCGATTATATGTTTACATTTCAGGATCGAATCTAGACCTGAGAGAAATTTGTGATGTATTGTTCCATATCAGTTAAGACATGAATTTATATATATATGGTGTTGGATAATTTAAATTTAATTTTTTTTTATTAGTTAGGCCAAACCCATATTTGATATGACATTTTTGATGTAACAATGAAGCCATAGCTTTGGATGTTATGTTGTGTAGCAGAACAGAATGGTTCTCATAGCCATGAGAGAACAATCTTATTAAAATCTTACAAGAAAATGTGTTTTTCTCGTGTGTGTCTGAATAATGGATTGATTCAAATCCCCTGAAATTTTGTAGATTATAAATTAACAAGATATGATTTTTTTATTTCAGTGGTTTGATATGAGACAAAGATTTGGTGTTTTATTCTGTTGTATTATCTATTATGTAATGATTTTCTTGTAGATTTTAGTATGATTTCTCCTTACACCTGTACTGAAGAACAGGACAATGACATGTTCATGTTCATGTCTGATCTGGTATGAGCTGTGGGACATTACACGTTATTGAAGTCTAAGAGAGATGCTTGCTTCGTCCCATGAAAGGTCAGTTCTAAAGGATAAGCCTCGAAATTGTTAAAACCATGGATGATTTTTTTTTCTGTTTTTTCTTTCTTTATTCATAACATAATCAGTTATGTTTTGTAGTAATAGATATGGATTCTTCAGACAGTATAAAGTTTTAGTTGTTTCTTGGGTCTAAAAGATAGTATTTTCTAGGAAAAACAGTCTATTCCCCGCTTTAGTCCTATTCCCCCTCGATTTTGACTCTCATCGTATCCCCTCCATTTTCAGTTTTCATCATATTCCCCCTCAATTATCAAAAATCTGCCTAAAACCGTCTTCGTTATTTTTATTTATCCGTTAACCGAGTCGATTTTGATCCGATTTTGATCCGATTTTGATCCGATTTTGACCCGATTTTGACCCAATTTTGATTTTAATTTTGACCCAAATATGACTATATTTTGACATAATTTTGACCCAAGCATGATTTTTAAGGGATAGTCTGTTTTCCTATTTTCTACTACAACACAAGTCAAAATTAATGGGAAAATCAACATAAAAAAAATGAGAATGGTTGAATATCTAATCCAAGACAAAAGTGGATTTGTTAAAAGAAAAGTTATTTAATTATTATTATGGTTTCACATTGGGGAATGATAACAGTTGTCGTTTAATTTCATCCGACTAGATGTAGTTCTATTAAAAAAATTACAATGAATTAAAAAACTATAATATTCACCAAAACGTGAACTTTAGTTTATTAATATTATCACTCTGTTAAAGCCCACTTTGTGAAAAGCCAGAAAGCTGTATAGTTATGATTCCTTCTGTGAATGAGTTCATAAATGATGCTTTGTTCCTTACTACAGCTGGAAAAGGTGGTAACTTTATAACATAGATTTTGATTTGATTTGATTTGCTCAAAGAAATCAAACTATCTGATTCAAATCTACAATGGCTAATGGATTGCATCTGATATGGATGATGATGATGATGATGATCATATGTATTCATCTGATATGTTTATCAAGCCAACAGGAAACAGGGTTTGGATTTGTCTTCCATGGCTTTGGCCAATCAGATCTTTCTCTTGATGGGTCAGCCAGAGTCCTTCACAGTGGATTGCTTCAACTGACCAATGCTTCACAGCATCAAATGGGTCATGCTTTTTTGAAGCAGCCATTTGTGTTAAGTTCATCTGAATCTTTATCATTCTCGACTCATTTTGTATGTGCATTGGTACCTAAACCAGGAGTTGAAGGTGGGCATGGCATTGCCTTTGTTGTATCTTCGTCTTCAGATCTTACACACGCTGAACCAACACGGTACTTGGGACTTTTCAATGTCACAACAAATAGATCTCCTTCTTCTCATCTGTTTGCTGTTGAACTTGATACTATTTTCAGTCCTGAGTTTGATGATATCAATAATAATCATGTGGGGATTGACGTGAACAGTCTTTTATCTATTGCATCGGCTCCTGCCTCGTACTTTTCTGATGTCGAAAGGAAGAATATAAACGTATCACTCTTGAGTAAAAGCCCTTTACAGGTTTGGGTGGATTACGAAGGAGCTATACTGAATGTCTCATTGGCTCCTCTTAACATACAGAAGCCAAGTCAGCCTCTGATTTCAAAATCCATTAATCTTTCAGAGATTTTTGTGAATAGAAGAATCTTTGTTGGATTCTCTGCATCAACAGGGACATCAATCAGTTACCAATGTATTCTCGGGTGGAGTTTCAGCAAGAACAAGGAATCATTACAAGGTATAAACATCTCAAAACTTCCTCGAGTTCCTCGTCTTAAAGCTGATCATGAAAAACCATCTTTACTGCTTATTGTTCTACTCGTTTTACTGGCTTCCATGGTATTGGCTGTTCTTGGAGGAGCATTGTTCTACAGAAGAAGAAAATATTCAGACGTTAACGAAGCATGGGAAAAGGAGTTTGGTGCGCATCGATTCTCTTACAAAGCTTTGTATAAAGCAACAAAAGGGTTTAACAAAGATGGATTTCTCGGAAGAGGAGGATTTGGAGAAGTCTATAGAGGAACTCTCCCTCTTAGTAGAGAAGTAGCTGTCAAAAGAGTGCCTCATAATGGTGATCAAGGTATGAAACAATTTGTGGCTGAAATTGTGACTATGAGAAGTCTAAAGCATAGGAATTTGGTTCCACTTCTTGGGTATTGTAGAAGAAAAGGAGAGTTTTTTCTGGTTTCTGAATTCATGCCCAATGGTAGTCTTGATGAATACTTGTTTGATAATCAAAAGCCAGTTCTTTCTTGGTCACAAAGAGTTGTGATTCTCAAGGGTATAGCTTCGGCTCTCAATTATTTACACACAGAAGCTGATCGAGTTGTTCTACATCGAGACGTCAAAGCATCTAATGTGTTATTGGATATGGAATTCAATGGAAGATTAGGGGATTTTGGTATGGCCAGGTTTCATGATCACGGAGGCAATGCAGCCACTACAGCCGCCGTTGGAACTGTAGGATACATGGCACCAGAGCTAATAACAATGGGAGCTTCAACGAGAACGGATGTATACGCCTTTGGTGTATTCATTCTTGAAGTAACCTGTGGAAGACGACCTGTGGAGCCTGACATTCAGCTTGAAAAACGACAATTGGTCAAATGGGTTTGCGAATGTTGGAAAAGGGCTTCGTTATTTGACTGTAAAGATCCGAGATTACGAGAAGAAATCGTATCAGAAGAAGTGGAAATGGTTCTGAAGCTCGGGTTGTTATGTTCAAATATTGTACCAGAAATGAGACCAACCATGGAACAAGTAGTCCAGTACTTAAACAGAAGCCTGTCATTACCTGATTTCTCACCATATACACCAGGAATCGGTGCTTTTTCTCCGATCGTGGTTGATGCCGCCTCCATTTTAGCCTCGTCCATTTCATGGACTTTACCAACTCTTTCGATCTCTTCTTGCTCGGCCAATAACTCATCGTATGTTTCACATTCGAACAATCATTCTCAGGGACAGATATTGGAGTCTACGAACGGAAACGGGTCTTAATCAAGTTACTGAATTCGAATCTTTTCAGATGTTTATCAAAGGGTAACAACAAGGTTCCACATTGATGAAAATCTTCAAGATTCATAGATTAAACAATCTTAATGGTTCTCGAGATTCGTTATCTGTTTTCGTTGTTACAAACAGTTGATTTGTCTGTCAGAGAACTGTGTTGTACAGTTGGTGTTCATGTTTGCTCATTGGCACTTCTTATAAATACAATTGTGAAACTTCAAAATTGTTTATCTTTGTAGACTTCACTTCTCTCTTTCTCTGTGTTTTTAGTCAGATGTATTCGGCTCGACATTGGAAGATTAACGGGGGAAGAAATCCGTCATTACGGCTAAATGCCTAGCCTACGACTTCGATTTGGGTTTCAACCACCAAATCGATGCTGTCGTTGGTTCCTCTTAGGGGTGGACGTTTCGGGTTTCGGGATGGGTTCTTCGGGTTCGGGTTGGGTTCGGGTTCTAAAAAATTGAACCCAAAAAAACCCATTTGGTTTTTGGGACGGGTTTCTCGGGTTTCGAGATGGGTTCGGGTCGTTCGGGTTTTGAAACATTGAACCCAGAAAACCTAAATTGTATTTGGGTTTTTTCGGGTTCTTCGGGTTTTTTGGATTATTTAAGTACGGATAATTCGGGTTTAAACGGGTAATTCGGGTTTTTAACGGGTAATTAGGGTTTAAATGGGTAATTCGGGTTTAAACGGGTAATTCGGGTTCTAAATTTAACATACAAAAAATCAGGTTAAAAGGGTTAAGGTTTTTTTTCCGGGTTCCTCGGGTTCTCCCGAACCGACCCGAACCAAATTGTATTTGGGTTCTTCGGGTTCTTCGGTTTTTTTGGGTTATTTAAGTACGGATAATTCGGGTTTAAACGGGTAATTCGGGTTTTTAATGGGTAGTTCGGGTAATTAGGATTTAAATGGGTAATTCAGGTTTAAACGGATAATTCGGGTTCCTCGGGTTCTCCCGAACCGACCCGAACCATTTGGGTTTTAGATTTTGAACCTTTATGGGTTTTTTACAAAACCCGTTTATCTCACGGGTTGGGTTTTTCGGGTTGGGTCGGTCCGGGTCGATCCGGATAATCCGAAACGTCCACCCCTAATTCCTCTAGTGATGGAAGAGTGTTACTGGAGAACAAGATTGTAGACACCCCTACCAAATAACGGTAACAAAAGGTCTGATTTTCATTACAATCTCTGAAATTGCTTGACTTAACTTGTTTATATTGTTGATTTGGCACTGTGAAATGTTGTAATTGTTTCTCTTGGTGTTGGATTGAATTGAGGATATAAGTGTGTATTTGATTGTATGTCATATGTCTGGTTTTCTTCTGATATTACAATATCAATTAAGAATCTTGGTAAAATAAAAGAGTAGAATCTTTGGTTTCAAAACATGTGTGGATGCTTAGTTTTGATTCTGATTCTTCAAGTTGAATATATGTTTTCTGAATGATGGAATGAATTAGAATATATTTAACTATTAGTGGAGACATGATTGTTCATTATATAAAATATTTATTGCACTATTAAAATATGCCTTAGTTTACACTATTGGAGTTCACTTTGTTATAAAGTTTGGTGGACATGGGACGCCCAAAAGATTCGTATTGTTCTACCGCTGTTGGGGTTATTATTATTCAGCATTTGATAAAAGGGAATATAATATAAAAAATATCTAATTATTTTATTTTAGTCTATAAAACATGAATTATTATTCTCAATATAAAAAAACAAATTTATATTTTTTTGCCTTGTCTTAAAAATATTAACTTTAGTATACGATTAATTTGATAAATTTGTATTTTTTTAGATAAACTTAAAAATTCAAAGAGTTAAAATATAATTTACGTTTTTGTTTGTTTATGGATATGATTAATTTGATAAGTTTGTGTTTTTTAGATAAAATGTAAAAATTCAAAATTTTTAGGTTCAAAGTAATGACTTGTGTTTATAAGTAAAAATTAAAAAGTTTGGTATTTTCTATATTATGTTCCTAAATTTAGTGTTTTTAAGGTAAAAAAATAAATTTAGACTTTTTTAGGTTAAAGAAAATAATTAATATTTTATAGGCTAAAACAAAATAGTTGGATATTCAACAGGGCCGACTCAACCAAAAAAACGTTGAAAAAGATGCCATGTGCCATAAAATTAAAATAGGCCATTTTGTATTTTTTTGATACAATTATTTAAATTATTTTTCTGAAAATAATAGACCCTAAATTTATTGAGACCCTATTCGAATGCTCTTGTCGAACATGACCTGAACCACCCCTGATATTCAATCATTTTCTTGTTCTTATCAACAATGGCTTCTTGTAAGAGATTGTTTCTGATTTGGATGATCTTCTGTCTTCACTTGATTTGTCTGTCTAATCAACAAGTTATATATACTGATAACTTGTTCAGCCATATTGATAACTTGTTACAATCCCTGTTGTTCTTATCAACAACAGCAAATGGGTCATGCTTTTTTCAAGCAACCATTTGAGTTTAATTCATCTGAATCACTTTCATTTTCAACACCTTTTGTTTGTGTAATGATGACTAATTCAAGTGTTCCAGGTGGCCATGGAATTGCCTTTGTTGTTTCTCCTTCCATGGATTTCACACGTGCAGAACCAAAGGCCCGATTGGTGGGGTCGTAGCCAAACGCAAAATTGACTGCGTTTTCTGGCGACACCGGACGACATTAAAACCGACTGGTGGAGTCGCAGTCGTCTGCAAACGCCGCGAAACGCGGAATTTAAAAATCTAGAATTATGTTGCGTTACGTTTGCGTTTTGGTGCGTTTTGAATAAAATTACCAAAATACCCTTGTATCTTTCTCTTATCTCTTCTCTCTTTCTATTATAATTTATATTAATCGTAAATATATATATATATACATATATGTATTGTATATTTAAATATTTTTTAATTTTTTTATTTAAAAATTACAATTAAAAATATACACTAAAAACATTTAAATAAATTCTTTTCTTAATGATTGTCTATTTTGGTAATTTTGTTCAAAATGCGATCGCAACAGTTTTCTACCATTCGCTTCTAGTCGCAGTCGCCCGCAAACGCAACGATTCCACCATTCAGACAAAATGAAACAAAACGCCGCTAATCGCTTATAGAAACGCTGCCAAACGCAAACACAAACGCTGTGTTTCCACCAATCAAGCCCCAAGTCGATGTTTAGGGATTTTCAATATCTCAACAAATGGATAGTCCACGTCTCGTCTGTTAGCTGTTGAACTCGATACAGCTCTTGCTCGAGAACTTGATGATATTAATAACAATCATGTAGGCATTGATGTGAACAGTCCACATTCTATTGAATCTGCTCCTGCTTCTTACTTTTCCAATTCAGAAAGGAGGAATAAAAGCTTAACACTCTTGAATGGAGATCCTATTAAGGTATGAATTGATTACAATGACACTATACTCAATTTTTCATTAGCCCTTCTTAAAGATCCAAAGCCAAAACAACCTCTTCTGTCAAAACCCATCAATCTTTCAGAAATATTTTCAGATGGAAGATTGTTTGTTGGATTCTCTGCAGCAACAGGGACTGTAACAAGTAATCAGTATATTCTAGGATGGAGTTTCATCAATAACCAAGTATTATTACAGGACCTTGATATCTCGAAACTTCCTCGAGTTCCACGTCTTAGAGCGGCTGAACACAATAAAACATCATCCCTTCTTGTTGCTCTGCTTCTTTTGAAACAAAACGCCGCCAATCGCTGACAGAAACGCCGCTAAACGCAAACGCAAACGCTGTGTTTCCACCAGTCAAGCCTTTACTGGCCTTCTTAGTGTTGACGATTCTCATTGGAGCTTGTTTCTATTGGAGAAATAAGTATGCAGAAGTAAAAGAAGAATGGGAAAAAGAGTTTGACGCTGATCGATTTTCGTTTAAATTGCTATACAAAGCAACAAAAGGGCTTGCTTTGTTCAAATCTTTTGCCAAAATCTAGGCCTACCATGGAACAAGTGGTTCAATACTTACATGGAACCATTCCATTACCGGATTTCTCGCTATTTACTCCAGGAATCGGAGCTTTTGCTCCAACGGACATCGATAAAACGACGCTCGTAGTCTTCTCATCCGCACCCTCGACCTCTTCTTCTTCAGCCAGGATTTCATATTATGAGAAATGTATTGAGCATCTTGTTGTAGAACCGGAGAAGAATCAGATCATATCGTCGACCATCAACGACGCATAAAGTTTGATCAGTTTCTCAAGACCGAACAATATGAAGAGATAAAAGTTTGATCAGTCGGGCCACTCTATTTTCGAGTGCTTGAAAGGTTTAAAGAGGCAAACTATAGATACAAAATGGCGTCAACGTTCTTCTATGATTAACAAAATTGATTCATATGAATCAATTTTGTTAATAAGTTTAAGTTTGACAATTATCCATCGCAAATAATCGTAAATAAGTTTCAAGATTACGGTTGAATACCTTGGTTTGACTGTCAGTTTGAGGATGATAAACCGTGCTAAAACGTAATTCATTGTAGACAAGTCGAAAGAAATGTCTTTCCATACTCTATCAGGAATAGGTAATGGTTGTTGCAAACCGCCAAGAAAAAAAAAGTGGAATATTTATGGCGTCGATACACGTGACATTTGGACACATAACGACAAATGTCATTGAACATTCTAAGCCAAAAAAGTGTCGTTGATTCGTTTCCGAATATGGAAAACCCTCGAGTGACCGCCCATCTAGCTATCATAAAATTTCCGTAATATAGTGGTGATAAGTGGTGAGGATTGAGGAAGGACTAGCTTCCCTTTGAAGAATAATCGGCTCGCCCAAAAGTGAGTATGGGTTGTTGGATCATGCTTAAATGCCTCCACGATGATTTGAAGTTCTGGATCCCAATCCATCTCACTCGAGATTTGTTCGAGTTGGATAGTCGTAGTACCACTAAGGACAACAAATAAGACGTTGCCCCATGACGTGAAAAAGCGTTTGAAGCTTTATTCTCAATACTCGGGCAATACTCAATGTCGAAGTTGAATCTCAATAATTTGGTGAGCCACCGTTGGTACTACAAAATTCAGACTTTTTTTATCGGTACGAGCTACAAATTTGCGTCCCACTCATAAATTAACAAATAAATTAACTCATAAATTAACAAATAGTGTTGCCATTTTTGAATTGCAAGAACAATAGCCATCAATTCCCACTCATAAATTAACTTCAAACGCTCCCGATCCGTTAAAGCTTGGCTGTCAAAAGCTATCAGCCTTTTGCGTTGTATAAGCACCGCTCCCAAACCACTCCCGAAGGCATCCAATTGGACGATGAACAGATTTGAAAAATCAGGCATCCAATTGGACGATGAACAGATTTGAAAAATCAGGCAACACAAGGACGAGAATCATTACCATCACGTGCTTGAGCTGCTGGAATGCAACACTAGTCAAATGGGTCGAAACAAATTTGATCCTTTCGCAATAATTCAGTGAGAGGCTTGGCAATAGCACCATAGTTTCGTATGAAATGACGATAATATCCGATAAACCTAAGAAAACCTCGCAATTCGCAAACATTGGAAGGTTGCGCCCAATCTGCCATAACTCGAAGTTTTGAGTGATCTATTGCAACCCCGTCACAAAAAAGAGCCTTTTCGACGTAGTTTCCTCTTTCCCGCATCTTGGGCTATGTATATTACTCACACCATTATATACGGAGGAGGAAGATGAATCGAAGAACCTTTTCGATGTAGTTTCCTCTTTCCGTCCTCCAGTACCAAATGGTAAATTCACTCACTCTTCCTTCTGACATCTCTGGTTAATCTAACAAAGAAATGGGAAGCACAAACACTTAAACCTTCTATGAGTTCTAACAAAGAATCGCTTATTCATTGGACATAAGGGACTGTTGTGACTTAAAATCAAAACTACATATGTTTAAGCATTTCATCCTAATGAACAGTTGCATCTTTTTGGTCCTCATAAACACATTTTTCGTAAATCAAAACCCTAAACCCTAGACCTAAAACCTAAAACTTAAACCCTAAAAACCTAAACCCTGAAACCTGATTGTAACAGATCATATATATAAAGGATTAGCAGATTAAGGAGATTGAACCCATGAAAGTTTTCTCATTGCTAAGAAGAGAGAAGTGACAAAAATCTGGATACTATAATTCTCAATGCCAAACACCGCGAAAAAAGCAAAGGAAAAGTGTTAATTTGGCATCAGCCAGATCCATTTGTCAGCAGTTTTGCATTATTTCTTCCTTCAATCTCCAAAACCATACCCAAAGGAGCAGCAGTGCTTCCATTTTCTGCACGCCGATTACCATCAGCACCGATCACAATCCTAATCTCGATCTCATCCGCATCACCTTCCTTCAGAACCTGGCTAGAAGACAAAGAAGAAGACAAAGAAGAAGAACCGACCTTCGGGTCATTCTCTTTAGATGGTGACCGAATGATCCACATAAGATCACAACTTTTGGATTTAAGAAGTAAGATTACGGCCGAGGTGACCAAGAGTTGGATTATCCAGGGAAAGGTAACAAGTAATGTGCCAGAAATGGCAAAGAGCTTGATGTAAAAGAGGTTGTGGGCATTCATGGAGGCCAGGCTGAAAAAGAGAATTCCGGTGAGAGTTGTCCACAGAGAGTGGAGGATAATTGATCGGAAAGGTAACCCTCTGGCTTTTTTGTTCTCCATTTTTTGTTCTGTTTTTTTCTTCTCACATTGAGAGAGATATTTTCAAAGTTCAAAATACAGGGAAACTGTTAGAGAAAAAAAGGGGTGATTTCTTGGTAGTTAGAGACTATGTAGAAAAAAAAAATTCAAATTTTTTTTCCTAGTATTTTAGGTGGGCCCCGCAAAGATAGACGAAGCTAGACCCACCCATTTCGGGTTTTGGTTCGGATTTCGGTTCGGATATAATGAGCTTTTAAGAAATAATAACCAAACAATAACTGAATTTAAATTGGTTCGGTTCGGTTATATCAATAAAATATTGTAACCAAAGTAAAATCCAAACTCTAACTTGTTCGGTTATTATTCGATTATTTCGATTTTACCAAGTATTTTTATCATATAAAATTATAAATAAATGATATTATTCAGAATAATTCAAATAATTCATATATTTAAAAATAATACAAAATATTATTATTTAAATTTGATATTAATTTTAATTATTAGTTATATTAGATAAAAATTCATTTGATAAATATCACTTATCTATATACTTTTTATATTCTTATGTAACCAATCGGTTATCCACGGTTATTCCGTTAATTACCGAACCAAATTTATTTGGTTTTTTAACTTTTGTATCCGATCAATTATTTTATCTACATCCGAACCGAACCGAATATCCGTAATTCAGTTCGGTTTTATATAACCGAACCGAAATGTCTGCCCCTACATGAATCAAACATAAGGAGTTAGATAGATACTTACAGAGAGAGGGATATATACTCTTGTCATACTGGACGATTAGTGTGCAGCATATCAAGATTAGGCAAGATAGCAGTAGCTTCACCATCAATAACAACGACTTCGCCCTGACTCTTGAAGCATTTCGTCGAGAATTTCACTCTGATATCAAAACGAACAAGAGATTAACGAATGAGAATCAATGGAAATATGGAGAGATTAGAAGATTACATGTATTTCTCCTTAGTTTCTCTTAAAGCTGAGGCTTGCACCAATCCAAGAATCTCATCTCCTATGTAAACAGGTGACTTGAAATGCAGGCTTTGAGACGCGTATATTGCTCCAGGCTGAAACGAGACCAATACATATGAAGTAGAAGAACAACTTCGAATCATTCATAGTCTCTGTCAAATATGGGTTTCGGTCTAACTAATCCAAAAAATAGCTCAAGAGTTTAGGGTTGTCCAACACCATATATATGAGTCTAAAATTCATGTCCTAGCCGATGTGGAACAATTTATCATAACCAGACTCTGATGTCATTTCAAATATGGGCTTAGGTCTAACTAATCCCAAAAGTTAGTTCAAAATTTTAGGGTTGTCCACCACCATATATATGAATCCAAAGTTCATATCATAATCGATGCGAGACAACTTATCATAACAGACAGAAGATTCACTATGTGAAATGATTAATAAGAAACACTTACGAAATGGGCAGAGATGATACGAGGAAACATCGAAGCTACAAGCATCCCGTGGACAAGGCGATTCTCAAACCCGAATTTTCGAGCATTTTGAGGATCGAAATGGATTGGATTCCAGTCATGGCTCACCTCACCATAGTCCTTAATATCTTCACTACAGAACACTCTTGTTTCTCTTAGAACATCTCCCACTTTAAGTATCTGAGAAGTAACCGATGAAAAACATCTGAATGCAATGACATTTTATCATCTTTGAGTCATTTTATCAAACACCTTACAGACAAAAACACGACCTTTATCAAATCACTCCATTTCCAACCATTTCAGATTCAGATTCTTGCATTATTAGCTTATTATATACAGTAATCTAACATTAAGAAATCAAATCATTGTCAAAGGACAGAAAAACATACCTCCGTTTGAATCGATGATCGTTTTAACCAATGGGAACAGTGTGCTCACGTTTCAGACAGAATTTGAATTGATTTATGCAGAGGCCCAATAGTGACAATATAAATTAAATGGGCATAAGAGTGATGACCCAAATCATGGATCCTCCCTCTAGACCTTCTTTTATAAGAACAAACAAACAGAGTTCCAAGGTCTTAGGATAATGAAAAAAAAAAGAGACAACTTTATAATGTATACATAATCTGATTGGAGAAAGTAGAGAGCTTCACAAAAACAAAAAGTTGACCAAAGTCAACATCAGGGTCACCAGGTTCTAATCCAATCCGTCAAACTTGAAACATTATTAGAGATATCTTCAATGGTGTTACTTTGTAAGGCCACTACGATTTCTTCACGATAACTCTCCCTTGATTCTTCTAACAGGACTTGAAAGATCTCACATTCAATGTTGTTAGTAAGCTTGGCTCCCGAATAACCTCTGCTACAATTCAGAAATCACTTGTGACTTGAAAAACAACAAAGGGGTCGGAAGAATTTGGGCAAAGAATGAATCTGTTAATCACCTCTTAGTTAATCGATCGAACAAGATGGAATTCTCTGTTTGAAGCACCACAACACGATCGAACCATCGTTCGGGAAAGAAATCACAGCCATGGTAGTCCACAATGTTGCCTCCTCCTTCCATCACATCTTCAAGCTCATCACATACCTCATGGAGTACAAAAGCTTGTTATTGATGATGAACCCCAACAAGAAGAACTCTTCTCTTGTGCAGGCAATTTAGGGTTTTACGATTTAGTCAAATTTAGAAAACTCACCAGGTCTTCGTTGATGATATGACACTCGAGCTCATCGTCCCATCCATCATGCAGATTCTTCTCCTTTACCAAATCTCCGATGCATATATGCCGGAGATTCGTGGCCTCAGCCAAAGCAGAAGCCGTCGTCGATTTACCAGTCCCAGGCGTCCCGGTGATCAGTATGTTAGGCCTTTGTCGCCTTGTTCCGTTTCCATCTCCGGCCATGATTACTCTTCGATCCAACGAGAACAGAAGTAGGGTTACAAATTTCAACGCTAAGGAGAGACAGAATCACGGGCGAAGAGATGAAACAACCATGGGGGAAAACTGAATTACGGAGATACGATAAGAAACAATCACGGTTTTGTTCGAAGAGGCGAATCGGCAGAGAGAGAAAAGGTGTTCAATCTCAAAAGTCCGTCAAATGGTCATTTTTAAAATTATATGTTTTAATGAGGGCAGGCATTTCGGTTTCCATTGGGGTTCGATGGGTTTAGTTCGAGTTCGGGTTTTTCGGGTTATAAAAAATCGAATCCGAATTGAATACGTTTGGTTTTCGGTTTGAATTTTTCGGATTTCGGTTCAAATTCCGATTGTTCAGGTCCTGAAACATTGAATCCAAAAACCCGAATTATAATTGGGTTATTTGGATATTTCTGGTTTTTTGGTTGTTCGGGTTATTTGGTTGTTTAGATATGAGTATTTCGGGTTTTAGAACGGATTCTACGGGTTTTTTTGGATGTGAGGAGAGAGAAGAGGGGGTGAAGGCGTGAGATTCAGGAGAAGAGGTAGAGGCGTGAGGATGACATGCAGGAGAGGAGGCGGCGGAGTGAGGGTGAGATGCAGGAGAGGAGGCGGCGTAAGCGTGCGGGTGAGATGCAGGAGAGGAGGCGTAGAGAAGGTGAGACTCAGGAGAGGAGGCGACGAATACGTGAGGGTGAGGCGCAAAGATAGTGAGACTCAGGAAATGAGGAGGCGGAAGCGTGAGGGTGAATCGCAAAGAGAAGGAATTGTGAAGAGAAGAGATGAGGAAAAAATAAAACCTACATTTTAAGTTTAATCAGTTTATCTTTTGTTGTTTGGGTTTTTCGGGTTATCTCGAACTCGAACCGAATCCGAATGGGTTTTGGATATTGAATCTATATGGGTTTTCTAAGTAAATTATATATCTTATGGGTTGGGTTATTTAGGTTGATCTGGCCCGAATCGATCTGGTAACACGAAACGTCAATCCCTAGTTTTAATAATTAATTTAATAAATTTTTATTTTCTTAATAGAAAATAATTTATTAGTTTTAACATGTTATTGTGCATAAATATTATGAAAATATTATATAAAATGTATTAAGTTTGTGATTTACTGTCTTTAGAATTAAAAAAAATATATCCTCTCACTTCTTCACATCTCTATGATTTCATGGAAAAATTTTCAAAAATTCTCTAAATCCGTAAAAAACTATTTCAAAATCTTGAAATTCCAGGTTTTCACCATGTATTACACAAATTATACCACGTTGTAGGACTATCATGTCATTCCCCATTGTTCGATAATGTTATATAATTTTGGGGATGATAATAAATTGTTAAACCACACACGTTATACCACACGTTCTACCACATACGTTGTACCTGACAAATCGATCATACTTTTGTGCTCTTCCTTTATCGACACATTGTACCATATATGGAGCCTTTATCACAACGATGCGTTTAGAATAGAGTTTTTTTTAAATGATAAATTATGAATTTCTAAACTTTCTTTCGTTAAAATCACTTCAACAAAGATGTTGAGATTTTCGTACACCTATATTCCTCTTTTTTTTGTTCGTCGTAGTGCATCATGAGCGGGAAAAAAACAACGGTCACGGTAAATATAAATTGTATTTCTTTCATGCTTCAATTTGAAAACATATGTTTCATCTACGGAACGTGGAGAATTCAATCGATCATTCGTTGTTCAGCCATATAATACATCATAAACTGAAAAATCAATATATTTCACTTAAGAATACCTCACAATATAAAATTCTATTTCATTTAAACATTGTACGCTTGTACCCACTCTCATAAATCTCTTAATTAGTCAATCAATTATTGAAAAAATATATCCAAATTTTCTATAGGATGATTAGGTCCAGAAATCAGTATTGTTAAGAACAAAAACTTTTGTTAATGCACATGTCTGCAAATAAATTGTATGAGACCATTATAATTGGTCATAACGAATAATTAGACATTCCAAAATCATTAAAATTATATATAAAGGCCTAAATAAACGTTTTTACTCTCAATTGTAAAGTTAGAATATACTTATTAATGTTTTTACGTCTCACCATCTAAGGGATGACACATTTTTCCTTCATGACTCGAGTACTTAGCATGTCATCTTATGCCATTTTTTGTCTTCTCATAACGATATAATATTTTAATTTTATCTATAATTAGTAAATACCATTGTGAAATTCATCATACATGCAAATAAAGACAATTGTGAAATATCTATTCTACGGTCAAAATTTCAACATCTCAAAAAATCTTTTTGCAACATCATTTTGATATTCTTCAATTTTTTTCATTTCTTTCACCGAAAACATTTTGAACCAATTTCACATAAATTTTCATTTCTACGTCTTGATTAGTCTCAATTACATCATAATGTGCAATATCCCTATTAAAATTTTCAATAATATTACTACTATATGTTGTAAAATTTTCCGCATGAGATAATCACATGAAGTAATTGAGAGTGAAAAATCTTAAATAAAGATGATTCCACATAGTTTTCTCGTTTACAAATATTTCATTTTCGTATTTGATGCACAAACTAACCAACTTACCATTTTTTGTAAATTTATTGATTTTTCGTCATTGTCAAGAATTGTGTAACACATTCCATAAACTTATTTATTTTTGTATATTCATTATCTTGAAATGAAATTATTTGATATCGATGATGATACCATTATAATATGGAAAAAATTTATATGAAATATAATGTATGATAGTTTTGTGTTGAAACGAAATAGGGTGTATATGGCTTATATAACAGTTTCCAATAATTTTCGAATAGATTAGGGACTAAAATATATGCATCACTAAACCATCTAAATTGATGGTGGAACCATCCAAAATTTGTCCTCAATAATTGACGATTTTTGAAACAAAGATATTTCATTCGGACACGTCCTAAATTTACGAACGCATGGTTTTGTCTTGAAGTTTTGAACTGATATAGATAATAGTCAAAATATGGACGAACATTCAATCCATCCGAAATTTATGGATGAACCTATTCGTCCTTCTAAATTTTTGGATGGGTTTATCCATGGTTTAGAAACCATCCACAGTTAGGGATGGTTTTCTGAAAAATGTTGTCATGTAATTTTACGAGATGAATAACGAACAAGGAGCGCTTTTCCCGTAATCCGTTCGGATCCGGTCTGTAATCTGGTTCTTAAATTTACGGACATAACATGTATTTGAAAAGATTAATTTTTAGAAGTGATATAAGAATTCACAACATTTTTTTACGAGCACAACAAAAGAAATGAAGAACGATAATTGTGAGAGATGTCTCGTTTGAAATGAGTGATCTAGTATTCTTTCAAAAACAATCCGCAGAAATTCTTAGTTATGCATTGATATTTTGAGTAAAAACTCCGTTGAGAAATATACACAAATATCATTCTTTTATTTCGAAAATTCAAATCCATATGAAAAATATATTTTTGTATTTTAATTTTATAGAATTTTTATTTTATTTTTGTATTACAAAAATATTGATTTATTTATTCTATAACGGGCAATAACACTGTTGTAGCATTACTTTTCTTTTTTTAATAAAGGAGTGGAATTAGGTTTTAATTATGTCACATCTATATTAGTATTTAAAAATTTTGGAGAGCACTTATCAATTATTGTATGCAAAACGTTTATAAATCTTTTTAATTCTAATCGTTCAATTATTGAATTAATTAATTAATTTCAATTCTTTTTTAAAAGAAATGTTTCTAGAATTGTGATCAAATACATTTTTAATCTTAAATAAATAATTTTAAATAAATATTATATATAAATATATTAAATGATTTTATTTTTAAAATTTTTATATTTTATATTAGGGTAACATTTTGGTTTGATTTTATAAAGTCAAACCAAATCGAATAAAAAAATTATTTTAGTTCCGTTTGAATATATATAAAATTATCAATATAAATATTAAACAATTGATTTTATTAATCCAATGAGATTATTTAAACAGAAGTATAAAATAATTATCCATTGTATTTTTTTAGATGAATTCAAAATTGGTTTGTTTTATACTATATTTGTTTTTATACTATATTTGTTTTTATTGCTTATTTATAATTAAATATTTATTTAGCCAATGTGTTTTTTTAGCTGTCTATAATACCTTTTAGTGAATATTTTGTCATATATATATATATGTGATATATTGTATTCTTTTTTATTTAGATATTGATAAGTTCATATATTTAAAATCATTGAATTATTTCCTTTAATTTTATTGGTATAAATAAAAATTAAGTAATTTTTCTATTATCGAAATTAATTATCATGTAAAAAAATTTAGAACAGTAATTAGAATTTTTTAAATATATATAAGAAAATCACTATAAAAATATATAAAATATGTAAGATAGATATATAACAAGTATTTTATCAACAAAATTCAACAAAATAAAGGCGAACTATATTAAAATGTTAAAATATAGTATTTACTTCAAGTGGTATTTGCTTAGCTTAAATTGCCTTATTACAGAATAACAAAGTTTTTCTCATTATGATTTAAATCACAAAAATTTAATCGGATAATGAATGCAATTTTGATTTGTTTTATAATTGATATATGTTATATCATTGTATTCAATTGTTTACTTATAATTTAATACCTTTATTAAGACAATGTGTCTTCATTAGCTATCTATATTACTTTTTTTAGTGAATAATTTTTTCCTATATTTGATATAGTGTATTCTTTTTAATTCGGATATTGACAACTTCATATATTTAAATTCATTGAATACTCTATCTAAAAACTATTACATGTGACATCACCAGAGTTTAAATATATATATATATACAACAAACAGAGAACCAATCATATTTTGCCACGTGTAATGCATTTGACATACGAATCAGCTATCTTCGTTTTAAATATCTATGCTTCTTCATCTCGCTTTCCACACACAGAAACACTGACGAGAGAGAGAGAGAGAGAGAGAGAGAGAGAGAGAGAGAGAGGGAGAGAGCGCTCGCTTTGCTCATCGGTAAGTCTTCTTTCTCTCGGCGGTTCATTACCGATGAACTCTTGTGTAGAACTGTGGACAAACGGATCCTATTTGGTGATGAAGGTATGGAAGAAGGTACCTGACTGCGGAGGAAATGAAGCTCCGATTCACGATTTTCAGGGAGAATTTGGATTTGATTAGATCCACCAACAAGAAAGGATTACCTTACAGACTCTCTGTTAATCGTAAGTTTATTTCCCTTCTCTAGAAAATATATAGAGAGAGGCTCGTTTGTTAGAAATTATGAAGTATGAACCCTAGGAAAAGAGAAAGCCTACACTAATACTCATAGAGACTTATGTATGAATACACTGATATGAATTGGCAAGAATTTCAAAGGCTTCTAAGGTACAGTTTTGGTAACATTTAGTGATGCTACAACCACCTTAATGTTGCTAATGTATCTGTATCTATACAGAATATGCTGATATGACATGGGAAGAGTTTCAAAAGCACAAGTTTGGAGCTGCTCAGAATTGCTCTGCCACCTTAAAAGGAAATCACAAGCTCACTGATGATGTTCTTCCAGAAACGGTTTGTAATGAGTCAATTTGTGTTATACTGAACTATGGCCTTCAAGTTCTTCATCTTTTGAAGTGATGAATTGGAGTCCTCGAATTGGGAGGAGATGGATGTTTCCATTCAAGTCAAACCTGAGATTTTTAATTGTATATATGCAGAAAGACTGGAGAAAAGATGGCATTGTCAGTCCTGTCAAAGATCAAGGCAACTGTGGATCTTGCTGGACATTCAGGTGAGTGTATGAAAAGAGCACTGGGGTCTTTCTATAATGATTGTTTTTTGCTAATTGTTATGATAAGTTGTCCCACATCGGCTAGAACATGAACATTTGGACTTGTATATATGATGTTGGGCAACCCTAAACTCCTGAGCTAGCTTTTGAGATTAGTTAGGCCCAGCCCATATTTGACATAGTATCAGAACCTAGTTCGTCTCGATTTGAATATACCGATGTTGGGCCCCCGATTGCGATGCCCACGCTCCAGGATCGCTCCAGGATCGAGTTTGGACGTGAAGGGGAGTGTTATGATTAGTTAGACCCAGTCCATATTTGACGGATCGATTGCCATGTGCAGCACGACTGGAGCTCTTGAGGCAGCTTACCATCAGGCATTTGGAAAGGGAATTTCGCTGTCTGAACAACAGCTTGTGGATTGTGCTGGCGCTTTTGATAACAATGGTTGTAATGGTGGACTTCCATCCCATGCTTTTGAATACATAAAGTACAACGGTGGCCTTGACACGGAGGAGACTTATCCGTACACCGGGAAAGATGGTGTTTGCAAATACTCGCCTGAAAACGTTGGAGTGAATGTCATCAATTCTGTCAACATTACCATAGTAAGGGTCTTACCCCATTTGATGCCCTGCTTGTATTCACTATTATCTAATCTAATAGGGTAAAAAACTATAGGGTGCAGAAGATGAACTGAAGCACGCAGTAGGATTGGTACGACCAGTGAGCGTGGCCTTTGAGGTTGTACGCGATTTCTCATTCTATAAGGAAGGAGTTTACACCAGCAAAACCTGTGGAAACACTCCAATGGTAAGACACGGTCAATGCCATTCTTGTGTCATTCAGAATAAGACCATCTTTGATGGACTTTCGAAATTAACCTAGGGTGGGTAATCCGGTTTTTGGTTCAGATTGCTCGGTTTTCGGTTTGGGTTCGGGTTTCCGGGTTTTGAAAAATTGGACTCGAATTGAACTCGAATCTTTTTGGTTCGAGTTCGGATTCCATTGGATCCAAAATAACCCGAATCACATTTAGATATTTGGGTTATTCGGATTCGAGTTATTCGGGTATTATACATAATTTGGGTTATTTAGGTTAAAATTCTTTGGATAATCTGTTTTTTAATATAAAAAATAAAAATATCAAATATAATATAAATATATATATGAAAGAAAATATACCGGTATTTTTTAGTATTTGTATACTTTTTTAACTTAGGGGAGGGTATTGCGGTTTTCGATTCAGGTTCCTCGGGGTTTCGGTTCGGTTCGGGTTCTTGGGTTTTTTAAAAATTGGACCCGAATTGAACCCGAATGTTTTCGGTTCGGGTTGTTCGGTTTCGAAAGCATTGGACCCGAAATACCCCGAATTACATTTAGATAGTTGGGTTCTTCGGGTAGTTTGGGTCCGGGTTATTCGGTATTATATACACAATTTAGGTTATTTAGGTTAAAATTCTTTGATAATTTGTTTTTTCAATATAAAAAAATAAAAATATTAAATATAATATTAATATATAAAAAAATATACCGGTATTTCTTAGTGTTTATATAATTTTTTAAAATTTTAAATTATTTTTTAAAATTTGGTTGTTTGGGTTCTTCGGGTTTTATCCGAACCGGACCGACTCGAAAGGGTTTTGAAATTTGAATAGGGTAACCCATATTCCAAATGATTCGGATTGTTCGGATCGGTCTGGTTCGGGTCGATCTGGATAACCCAGATTATCCGCCCCTAATTTAACCTCTCGAAATATAACGTGTTATCGGCTTGAGTTTGGTGCAATAGGATGTGAACCACGCTGTTTTAGCAGTTGGTTATGGAATTGAAAATGGTGTGCCGTATTGGCTCGTGAAGAACTCGTGGGGAGCTAATTGGGGAGACAATGGTTATTTTAAGATGGAGATGGGGAAGAACATGTGTGGTAAGTTCTTCAATCATAAGGCCTTTTGTTTTTGCTTTATATTTTCTTTAATGGGTTTTAGGATCCCCTGCATATTTTTATTATTCGATCATATATTCTTGAAGATGGTAACTTGAACTTGAAATCATCATAAATATTTTGTATATATCAAATATAGGATTTGATTTGATTTAATTTAGCTAAAAAATTAGTTCAAAAATTTAGATTTGTCCAACTTCAAATATTAGAGTATAGAGAATATAGCATAAAAAAATATCTAACTATTTTATTTTATCATATAAAACATGAATTATTTTTTTAATCTAAAAAACTCAAACTTATATTTTTTTTCCTTAAAAACATTAATTTTAGGATATGATTAATTTGATAAATTTGTATTTTTTAGACAACACTTAAAAATTCAAAGAATTAAAATATAATTTAGTATTTTTGTTTGTGTATGGATATAATTAATTCGATAAATTTGTATTTTTAGATAAAATATAAAAATTCAAAATTTTTAAGTTCAAAATAATAATGTGTGATTTATAGGCAAATATTAAAAAATTTGGTATTTTTACACTATATTCCTAAAATTAATGTATTTAATGTAAAAAAATTAAATTTGAATTTTTTTATTTAGGTTACAAATAATAATTCATATTTTATAGAATAAAATAGTTTTATATTTTTATGCTATATTTCTAAAAGTATATGATCGAAATGATATAACACCATATAATATTTTCTTTACATTAAAGTTCAATCATAGGAATGAACTCGATTTTTATACCATTTTTATTAATTATGAGACCGAATCTAATTTTTTCTAAAAAAAATATCTTAAATTCAAATTCAGTCATATCAAAATCAGGACGAATTAAATTTTCTGATTGAATCTATTTTTTTTATTAACTTAAAAATTTAAAATTTTCAATACTATATATAAATTAATTTTTTTATGTTTTTACCTTTTTGATACATAAATTTACCTTTGTGATTTGCAGGTATCGCTACATGTGCTTCATACCCCGATGTGGCATGAAGTTTTTACGTAAAAAGTTTGCATAAAGTTTGTGTTTATGTATATTTATTATTTACAAAGTATGGTGGTTTATTAGTAACTAGATTATAGTCTTGTACGCGCCAGAACTATTATAATAAAAAAAATTAATGAATGTATATTTTTACAAAGTTGAAACTTTATCATTAGATGATAATAAATAATATTAAAATAATAAATGTGTTGGATTAAGTTCTATATGCGAATACATTTAGTAAAATATTCTTCTAAAGTTATATATCGTATTTCAAAATGGTAGATAAAATAACAAAACAAAATAGTAATTATCATTATTATTATTTAATAAATTAAAATGTTAATATAAATAAATGTATAGATAATAAATATGCATGTATATATGTCAAATATTTTTTACATTATTAAAAAAAACGAACTTCGAACGGTCAAATCTGTCCGTGAATAGATTTGCGGACGGTTTCTCGACAAAATTTGTTTCTCTGGAAACGAACGTATGTAAATTCAATCATTTCATAAATTCGGATTAACTGAACAATCCGCAAATCAACGGAAAAATTTATCGCACTACGGATGACAATATCGTCAGAAAAGCGTTGGAATATCGTCTGAATATTTTTATGTAAAAATTTATGTACGGGTCGCCATTGCCAGGAAATTTGCGGACGAGTCTCAATCGTCCGCAAACTTTATCGACGGGTTGTGGCCTGTCCAGGATTTTCCGGACAGTCGCGACCTGTCTGCAATTTTTAGGACGGATTCAATGCTCGTCCGCAAATTCTCGAATGGGTCGCGGTTGTTCGCAGGTTTCCTAGATAGATCACGACCCGTCCAAAAATTTTCGGACCAAATTTTCACACGATTTCTTGTCCATATGAAAAGTTTTTTACGAAGAAAGTAAAATTTGTAAAATTCTCAAAACTGTAATTTTTTAAAATAAAAAAGTTATAATTAATAATATTACATATACTAGGCATTTTTACAAATTATGAATATACATATCAAATTTTATAAACTCGTCGGCGGTTGTGAATTATTATCATCGCTTTCCTCATCGCATGCATTCCAATCAATCAAAGGTATTTTTGCCTTCAATATACGCATTAAACGTTGTTGTTGTCGTATCGATTCTTGTCGCGTCTCGTGTAATGCTTGTTCGTAGTGTACCATTTTACTATGCAGTTGCTCTTTAGTCGCCTTCGTTTTACCCTTAGAGGAAGTTGAATGTTGTGATGTCATTCTTCTAAGACCGAATATGTAATCTTTATACGTCGTAATTTGCTATTAAACAAATAGTGAAATTTAATATTAGAAATATAACCTTTGAAATTATATTAAAAAATAATAGATCTACTTCAAGATACACGTCATATTATTATTGGCTAAGAGAGGGTTGTGAACCATCCTCTCTCGACGGAATCTGTGACACTCGGCTGATTTCATACTCTAGACATCATCATTAACTGTTTTTCTTTAGCATCCATCCATGAACCATCTGATTTTTTAATGTGCATACGTTCGAGTAATTCATTGTATAATAGTTTGGCTCTCTTATCTTTCGTCTAAAACACATAACAAATACATGTCNAATTCATTGTATAATAGTTTGGCTCTCTTATCTTTCGTCTAAAACACATAACAAATACATGTCTTTAAAATATATTATTAAAATGTCAATTTTATAAAATTTTAGACAATTTTAAAATCTTACCATTTGTTCGTATACTTCCGCAAACGAACAAGATCGTACTTTATGTGCGCTCATCCCATAATCTTCCCTATCATAACGACAAGATTGGTTTGCTCGCTCATTTTTTTGTTTAAATCAAGGATCGTCCTAATAAGCGCACATTTGGTTCCAAATATTTTCAGTATACAATATGGATTTTCCTTTCTTCTCTTTATCATTTTTAATTTCGTTGACGAGAGATTTCAAACGAATTCTCACAACTCATTCAAATTCGGACTTTACTAGTTCGATAATCTCAAGATTTCAATAATTTTTTTGCTGAAAAACATTAATTAATTACTTTATTCAAAATATTATATAAAATCTATTATAAATAAATATTGTTAAAAACGTACCACAAAGATTGTCCACCATCGTTCTTTAATGTCAGAATTCTCTTTTTGATTGTTTGTCAAGAGCATGGTGTCTTCAACTTGTTATGGAAACATTTGAAGTCATTTTCGTGTATGAAGAGGCTTCCACACCTTTTGTGGTATCTTTCATTCCACAAATCGTTGTTTTTCCATCTTATTCATTAGATAAAGGTTTTGTTAATCTAATGATCTTATCATCGACCTTCATCAATAAGTCTATGGAAAGCACCATTAGGTTAGTCAATAGGTAATCCAATCCAAAAAATTCTACTCGAGAGATCAAGTAAATTGGGCACCTCATACGCGTCCTAAGTTTCCACGTTTTAAGGCATGTATAAAAATGAAACTGGTGGGTATCACTGATCTCCTTATAGGGTGATACATGTCTCAAGACTTGGACCTTAGGATGCGTACGAGAAACATGTTTTACTCGATCTCTCGAGTAGGATTCTTCAGATTATGTAGGATCTCTTGACTAGTCTATGGACACTTTTTAAGAGTTTTTCCAGTTCAAGGTGGAGGATATGATCACACGAGACGATAAGACCTTCGTGAATGAAAAAGGTGAAAAAACAAAGGTTGTAGAATGAAAGGCACAACAAGAGCTATAAGCCTCGAGTTGGAAATGACTTTAAATGTTCCCCAAACAAATTAAGACACCAAACTCTTGATAAAAATTCAAGAAAATAAAAGTTAATTACTTTCAAATTTCAATTCTGAAGAGTACAAAAGGAGTGGAGTCTTTTATATAAAAGATACTCTATGTAAGGAAAATGTGTACAGATCGAGATCAATCTACTAGCCGTTAGAAATAAGTTTTAATCTATCTTTATAAGAGAAAAGAATATGATTTGAGGGAATATTGATTGATTTGGATGATTTTCTAATCGATGAAAGTGATAAAGAAATATTTTAAATTACAAGGGTCGTTTGAGTCACTAGAGTAAAAAAAAAAATTATCAATATTATAAGAGTATAATTGAATTGAAGTTATGATTCAAACTAATAACAAATCAAATGTGTTTTTTATTTTACATTTTAAATTAGACCATATCTTTAATATTTTGTGGTTAATATAAAAAGTAGTTTCACTGTCTATTCTTTTAAAAAGTTGTGGCTTTTTTTTATAATGAATCTTAAATGTGCAAATTTGATTTACCATTTTTACTTCCGATGGAAGGAAACATGCCCGAGTCACTCTCCGAGTCAACCTCCGACTCGCCCACCACAACCACATGTGCCGTAGATTCCGCCATTGCAACTTCTTCAACGCCCCAAAGACACCATGTTGTCCCCGAGATCCCAATCGAGTTCATCAGTGAAGAAGAAATGGCTTTCATCGAGACGGCACTAGCAGCCGCGCGCTCCTTCATCCCTCCGACGGTTCGCTCTCCTTCTCCGTCGCGGGTCCTTACCGGCGGCAGCCTTAGGTCTATTAGTTCCATTACCCTTTTGTCCAAGAGGAAGATCTCGGATTATACGGACATTGAAGACTCGTATTTGCATCGTTTCAGAAGAAAGCAAGCTTTAAGTGTCACGGATCTCACCGGCACAGTATGATGGTCTCTCCTTTAGTCGTTTTTTTTTACATTTTTTTTGGAAAAATATGTTCTTTAGATAGACCCACTTCACCTGAATTCCCTATTTCTGAAAAAGATAAACTCTTTTCCAAATCTTGTGGCAATTAGTAAGAATCGTTTCAGCTCAGTTGTATTGATCTGTGAAAAGGCAATGTTATGTCCTGTTCGTTGTTTTCTCAGAGTTTCTAGGTCTTTATGATCTTCATAGTATATGGATTCTTCAATTGTTGGCTTAGATCTGTGAAAAATGAGTCTGTTGGTTTCTTGGATTAGCCATTATTATTATTATCTTCATGTTGCATAATGGGTACTGTTGAAATGTTCATTATGGTTTGAGTTGAGGCATTTAAGAATGAATTTGTGACATTTGATAATTGATCATGAAACAAAATTCAGACCTTTTGAGGCATTTTTGTCACTCTTCATAGGAATGGTGTGAGAAACAGATGGAGAATGTTCTTCTTTGGGGGAGAAGAAAAGTTAGCAGAGCCATGAAACTTGGTCAGGCTCGTCACTTAGAGCTCGAGGAAGAGGTATGATATAATAATTTCAGGTTATGATAAAGGTTATTGGAATCTTCTGATCGTTAATCGTTGTAATTGATAAAGGTTGTTAAAAGAGTTAAAGTAAGAGTTGAATCAGATGAAGACAAATGGGCTCTGAAACTGGCAAGTTCCATTGCTGGTGTGAATCAGTTCTTGTTTGAAGGACTTACCCGTGAATTGCTGATGTGAGTTGTATTCTTTTTCCTTTATTTTTTCTTCATTCATATGAACAAAATCCAAAATTTCGTTCAATTTCGTATACCCTTTTAGATCATTCCAGTGGCTTCCCTTTACTTTTCTTCTTTTCCTCCCAAAGTTTGATGCTTTCTCAGATTTGCATTCGTATGATTCATGTGTTGTGGTCATCATTATGATCATTTTACAACCATAATCTTTCACCCTCCTTATAATACATCCATCCATAACAAAAAAAATAATCTTTATAATCATTAGCCTAGGATTCGTGGAGGGTCAATGGACTGTGGGAATTATCGATGAGGTGAGAAAACCATCTTTAGAATCTTCCGATAGTTACCCGTTGTTGATACACACAAACACTCGTCTTCGTGAC
>CM071870.1:40351097-40368765 GCA_036759665.1 Gynandropsis gynandra | reverse complement strand
GGAGGAATGGAAAGTAAGTAATATTATGATATTCTTTTGCTTTATCGTAAGTTTAGAGAGGTAAAATATCAGTTGATTAATCCTTAAATGGTACCATTTCCACAGGCTTCAATTAATGCTTTACAAGCTTCTATGGGATACTTTAGTTACAACTAGCTTTCCTTCAGGATCCTTTTTCAACTACTTCTCTTTGAATCGCCATGGAGTCTTATCTCAAGACGTTAGAGATAAAATCGCTAACGCAGGCATCCCAGCACAGGTAAAAATCAATGCTTAAGAACTGAAATACCATTTGTGCATATTCTCCGCAATCTCTCTGAATAAGACATGACTTGTGTTATGATAAGTTGTCCCACATCAGCTAGAACATGAACTTTGGATTCGTATATGATACTAGGTATGGATGTCAATGGGTTGGGTTGTACCCAACGCATTAAAATTAAATGGGTTTTATAGTATAATTGGTTTGGTTCAACCTGACCCATTTAATAATGGGTTATATAGGTCGGGTTAAACAAGTTTAACGGATTTATTTATATAATTACATTTTGTATATATATTTATCATTTAACATTTATGATATATATTTATATACAATAGATATTATAATTAGAATTTCAATATTGAAAATAATAATTTATGAAATCAATTTCACCCCATTTTAACTCAATTTCATCTAACTTTACCGAATTTTAACCTGATTTCATCTAAATTTAACTCGATTTCACCCAATTTTACCGAATTTTAACTTGATTTATTTCATCTAACTCGATTTCACCCAATTTTACCGAATTTTAACTTGATTTCACCGAATTTCAAACCAATTTCATCCAATTTGACTCAATTTCACTCAATTTAAACCCAATTTCACCAAATTCTAATTCGATTTCACCCATTTTAACCTGATTTCACCAAATTTTAACTCGATTTAATTCAATGTCATCGAATTTCAGCCCGATTTCACCCAATGTCATTGAATTTCAACTAAATAAAATTGGGTGAAATCAAGTTAAAATTGGGTGAAATTGAGTCAAAATTGGATGGAATCAGGTTGAAATTCGGTGAAATGTGATGAAATCGAGTTAAAATCAGGTTAAATTTGGGTGAAATAAATTTGAAATCTGGTGAAGGTGGATGAAACCGAGTTAAAATTAGGTGAAATTGAGTCAAAATTAGATGAAATCGGATTGAAATTTGGTGAAATGTGATAAAATCGGATTACGACTGTGTGGAAGTAAATTTGAAATTCGGTGAAATTGGATGACCAAAATTGTATGTTGCATAATCAAGAGTCACTTCATCCAATGGATTGCATATCTAAGATCTTAATGAAGAATGCACAAAACAATCGCTCATAACAAACATTGTTTACGACAAAAATATTCAATTCCCTTCCAAATCATAAGGTAAACATAAAAGTAGTTTCTAAACTTATATGCTTACTTACCTTACAATATTTGCGATATTATTTTAGTAACTATGGAAAGATACCATCTTACTAGTTCAATATTAAAAATGAAACCTCGCTCAACATTAACATTAATCCGTCATTTTTAAAAGGTAATTGGATATTTGGAATGACGATAAATTTGAAGTGAATGATAGATGGGCCTAACGGGTTAAATGGGCAAAACCTATTAAACTTAATGTAAATGAGTTTTATACCCATTAAACCCATATAGATTTTATACTCATTTATTAAGATCCCATTTATATTTTAGATGGATTGGGTTGGGTTAACCCACTAAAACCAACCCAAATTGACATCTCTAGCACAAGGTAGAGCTAGCTTTTGGGATTAATTACGTCCAAACCCATATTTGACATGGTATTAGAGTCTGGTTCGTCCCGATTTGAATATATCGATGTTGAGCCTCCGATTGCGATGTCCACGCACCAGGACCGAGTCTAGGCGTGAGGAGGAGTGTTATGATAAGTTGTCCCATATTGATTAGTATATGAATTTTGGACTCATATATATATATATATGGTACTGAGCAACCATGAACTCTAGATCTAGAGCTAGAGCTAGTTTTTGAGATTAGTTAGGTTCAATCCTATATTTGACAACTTAAAATAGGATAAAACGAAAGTTTGTAACTTTGAGATGGGGTATTTACAAATCTTCGATTTCTGCAGNATAGGATAAAACGAAAGTTTGTAACTTTGAGATGGGGTATTTACAAATCTTCGATTTCTGCAGACACTCGAAGAGATAGTTAGATACTACGAGAACACATTTAAGATGCTTCCAGTAGCGCATGACGAGTTACTACTTAGGTAAGAAGAAAATTGATTGAAGACGAAAAAAAAACTAAGAGCTTTTCGATTCTCATAGGAATCTCTAACAATGTTGGTATCTTTGCTCAGGTACGAGTTTCAGAAGGATCAATCACTTCTTGCTGAGATTAGATTCGACTATGAACCCGAATCGACTTTGAGCAAATTCAAACAACTCCTGGATTTCTGGAGAGGCGAACGAGAGGCTGAGTACACGCCAGAGGATGAACGTTGGAAATGTCGGTATTGCCAATTTGCTTCTACTTGCCCTGCTAACCCTAATTTAAATTCTGCTACACTAAGCTCACCTTCAAAAGAAATCCCTTTAGGAAACTAGAAGAACAGATTCTTACATAATGTAACATTGTTGGTCATATTTAAGGTTGATTTATATGATATAAATATGGTGAACTAGTCTTTGTAATTGCGAAATTCGACTGGATTTATACAAATACATATTTTCTAGATTAATCTGTTTTAATTAGGGAATATAGCATAAAAAATATCAAACTATTTTATTTTAGTCTATAAAACATGATTTATTATTTTTAACCTAAAAAATTCAAACTTATTTTTTTGTCTTAAAAACACTAACTTTAAGAATACAGTGTAGAAAATACCTAACTTTTTATATTTTGCTTATAAAACACAAATTATTACTTTGAACCTATAAATTTTAAATTTTTATATTTTGTGTAAAAAAACGAAAACCTATCAAATTAATCATATCCATACACAAACAAAAATACTAAATCATATTTTAACTCTTTGAATTTGAATTTTTATATTTTGTGTAAAAAAACAAAAACCTATCAAATTAATCATATCCATACACAAACAAAAATACTAAATAATATTTTAACTCTTTGAATTTTTAAGTGTTGTCTAAAAAGCACAAATTTATCAAATTAATCATATCCTAAAGTTAATGTTTTTAAGGTAAAAAAAATATAAGTTTGAGTTTTTTTAGATTGAAAATAATAATTCATGTTTTATAGACTAAAATAAAATAGTTGGATATTTTTTTTATGCTATATTCCCTTTTTAATTAGTTGAACAAAATATCATAAAACATGAGAAGGCTTCGAGACCACCATGTAATAACATTGATTGTATTTCCTATAAATAACTTTAGTGTAAGGAAGTAAATATATCCATTGTTATTTGCTAGGTATGAGTTTAGGATGGAATGATAATGATGAGCATCAATAGGTAAAAGGTTTTATGATTCTTGGTGTGATATCAATTTAGATATTTATCCTTAATAGGTGTATTTGATATTTAGAGAGTTAGAAAATGATTATACATTTTGTTCCATATCAAATACACCTATTAAGGACAAATAATTTTATTTATTATTTGGTGAATGAACAGTAGTATGTCATTGTTAGAAAAATAGATTATTAAATAAGACAGACCTTGAACTTCATCCGATTTTCCTTTTTCTTTCATTTTTTAGTTTTCATCCGATTTTTCTCCCAACTTTCAAAAGTCTACCTAAAACTCCATACATTAATTATTCTTAACAGAGTCAATTTTGATCCAATTTTGACCAAATCTGATCCAATTCAACTCGAATTTAACCCAATTTTGATTCTAATTTTGACTCGATTTTAACCCAAACTTTGACTCGATTAAATTTTAAAAATTAGATGTGAATTTACTATACACGTAAACAATAAATGTTAATTTTTTGGATAATTGCATTCAAAAATCAAGTTAATTATTTGTTTTAATTGATTTCAAGTCAAAATTGAATACAGTTTTGATAATAGTATCAAAATCGAATAAAATCGAGTTAATCCTAAAATTTTGATGCAATTATCCAAAAAATCGAAAGTAGTTACATCCTCCAAGGTTATGGTTCCCGTCGAGTCAAAATTATGGCTCCTGTCGTACCCAAGTCACTGCTTGACAAGATGAACTAGCGATGTTGGTCCTAGAATTTGCTCATCTTCTTCGAAGACTTGAATGTTGATTGCATCATTTTCATCGACATTCCAGATTATCATCCACGCCCAATTGATCCAACTACACCTTTAACCACGCCCCCAATCGAGAAAACCACGAAAACAAAAGACGAAGCCAAGACGAATTTCGAAAATGACAACAAATTATCTGAGGTCATCTACTCAATCACATGACGAATGTTTTATTTGATATGTTTGTCAAATACAAGCACACAAAATAAATATAAGATATCTATACGTTGCTGATGACAGTTGAACAAAAGATATATGTGGTGGAGAAATGGATATAGTTCCAAATGGTGGATGACATGTCTATCATGGACCAAATCAATGAATACGAAAACTTAGTCGTATATGTGCTAAGCCAAGTTATTCGTCCCTAACAGGTACATTTAATATTTGGAGTAGGTAACTCCAAAAAAAAAAAAATCCTTCCTTGTCATGGAATAATTACTAAAAAAAAGCTTTACCTTGCAAATAAATAATGGGTGTGAATATCAGTTTCTTTTTCTTTCTCTTTTTAATTTTTGACTTTTCTTCAAGGCACTGATTTGAAGACCTATACATAAAAATCATTGAAGAATATCAGTTCTATGAAACTCAAATCATCACTTGCATCATTCAAAGAAATAAAGTGAATATTTTGTCTCAATAAGCTAAGTAATCACACTGCTCCAATTGGCTTTGATTCCTGCATTTGTGTTAGATGGCTGTGTTGACAAAAAAAAGACTATTTTGCCAATATTGAAAAAATGACGATTTTGCCCTTTGTATGTAAAAGTCCCACAACGGTTTTCATGAATTTTTTGACTAGTATATATTAAACCTTCTTATGTATTGAACTCAAAAGGTGGTGATGGAGAGGTTTTGAGACGGAAGGCGATTTTATGAAAACCACCACACGTGCGCGCTGCCGCCCGCTCGGACCGGGCTAGGGCGGGTTTTATTCAACCGAAATAATTTTTTTAAAACGGTTAAGACTTTTTCAAAGATGATTTTTTCTTCCTTGAATATTGGAGCCATCCCGGAAGTGGGTTATTTAGTGGAGCCATCTCGGGATGTTTGTTGCACCATGAGCCTATATAAGGCTACCTCTTGGGTAAGGAAGAGATCATCCGAAAATCACTTCCATTTCTTGGCTTTTGTGCACATACGCACGGTTCCACATATACGAGTTATATTTCCGCTATTTCATCCTCTCTGTCACGAGTGCACGTGAATAAGAGGGATTGCTGTGTAAACCTTGGGGAGCAAACGACCTTCGGTTGCACCATGGTCGTGCCGGAATTTTGCTTTCAGACAGTGGTTACACCACGACGCAGCTGTTGTCACGTTCTTATTTTCTAACACGCTGTTACTACACAACAAGACTGCTAAAGGACCTTATGGATAACACAGACAAGACAGAATCAGAAAACGGATAGAAGGAAATATGATACTTGGGGACCAGTCTGGCTTGAGTTGTGTAAAACAACTCAGAAATCGCCTTCATCAACTTGAGTCATTAAATAACACTAATGGAACCCACGAAGAAAAGTCTTGACGATGAAATTTGTACACGAAAAATCAGGTTTCTTGTCACTTAGGATACTACCCATTTCTTAATTATGTGAAAAAAAAGGTTAGTTATCCGTTTTCTAGTTAGGTTTTCGCTTTACTATTAACATATATCAGTAGACTGAGAATGGCACTTGTCTTTCAATTCTTCTAATTAGTATTTTCTCATGTGAAAATTGGATCAAAGACGCGTAAAGGTTGCAATTTGTAAAAATTCTGACCTCATATGCTGAAACTTTAGTAGCTCATCCTTTGCCATAGAGCTTCCATCCCAGAAACTGCTCGTAAGTATATCTTCTAATTAGTATTTTTTCTCATGTGAAATTGGATCAAAGACGCGTAAAGGTTGCAATTTGTAAAAATTCTGACCTCATATCCTGAAACTTTAGTAGCTCATCCTTTGCCATAGAGCTTCCATCCCAGAAACTGCTCGTAAGTATAGCAGATCACTGAATGGCAAGTTAAAAAAAAAAAATCAACAGTATAAGACTTTCCGTGGGACCATGATTATACTGAGAGGTGGCTCAGGCCATGTTCGACAAGAGCATTCGAACAGAACCTCAACAAAAATTAATTAATATTTAGAATAACTGTACATTAAAAATACAAAAGGGCCTATTTTAATTTTATGGTACAGAACCTCTTTTCTAACGTTTTTTTAGTTGAGCCGACCCTTATACTCTTTACCATCCTAATGCATGGAACCTGAAAAAGTTTGCTCCGACGCATGCATTCCAGCAAATGAATCCAAGAGCTCAGTTATTAGGAGAAGCAAATCTCATATTAGGTATATACATGAAAAGGAAAAGAAAAGTCCAAGCAACTCGTTGGAAATGACGTTAACGCCACATCATAGTGAATGACGAATACAAGATGATCTCATTCGGATAATATTCTCACATCAATTGATTGCAGCCACATAGAAAGCAGCAAACTAAATGACAAGAACAATCATAGTGAATATCTAAACTAGTTGCCTCTAAGATTCTCATGGTGATATATATGTAGTTATATATGCTTCACGGGATTTCTTGGATTGTTTGAATCTAATAGAAGGATCATTGAACCTCCATTGATTCTAGTGATCTGCTTTCTCTGTATGGCTTCAACAATGCAAAAAAAGTTTCGTTCGCAGGAGAGATAGCACCATCATCACTGCCTTAGTGGCTAATTGATGGTGGTATTTCTCCTGTGTAGGAAACCTTATTGGTGCATATTGATGCATAAAGTTGAAGAACACTGCTCTCAAGACATTCACTCAACCAAAACAAAAGTAAGAGGCTCATTCCCTTTCAGCCTTTCTTGTTCTCTTAACATCTCTTTTGAAAAAGGCATGTTAAACTATAAAAACGTTGGAATTCCTACCCTAGTATTTGACCACTTGATTTGTTTGACTTAAGGCGGCGACTGCGTTTTCTGGCGACTCCGGGCGACATTAAAACCGACTGGTGGAGTCGCAGTCGCCCACAAAAACCACGAAACGCGGAATTTAAAAATCCAGAATTATGTTGCATTACGTTTGCGTTTTTGTGCGTTTTGAATAAAATTACCACAATACCCTCGTATCTTTCTCTTATCTCTTCTCTTTTTCTATTATAATTTATATTAATTGTAAATATATATATATATGTATATGTTAAATATTTTAATAATTTTTAAATTTATTTCATATAATTGAAAATTATAATTAAAAAGTATACACTATAAACAACACAATTTAAATAAATTCTTTTATTAATAATTGTCTATTTTGGTAAAATTTTTTTCTTAATAATTGTCTATTTTGGTAATTTTGCAATCGCAACAGTTTTCTACCATTCGTTTCTAGTCGCAGTCGCCCGCAAATGCCGCCAATCGCTGACAAAAACGCTGCCAAGCGCAAGCGCAAACGCTGCGTTTCCACCAGTCAAGCTCTTAATTGAATCTCTCTACCTTACATTCAAATCAGAAACCATAGACTATTTTGAATCACTAGTCCCCTTTGTTTATCAACTATGTAATCCATTCAAATACTTCTCTCTTGTACTTCCAGAGGCAAAAAGCAATAGTGGTAAAGAGTTCTCATTACCTCACAAATGAAAGATAGAGTCGCAATCTCAGCCTTTATATGTCCTTTGCTCATACCTGCAACGACAATGGGCGATCCAAACAGATTAATAATCTGTAAACAGATTGCTCAAAGATGCTAGGTCTCTTCAAATAGTTACTCCACCCACAGTATGATCCTACATAGTTTAAGTGAAAGCAAGGACATACACGAAGAAGAAATGGATAACTCTACCTGCCTACACTGTCACTGAAAGATGAAATCAAGTTTTCCAAGCGATCTACAGTAACATTTGTTCCAATGAAGTAAACAAAGTACAAAATTATTACTATAAGCAACGTTTGATCAATTGAAATAACCAAAGTACAAAGCCACTACATCTTGTTGGAACAATCCTATTATCTATTACAGTGGAATATAATAAATAATTAAATATAAACAGAATCGAATATATATAAATACTGATTTTTCGAGACCTGCAAGCCGTTTTCTAAGACAGATTTTGTTCCCTTCTAGTATTCAACGATCACAGAAATACCTTTTGTCTTTGTCGAATTTACTTTGAGTGCTTCGTATGATAGAACAGAAGAGAGTTTTCGTTGAGAAAATCGAATTCTTTCTTTTCTTCAATGATAAATCTCCTGCTAAATCAAAATCATGACTGTTCATAAGATCATAACGTTATATCTTCGTAAATCTGAAAATTTAAAAGTTAAACATTTAATATTAAATATACACAAATCCATCCATTTACCCAATTCCAAAAAACATCACCAATGGTATATCGTAAGGAAAAAAAATTATTAATATAGTATATTGATGACTTTCCATATTTAGCATTATGGACTATCTCCCTTCAATTTCCTTCTTCTATCACCTTTCTGTAGTAGGGAACTAAATCATTCCTTTTGTTAAAACAAGATCACCCCTAAACCCTAATTCATCCCAAAAACAGCACTATACTCACCATGAACACGATTCGACATTACTACACTTTATACACACAAATCAAATTAAATTGAATCTCTGGCAATGCGATCAACAAAGCACAATTCACATATCCATTCATCTGATTTATCACCTCGTCGTTTTCCTTCACTTTCCGATAAACCGAACAGGTTAAATATCCCCAAAAGTAACCGAGAAAACTGAAAATGGAAAATCTCATCCTCCGTGTTTCACTTCAGCCATTAACGCATCACCTTCACTTTACGTCGCCATTGCCGATGTACATACACTTGCCGGGGCAATGCAGCAGTAGCAGAGAGAAAGAGCAAGAGAGAGAGAGAGAGAGAGAGAGCGACGCTATTCGTGTTGGGCTGGGCATAAGGTTCGATCCAATGAAACTGACCTTGGAGCTAAAAACTAATATTAGGTGAATTTGACAAATTTAAGATTTTATGTTCTGTAAATCTAATTTATCTATAATAACTATTTTAATTTATTTATTAGTTTTTACAGTTTTTAAACCTTTTAAAAAATTGTAAACCTAATTTTCAAAACTTTATAAATGATTTTAAAAAAATAATAGATGTATTTAATTCATTTCTCAAGTTCTTAGAACTTGTTTGTAACTCAATTCACGAGTATTATCTTTTATATTTAAAAGATTTAGTTTTTACCACAAAAAATTCATAGATTTTACAATTAATACGAACAATTTTTTACCTTTAATAAACTATTTTAATTTATATATTATTTTTTACAATTTTTACACCTTTTAAAAATTGTAAACTATTTTCTAAACTTTATAAATGACTTTTTTAAAAAATAATAATATACGTATTAAATTCATTTCTCAAGTTCTTAATTCTTGTTTGTAATTCAATTCACCATTCATATCTTTTGCATTAGTTTTATTATTTTTTATGTGAAAAATATTGAGTTTTTATCACTAAAATTTTATAGATTTTACAATTAATCCAAAAAAAATTATTCTCATTAACATAAATTTGATTACAGTAACTATATATATAACGAAATTATAAAAATTATAAAATTGACTTCTTTTATATATAACTCTATATATATATATTAGATGGTATTAAAAAAAACTATACAATAACTTAGAAAGCAAAATAAATAAAATAAGTAGATTGTAAAACATAATAAAAAAATTCTAACATAAAAAACAGATTTCATATTAAATTTTTAGTCAGAATAAAATAAATCATTCTCTTTTTAATCTGAATGTAAACAGATTTTATATTAAATTTGCAGTAAAAAAGATTTTATTTTTTCTAAAATATGTAAATTAAAAGGAAAAAAATAATGATACGAATCTCGATCAGTAAGTATATTTTATTTCTTCCCCGTATGTAATTATATTGTCAATTTTATTATATGTGTCGTACTTGATTTTTGGGCAATGAATTTTATAATTTGTATTAAAATATATTAATTCAATTACTCAATAGATATTTGTTCAAATTCAAATATTTTATTTAAAAACCGAATAATTTATTTTTAACATCTATGATTTTCTACAAATATTTCATTTATATGATATTTTGTCTACTAAATATGATCTAATTATAGGCTCTCTCATATATGATACTCCCTCTTAACGGATGAATGTTTTGTTGACGATATAATATTAATATATAAACCAAATAAATAAAACGGATTTTTACCAAGGTTCAAGAAAGCGATAGGCGCTAGGCGGGCGGACACCCAACGCCTAGCGCCCAGAGCGCCTAGGCGGAGTCTAGACGGTGTCTAGACGGGCTAGGCGGATATATATATTTTATTTTTATTTAATATAATTATAGCATACTTAATTTTATAAAAAAATATATAAATAAATAGAAAGATGAAGATGAGAAATGAAGGCGATGACAAAAGATGAAGGTGATGTCAATATACTAGAGACGATACAAGATAAGAAAACAAGGATGAAGACAAAGACGAGGATCAGATACAAATGCGAGGACAAGAGACTTAGATAAAGAAAAAGACAAATGAAATGTCGATGGCAAAGTCGATGAAGGCAAACACATGGATAGATGTCATTGTTAATTTTTTTTCTTAAGTACCAAAACGACGTCGTTTTGACGTCACTTTTTTTTCTAAAAAAAAAACCGCCTAGAGATTAGGCGGGCGGCCAGGGAACGCCCAGCGCCTAGGCGGGGCCTAGGCGGACGCCTAGAAGGATTTTTAGAACACTGATTTTTACTTTTAGAGGCGGTTGTTGCAAAGAAGAAAATTGGGGCCCATTCTGGGAGGACACAAAAATAATGGGCTTCCTTTGGAAGTTCTTTTAAAATCTGAAAATTACAAACTGACCCCAATGATCCAACGGCCAAAATAAGACGCGCAAGATTGGCTGACGTGGCGAGATCGGAACACACCAGAAGATACTGCATCCAAAAAAATTACAACGGAAGGTAGGTTTGAGTGTATTGTGGAGTTATGCACGTGATCGCACTGGAATTTAACCCGGACGTGTTGCCGTCACTAAACCGGATTTGATAATCGGAGACAGGTCCGATTACCCTTCTTTTGTGTTTCGTCGTCGTGGATTGGTTCTTCCGTCTGGTTGGTCTTTTGGAACCCCCAAACAAGGGAAAAAAAAGGAGAAAAAAACAAAGAGAGAACAGAGAACAATCGTGTCGGCGGCGTTCTTCGGAGGAACCCTAATTTACTCATTTCTCTTTGATTAATAAGTGTTTCGGATGTTTTGATGTGCAGTGTCCGATCCCTGGGTTTGTATATATCTGTTCTATTTCGCTTTTTCTTTTTCTTGGGTCGTTCCCTCTCCACACCTGGGTTTTCCCGTTTGTGGTGATCAAATTATCGTATGAATGATCGTCTCTTTGTGTGGTTTTTTTGTTGTTTTAGATCGGCTGCTGTATGGGGACTGTATGCTGTGAAATTGTTGGCTCTGTCAGTGATTGTTCGAGTTTGCGGCTTCTGTATTTGAACTGAGCTGGTGTTTCTCGTTGTTAAGGGTTAAGACATGGATTTGGTAACTAGTTGCAAGGTATATCCAGGCAATTTTGTTCTTGTAGGTGTGAAATTGTTCGGACACTTGTTCTTTTACTGGGTTGGTTGAAAGTGCCTGATGACAATTTGATGATGGTTTACTGTGCAAAGGTGTAAAAAGAGTTTCTTTCTGAATGTCTGTTCATTTTCCTGTCTCTAGCTCATTTTTGCATTACACAGAGGACTTTTACACATTTTTTTTGTTAGTTGATATATCGGCATAACAGGAAGAAGATAGAAACGAACAACAGAAACATGAATTGAGTAGCCTTGACCAGGTGGCAGTAGAGAGTTTTGTTTTGCCTCCATGTTAATTATCGAGTCATACTTTAAGTTTATCCTGATATATTTGCAGGATAAACTTGCATATTTCCGTATAAAAGAGCTAAAGGATGTGCTCACTCAGCTGGGGCTCTCAAAACAGGGAAAGAAACAGGTTAAAACTGTTTGCAAATGTTTGCATTTTAAAATTTTCAGCTTGATTAGCAGAAATTTTTCACAGTGCTTATAGGCTACAATAACATCTTCTGTTCCTGATTTGATCTTTTGGAAATATATCTGTGTAGGACCTCGTTGACCGGATTTTGGCCATTCTTTCAGATGAACAAGGTAAATGAAATTATTTATTAATGCCTATAGAGTATTCCAATACAAATTTCCACTGCTGGCTCTACGCACTGCTGATGAGTTTCTGTTTTCATTGCCTATTTACAGCTGCCAGGTTGTGGTCTAAGAAGAATGCTACTGTGGCAAGGGATGAGGTCGCAAAACTTGTGGATGATACCTATAGGTCTGCAGTGGATTATGCTACATTTTTTTTACTGAACTGCTAAGTATTCTCTTTTCGATTACTAGTGGTCCAACTCTCTTTGAGTTTTCTTATTCCACAGGAAAATGCAAGTATCTGGGGCAAGTGATTTAGCATCAAAAGGACAAGCTGGCTCAGATATCAGTAATGTGAAAGTTAAGGGGGTAGTTGAAGATCCTTTTCAAGCTGATATTAAAGTGCGGTGTCTTTGTGGAAGTTCTTTAGAGACGGACTCAATGATACAGGTAATTCAGAGGAGATCTCTTCTCAAATCCGGTTTCGGTTCATAGTTAATCTTATATTGGTTTGTTGCAACTGATTGTGTGATGTATTGCTTGTCAAATTTATGGATGACTTTTTTGTTACCTCTAGTTATAATCTTCTTTTGATAATTCAGTGTGAGGACCGGAAATGTCACATCTGGGAACATGTTGGCTGTGTAATTATCCCACAGAAGTCTATTCCCGACTCATTTTACTGTGAAATCTGCAGACTTACCCGAGCTGATCCGTGAGTATCTCTATATTTTCGCGACTCAAATGTGAGTTTCATGTTGATAGTTTATATTCTATTGTATCCTCTCATACCATGAGCCTCCCCTAGATGAATTTTAACAAGAGCATAATTTGATTGGATACATAGTTCATTCTGTTTTCTTTTGCTACTGTCTTCCAGAATTGTCTTGCTTGAATGCTGATTTAGGATTTGGTCATTAGATATAAATGGTATATTCAGATTTATATCTTAATTGTATCTTATGATAGTAAAACAGTTAATGGATTTCCTCTGCAGATTCTGGGTCACGGTGACACATCCGCTGTTTCCGGTGAAGTTGACCACTACAACTATCCCAACTGATGGGTGAGTCCTCATTCATAATTTCATTTACCGTTATTTGTTTGAAAAGCTTAATGGGCAATAGTAAAATGGCATTTCAGCTGTTGTGTTTCATCCTGCATTTTAAATAACTCCGTGATGCTATTTCTTCCTTTGTTCTTTTTTCAACAATGAGTTTAGTTATGAATCATCAGCATTGTGTGAATTAGTTGTTTTTTATGAGGATAAGCTAGAAGAAAGGTAGACTTTAGTCTCAAGCATGGATACTGCTTGTGGAAAGTTGAAGGATATGTGGCCTGCCTTCTTCCTAATTGTTTGTGGCCTTTCAGCCTAGGATTTATTCGAGTGTCTTGATTAGAGAACTATTATTGTATCCTGGAGTAGATGTGCAGTTCTTGCATAAGAAACATCATGACTGATTTTAAATTGTTCTAATAATCCTGTCAAAATGCTCCAGTACAAACCCAATACAGAGTCTGGATAGAACGTTCCAAATAACAAGGGCAGACAAGGACTTGGTAGCGAAACAAGAGTATGATGTTCAGGTTGTCGATTTCTTAACTAGGCATATAGTTAACTGTATCGTCTTATATATATCTAATTGGCATTTCATGTTGTTTCTGTCCAGGCTTGGTGTATGCTTTTGAATGACAAAGTTCAATTCAGGATGCAGTGGCCACAGTATGCTGATCTGCAGGTCAATGGTATGTCGGATTATGCCCTCTGCAATTCGGCCTGATCTGTAAACTTTCAATCTCAGCATTTAGTAATATTTAATTAGAACTGTGGGATTACGGGCTTCATGAATATAGCTATAAACACTAGTTTGTTTAGGCGTTGACTACAAGTCCTTGGATTTTGTTCATGTTCGTGTCGCTTTCAATAGAATATCTTAATTTTTATTGTTATTGTAAATCATGATCTTTTTGAATAAGAACTCCCAATATGTTAACTAATCTGCTATAGGGTTCTTGGTGAATTAATTTCCTCTTGTAGGTGTACCTGTACGTGCTATTCACCGACCTGGGTCGCAGCTTCTAGGGGCCAATGGCCGTGATGATGGACCAATTGTATGTTTTTCATCTTTTTGTGGTGATGTTTTTTGTGGTTATTTTGTTTCTCGTATGCCACTTTGATCAAACACTTAATGATGCAATATGTTTGCATCTCGTATTCCTTGTTTTGGCAGATCACCCCTTGTATTAGGGATGGCATTAACAAGATAACTGTAAATGGATGTGATGCTCGTGTTTTTTGCTTTGGGGTTAGACTTGTGAAGCGAAGAACTCTTCAGCAGGTACTTCAATTTACTTATCAAATTTTTCTTGGAAAATGTCCAAATGTGTTCTGTGGGGGTAATTAAGGCATGAATGTTCAAATAGAACCTTATAGCATGTATAAAAATACTCCAACCAGTCATTCTAATCTATGTCCAGCCTTGGTGTTAATTTAGTTATGAGCATCTTTGACATCTATCATGTTTTTCTCCGTTTTCTTCCAGTTTATGTGAAAATTGTTATTCAGAAATTTGTATCAGATTGCAAGTTATAGGGTTCTCAGCTTGTGCAAGTGGCACGTGTTTTCGTTTAAGCTCAAGTGAGAAAGTGAGCCTGATCGTTTGTAATCCATGTATGAAAATTCTGACTTCATTTTAGGCTAGCATTAGTTTCTTAATGTAGGTTAATGCTAGAACTTCTCTTTCCCCTTTTTTTGTACACTATATTAATCACTATTGCTAGAGGAATGTTATTTATTGTGCTCTCAAGTCCGGATATGAGGTTCTCTGTGCTTCAATTTTTCGGCCGGAACTCATTGTTTTCTCTGTGAGCCTTCTTGATATCTACTTTTTTTTCTGTATCCTAGGTTCTAAATATGATTCCAGATGAGTCTAAAGGTGAGCCCTTCGAGGAGGCTCTTTCCCGTGTGCGTCGATGTGTTGGAGGTGGAACTGGAGGTGATAATGCCGACAGTGACAGTGACATTGAAGTCGTTGCAGATTTCTTTACTGTTAATCTACGTTGTCCTGTAAGTCACACTCAAGTAGCTTGTAGCTCAGCTTTTCATACGTTGTCATTACACATGTAGTTATTGTTGTATCCCTCTTAGGACTATCTGATTGTTTCTCAACAGCATCTCTCTACTCGAATTTCTTCTTCGGGTCTGTGTTTATGTCCGCATTTTGGAGACTGATTTGAACATATATTTTCTGTTTGTGCATTAGATGAGCGGTTCCAGGATAAAAGTCGCGGGGAGGTTTAAACCCTGTGCACACATGGGCTGTTTTGACCTTGAGGTGTTTGTGGAGCTGAATCAACGTTCCAGAAAGGCAGGTGTTTTGACATAATTTAGATAACCTTGATTTTCCGTGATATTCTCTGAGTCGATTGTTATATGTTTTGCATAATGGCAGTGGCAGTGCCCGATTTGCCTGAAGAACTACTCGTTGGAGCATATAATTATGGATCCTTATTTTAATCGTGTCACATCTAAGGTTATTTCCATCAAGTTTTGGCTTCTTATTTATTTAATATTTTTTTTAATACTTTTCGTTGAGGATCTTTGTGTTCTAACCGCTCTACAGATGAGACATTGTGATGAAGATGTGACTGAAATTGAAGTGAAGCCTGACGGTTCTTGGCGAGTGAAGTCTAAAAGTGAGAACGACCGTAGGGAATTAGGTGAACTCACACAATGGCACTTGCCTGATGGTAATATGTGCCCCTCTGCTGATGAGGTTAAACCAAAAGTGGAAACATTAACCTCAGTGAAACAAGAAGGTTGTTCAGACGGTCCAACTGGTCTGAAACTCGGAATAAGGAAGAACCGTAATGGCCTTTGGGAAGTTAGCAAACCTAATACGATTTGTTTTTCTTCTGGAAATAGAGAAGAGAAGATAGGATTTCAAGAGCAGAACATTATAATGAGTAGTAGTGCTACTGGAAGTGGTAGGGATGGTGATGACCCAAGTGTAAATCAGGAAGCTGTTGGAGCCTTTGATTTTGCAAACAACGGGATTGAACATGATTCTATGTCCATGAATGTCGATTCTGGGTATAATTTTGCTGTCAGGAGTCAGCCTACAGCAGCTAGAAATTCGGAAGTTATTGTGCTAAGTGATTCAGATGATGAAAACGATGTCCTGATTACATCCGAAGCAGCATACAATAGCAATCAAACTGATAGCGGGGTAGATTTTCCGCTAAACCCGTCTGGTATGATGAATACGTTCAATGAAGACCCGAATGCTGTGGCTGGGGTCAATTCAGGCTTGGGTCTCTTCAACAATGATGATGATGATTTTGATATGCCCATGTGGCAGTTGCCTCCTGAAACCCAAGGAGGTCCAGGGTTCCAACTATTTGCTCCTGATGCTGACGTCTCCGAAGGATTGGTCGGTTTGCAGCACGGTTCACTGAACTGTGCCCCCGCAATAAATGGTGGGTTCACCATGGCTCCAGAGACATCAATGGCATCTGTTCCAATGGTTCCAGACTCGGGTGGGCGGTCTGAAGCAGATGCAAATGATGGCTTAGTTGACAATCCTCTGGCATTTAGCAGAGACGATCCTTCGCTCCAAATATTTCTTCCAACAAGACCCGATGCCTCAGCTCAGCCCGATTTTGGAAACCAAGCTGATGGGGCAAATGGTAACCGTAGCGATGATTGGATCTCTCTTAGGCTTGGTGATAGCATGTGCGGGAATCAAGGAAATCAAGGTGGAGTGGCACCACCCGCCCACGGGCTTAACGCCATCCGGCCAATATCTGCAAGGGGAGACACCGCATTGGATACACTTACAGATACCGGTTTGTTCCCTTACTCGAGACTAGTTATTCGTATGAATCAAGTTAAAGAACAAAAGGCCTGTTATAAAGAAAATATCGGTCTCTCTCTCTCTCTCTCTCTCTCTCGCTCGCTTGAACAGTCTTATGTTTTTCTCTCTGCAGGTCACGGGGCTCTAATTTGAAGCCTTGTTAAATTTGATTGTGAAGATTGTTAATACTGACTTTGACTGCCTAATTGCAGCTTCATTGCTTCTGGGTATGAATGAGAGTAGAGGAGAGAAAGCAAGTAGACAAAGATCGGATAGTCCGATGTCGTTACGTCGGCAGAAGCGATCTGTAAGACCTCGGCTGTTTCTCTCGATTGACTCAGATTCAGAGTAAAATGATTTGTTGTGGGCTG
>CM071870.1:40332185-40347264 GCA_036759665.1 Gynandropsis gynandra | reverse complement strand
TCACGTGTCCGTTGAAATTTTTTAACGGAGGCCCGTTGGAAAAATTGTGACGGATGCCTGTTAAAAATGTCAATAGATGACCGTTACAAAATTGCAACAGATGACCGTTACAAATTGCAACGGATGCCCGTTACAAATTGCAATGGATACCCGTTAAAAATTACAACGAATGGCCGTTACAAATTGCAACGGATGTCCGTTGATATATTGGCGAGAAAAAAGAGCGTGAATTTCATATTTCCAACGGGCATCCGTTGGAAACTAGCAGAAAAGAGCAATGGACGTCCGTTGTAAATTGGCGGGAAAAGGCAATGGACGTCTGTTACCATTTGGCGGGGAAATAGCGTCTAACGGATGCCCGTTAGAAATTGAAACGGGCATCCGTTGGAAAGTTGGTTAAAAAAATAATAATAATAATAATAATAATAATAATAATATTTTTAAAATAAAAAGTTTTTAATTAAAATATTAAAATTGTTTACAAAATACATCAAAACTAAAACTAATCCTATTACATTTCATTTAGATCGGCTGGGCCGATATCATCTCCGCGATCACCACCACCTTCAGACGGCGTTGCATCCAAATCGAGACCCGCTTCTTGCCGCGGCGTTGATCACCTCACCTCACCGTATAGCAACTCAATGACGCTCTCCAACTGCTGCATTTGGGAGTTTTGTTGCGCCACTTGGGCTCGAGTTTCTCGAAGTTGTGATTCGAGATCCTCAATCCGCCGTTGTTGCGTATAACTCTCTTGGACTGCGGGAGGTACCGTCGTGGCATCCTCAATGATATCTTTTTGAACTGCCTCGAGTCCGTATAGATGCCCCTTATACAGTTTCACCGACTACAAGACAAAAAAAATAGAGTTAGATTTTTACAAAATATTTTACTAATAATCGAAAAACAAAAGAAAAAGTTTTTACCTCTAAATAAATTTTGTCCTTTTGTAAAGGCCTCAACTCGTCGGGAGTCGAAACGCAAGATTGTGATTGCTGTGTGATCTTCTCCATCACAACTTTCTCTTCGGGAATGATTTTGATTCTGAAGTATGGCGATGCGGACTATCTCCGGGAACCTTCTCGTCGTACCGACATTTTTGGCCTTCTCGCTCTTGGCCTTGAAATCTGCAGACTCCCAATGCTGAATCATTTAATTGAAGACCTCGTTCGTTACCCATGTCGGTTTATGATTTTTGGTGTAGTAGTTGTGCTTGGCGTTGTTCATCATAAGGCGCATCCGAGCCTGCATGTCCTGCACCCATGCTGTGTAGATACGCAACGTATCCTTTCTCCGCATCTATATGCGCGCTGAAAAATAATTTATAATTTGTTAGTTTTATAATATATATATATATAACTAATAATTTTAAATGAAATGTAATTTAAAACTTACGATAAAAGTGCACCACCATCGGTGGCGCACGGCTTCTGGCATAACTTGCCAGGAATAATATAATCGGTCCAGTAAGGAACCTTGGATGATGTTGTTGTTCGTGTGTTTGATCACATCATCCACGTCAAACCTGCAATATCAAATTAAAAATTTATATAATATTTATAACTTACAATAATATAAATGCAAATAAATATTTTTTTACCATAACGTCCCTAAAGAATGTTCGGGATCGATAATCGGAAGGGTACGACGCCCATCAAAATTATCAATCAAAGAATCGATATCTATCATATCTTCCTCTTCATCAAATATCGGCGGTGCCGATATTGGTGAAGGAGGAAGATATGGTGGTGGTGGAGGCGGGGGAGGAGCTCCAGCAGAACCAACCAACATTCCTCCCGATCCTATAAATCTTCTAGCCCTCGTGTTTTTGTTTAGTGTTTGCAAATGTGTTTGTGTGTGAAATGTAGAGTTTGAGAGGATTTTGAGGTTTTGATTTGTGTTGAAAATGAAATTGTTCAACGGTTTATATATAGAAGTTTCCAACGGGCAATGGATGACCGTTGGAAAATACGTCATCTCAACGGACGTATTTAATTGACACGACGTCCAGTCTTTCCAACGGGCGTCCATTGGAATTTCCAACGCATGCCCTCTGGAAATGCATGTTCCCGAGGCAACAGACGGCAAAATGGCGGCTCGTCTCCCTTTGCAACAGGCATCCGTTACAATTTCCAATGGATTCTTGTTGGAATTTCTACAGACTAGGGTAGGCATCATTACACTTTGCAACAGGCATCCGTTAGGCATCATTAATGGATGCTCGTTCGAATTTTTTCGACCGTTACAGGTTCCAACGGATGCCCGTTGGAATTTTTGTAACAGGCGTCCATTACAGTTTTCCAACGGATGCCCGTTAGAGATCTGGAAAACTTAGAAAGTTTTTCAAGTGTCGAAAGCGATTTCGTGTTTCAACGGGCATCCGTTAATATTTCCAACGGATGCCCGTTGGTATTAGATAATATGAAGTGCTAATACATTAAACATCATTTAAATATTGTTCGATTGTATTAACATTTCGATTGTTCGATTACACATCATCTACATTATTACACATCATGTACATTACACGTCATGTACATTACACATCATCTATTGTATTTACATTTCTTCTTCAGTAGATTCATCGATTAGCGAGTCTTCATTCGATTGTTCATTGAATTCATCGTCGTTTTCATCTTCAGCATCTTCCGGTTCAACCTCTTCATAATCGCGTATGAATTCTCCATCTATGTCAGTTCTTGTGAGAATCTCCTAGCAATTTGTATCAATTAAACAAATCGATTGCGGATGATTGGGTTGCAACGGATCTTCTTTATCATCAAAGCTTATGATCCCTCGTGGCTTGATCTTTACTACATACCACCATTCCTCTCTTCGACATTTCAATTTTGTTTGATTTAGTTCCTTCAAAAGGGATTCAACCATTTTGGTGTGCCAACATTATTATTCAACTCACTCGGGGAGCATGTATGAGTCTTGTTGTGTACATTCATAGAGAAAACATCTAAAAGATTGCGCCTAACCACATGTAATGGCCATTTGCATTCAAAATCTCTTTGTTTGTATATTGTGGAAAGCAATGTCTTTGTCGACTTCACTACATTAAATCTGAGGCATTTATACATTTTTTAAGAAACACCACGATACCCTATACATCCAATCAAGTTTAGTGAGATTTCAGAAAAATATATATTTCAAATATTTTGAGTTTTTTTTCTTAATTTTGTTATTGGATCTGATTTCGTGTCGAACTCAAGCGGTGAGCAAAAACCGAAACGATGCAAAATATGGGGTCAAAAATTAATTTTTAAACTTTTATTTGCTTAGATTATTTTTCCTTTTAAACTAAAATTTCATTAAGATCTCTCTCTCAATCACACAATTAACATAGGGTAACAATAAACAGAAAAGGAAAAAAAATTGGGGAATGGCTTCAACTCAGAGGCGAAGCGTCGGACTCGACTCGAATCCTTTCTGCCGGCTACCTCCGTCGTCGAAGAATCCTCTCCCGGTGGTGAGACAGTTTATGAAGGTGGTTTTGGATTCAACAATGGAGACAGAGATGCTGTTAAAATTAAAATTAACTGGTGTGCCAATTTTTCTTGGAAACAATTCCTTGACTTCCAGAAATGGAGACAAAGATGTTTGCAAACAATTTCTTGACTTCGATACTTTATTTTTTTGTATCTTTTGCATGGACATAACATTATCCCGCGTTCTTGACACAAAGGTTGCATCGATGCAAAACTCATGAATTGCTCCAATCCGTGTAAGAATTCTTGCATAATCTCTTCGGTTATAGGATATTTTCTTCTATACATCCATTCTCTCGATCTATATATATCTCGATTTGAAGATGACGACATTTTGTTGAAAATATGTTTGTTATTGATGGTTTGATGCAATCTTTGGTTTTGATCTAAATAGTGAAATTTCCAACGGACATCTGTTGGAAATTGCAACGGATGCCCGTTGCAAGATCATGTGAATTTATTTCCACCAGAGAACCTCGAAATTAACAATTTCAATGGGCATCCGTTGCATTTGTAACGGGCATCCGTTACAGTTAGCAACGGATGCCCGTTGAGATTTTTTTTCCGGGCTTCTAACGGACTTCCAATGGAAATGGCCAACGGAAGAAATCTGTTAACATTTCGTTAAAAATTGTGACGGTTTGCAATAGTTGGGGCAACAAACAGTATCCGTTAAACCTCCGTTGAAATTTGTAACGGATTCCAACGGATTTGCCCCCGTTGAAAGTACTCACAAATCCGTTACAATCCGTTGCCATTTCGTATCAACAGACGGATCCGTTGCCCCGTCCGTTGGAAATGACGTGTTTTTTTGTAGTGAAAAATTCACAAATCTTTCTTCTTCTCTCCCACTCTTCAATTGATGGAAAATATTTATAATTTCTATCAAGCAACTGCAAATTGTTAAATGCATGTTCATGTTCTATAGCAACTTTGAGCATCAAATAAGTGGAATTCCATCTAGTAGAGACATCCAATCGCAGACCTATTCCACTTTGAATATCAACTTGCTGACAACATTCCTCAAACATTTCCTTCTTTCCGACCATTTCACATATTTTATACTTTCTCTACTCTTATGTAAAGCAGAATCGACGACTTTAAGCCCTTCTTGCAAAATCAAATTCAGAATATGTGCACAACATCTTACGTGGAAAAATTCACCATTGCATAGCAAACCATTCTGTAAACAAAGTCGATCCCTTAATATATTTTGCATACTATCATTAGCTGATGCATTATCAAGTATGAGAGAAAATGCTTTTTTCTCTATCCCCCAATATTTTAAAATCTCAAAAACCTTATTGGCCAACTCAATTCCAGAATGCGGGGGTTGCAAAGGACTAAATGATAGTATCTTACTGTTTAATGCCCAAGAATCATCAACATAATGTGCAGTCACGTAAAGATAACCTTCCACAACTATGGATCTCTACACATCGGCAGTTAAACAAATCCTACTAGAAACATTAGCTATCTCAGCTTTTAGCTTCTTTTTCGTACTTTGATGTAATCTAAATACATTGGCTACGAGAGTGTTTCTAGAAATCGGTTTGAAATCTGGATTCATATACTTAAGCAGTTGCCTAATTCTCTTATACTCCACAAAGGAAAATGTAAGATCATGCTCTATGAAAACCATAGCTAAAAACTTGTGAATCATCAATTGAATCTTTTTAGCTATTACCATTTCTTCACGAGCAAACATCTCCGTCGATTCAGAAAATTTGGCAGGTGGTCCTTTGCATACCAACAAATGAAGAAGGAGTGTAGATGTTCCATTTCTAGTAACATTATCCGGATAATCCTTTTTGCAATAATTGCAAGTAATTCTATTCCCAATGGTTGAAAAATGATCCTATGCACGTGAAGAATGTCGTCGTTTTCGTGTACTTATTTGATCATTTGCTTCCATAGACTCACTCGGTAATGATGGCGCCTCATTGGTACTTTCTCCGCTCCTCATTGGTAACGATGATGACACTGTAAACCAAATAACAATGAACAAGCAAAACAACATGTATTATTCTTGATACATTTCCAGATTATCAGTTACTGCAAAAGGGATGCATTCGCTATGATTAATACACAAATTACAATTCTATTACTAAGTTCTTAAATTGTTGCAATCTATGAATAAATAAAAAAGGACAACGCAATAAAGGTTTGTCAGGACATTTGGACCAAATGATTTGGTAGTGCTGACAAAGCTAATACCAGGTTAACTAGAATAGTAACACTGAAGAATTCCCATCTTCTCTAGAAAACTCAACTATCAACATCTCCTAACTACACACATTGTACAAAGATTGTCTCCACAAAGGTACTGGGCACCACCAAAAGTACTTGACATTGAAACAATTTTACGCAATCGGTCCATATATAGAATATATCTCGATCGAGCAGAATTTCCTCATACAAATTATGTATTCACGAAAAGGAGAATAAAAAACGACCTAAATTAAACATTCAAATCCAATGCCCAATTTAGACGCTGCCCAAAGCCAACGAAAACAAGGTAAACATTCGAATCCATGAGCTGGCTAACCTCAAAATCACTAAGCAACAGTTAAAATATATAACTTTTTCGATCATAACCCAAGAGAAACTCAAAACTTACCGAGAAAGAGATCGACGACTAGAGAAGGAGCTCGACGACGAAGCGAACCACCAGAGCGAGCGAGCAAACCACCGGACAGAGAGTTAAACGGAATAGCTAGCCACCGTGAAAGAAGAGACCGAAGGGTTCACCGTGAAAGAAGAGACCGAAGGGTTCGACGACCATAGAAGGAGCTTGACGACGGAGTGAACCACCGAAGCGAGTAAGCGAACCACCAGACACAGAATTAAACGGAAGAGCAATCACCGTGAAAGAAGAGTGAAAATTTCAGTATTTGATAAACATGTTTAATGGATTAAATGTATATAACCCATTATTAAAATGGATATAAATGGATTTTAATCCCATTAAACCCATATAAACCAAAAGTTATTTTTATTTTGGAAAAACAGCCTATTCCCCCCTTGATTTTCATGCTTTAGTTCTATTCCCCCCTCGATTTTGACCCTCGTCTTATTCCCCCCTCGATTTTCAGTTTCAGCCTATTCCCCCTCGACTATCATTTTTAATCCTATTCCCCCTCGATTTTGATCTCATCCTATTCCCCCCTTAATTATCACAAATCTGCCTAAAACCCCCTCCGATTTTGACCCAATTTTGACCACATTTTTATTTCAATTTTGATCCAATTTTGACCCAATTTTGATTTTAATTTTGACCCAATTTTGATTTAAATTTTAATTTTGATTTTAATTTTAATTTGGTTTTAATTTTGATTTTAATTTTAATTTTAATAATAATAAATTATTATCTCAATTTTGACTTGATTTAATCCTAATTAATCCAATTTAAGTATAAATTGAAAATCCGAATTAATCCGAACTAAGTTAAATTGAGTCCAAAATTGAGTCAAAACTATGTCAAAATTGATTTTAATTTTGACCAAATTTTAATTTTAGTTTTGATTCAAATATAACTCAATTTTGACTTGATTTAATCCTAATTAATTCGAATTAAGTAAAAATTGAAAAATCCGATTTAATCCGAATTAAGTTAAATTGAGTCCAAAATTGAGTCAAAACTATGTCAAAATTGATTTTAATTTTGACCAAATTTTAATTTTAGTTTTGATTCAAATTAATTTATAATAATAAAATAATTATAGACTTACCGTTGTTATACCGTTTATCATAATTTAAATGGTCGAATTCCAATTTAATTAATCAAATTTCGATATTAAAATCAATATAAAAAATATATGTGTAAAAATATTTATTAATATTATTTACTGATAGATCAAAATAAATGATATAATTGAAAATTAAATAATTAGTCGATTATAATTATTGATTCAAATATATAAATTATTGATTCGATTTTAGGATGTCTTGGGGATAATATTAAATAAAAAAACTTATGCTTTGATGGTTAACGGTAGGATTTATATCTTACGAATAACTTGATTTATTAAAATTAAAATTAAAATCAAAATTAAAATTAAAATCAAAATCAAAATTAAAATCAAAATTAAAATCAAAATTGGGTCAAAATCGGGTCAAAATTGAAATCAAAATTTGGTCAAAATTGGGTCAAAATCAGAGGGGGTTTTAGGCAGATTTTTGATAATTGATGGGGAATAGGATGAGGTCAAAATCGAGGGGAATAGAACTAAAACATGATAATCGAGGGGAAAATAGGCTAAAATCAGAGGGAGGAATAGAACTAAATCAGGGGGAATAGGCTGTTCAAGTGATCCCATGTGACTCATTTCCATGCGTTTGAGGCTCAAAGGTATAATCATTTTTTTTAAATTACTTTTGCCTTTTTTGCTCCTCAAATTTTGTTTAACATTAACTCTCTTTTGGCCATTGAATGAGTATTTACAGAGTGGAGATGATCAACGATGAGATGCTGGTATTCTACATCGAATCCCATGGACCTACTGACATAGTTTTCCACATGGAGAACCACGAGGATGGCGTTTGCTCAGCGGAGGCTGTGGATGGCAGCCGTGATGTGTGGAGTTGCAAGAATTCGGATTCATGATCCACCGATCACCTCGTTGTTATGGTCCATGGAATCTTAGGGAGGTAATTCGCTGGTTTCTGCTGTTTCTGGAGTCGAGAGTTTTCAGTTTGTCGGGGTTCTTCGGCGTTTATGAATATGAATGATCTCATCTTCGTTTAGGTTAACTGTTGGTTATGGGAGGTGTTAATTTACGGTTATTTTCTTGATTTATCTGGAATTAGTTGAATCTCCGTCTCGTGGCACTGCCAATTTTGGACTGAAAGTGATCCATTTCGGTTTCACACGATTAGATTGCTCTGTCTTCTTTCATTTTTCTTGCTACATTGGTTCGTTGATATGTTTTGGACTTCGCCGGTGTCAGTGATGAAGTTCTTTTGTATGCGAGAATGGTGATTTTAGCTCGTTCTTTTTTCTGTAGTACGGATGATTGGAAGTTTGGAGCTGAACAATTCTTCAGAAAGCTCCCTGATAAAGTATTTGTTCATTGTAAGAAGTCCCTTTTCCTTAGTTCTTGGTGTTATTTTTTCTGTAGTACGGATGATTGGAAGTTTGGAGCTGAGCAATTCGTCAGAAAGCTCCCTGATAAAGTATTTGTTCATTGTAAGAAGTCCGTTTTCCTTAGTTCTTGGTGTTACTTTCCAAGTAGGAAGAACAATGCAAATATGGTCATTGTGTTTAGGATTTGGGGATACGTCTGGCTTGTTGGATTCTAGATTATATGTGCTGATTTGTGTTGAAGGGCATTATATTGATTGTTTTTGGAATTTGTTTCCACAAAATGTTGAATTTGTATTTGGTGTATCTTATTGTAAATTATTTTAGTTGTAAATCCCATTTGTTATCAATTGATGACTAAAAGAAAATTATATGTAGTATTTCCAAGAGGTTCTGTTTCTCTCTCTCTCTTATCTCCCTCCATTGGTTGTGTCATCAGGATAGGTTTGTGATGCTGATACTAGCTACGGCTCCCATTGCCCCTTGTTTCTTATGTTTTTGGTGTTTAAATAGGTCGTGAAAGAAATGTTTCTAAGCTTACTCTAGACGGCGTAGATGTAATGGGCGAACGTCTAGCAAATGAGGTAAGTGAGTGTCTCATGTTCCTTATTCTCCGAAATTAGCTGATGTATTCTGGCCAATGCAACAAAATGGTCTGACGAAACCTTGGATATCAGGTACTTGAAGTAATTCAAAGAAGACCAAATATCCACAAAATCTCCTTTGTGGCTCATTCCTTGGGAGGGCTTGCAGCAAGGTATGCGAATGGGAAATTATACAGACCAGTTACACATGAAGATGTGATGGTTCATCGGTTAACACTGGTGAAAAGACTTCAAATGGCACAATATGTGGCCTGGAGGCTATGGACTTCATAACCTAGCTACTCCTCATTTGGGTTCTAGGGGTAATAAGCAGGTAATGAAGTGCAGGTGTACTTGCAGAGTTACATGTAACTTACGTGACTTGGCATGATGGCCTAGTCTTGTGTGAAATTATACCTTAAATTAGTTTAAACTTGGAATATTTTTTTTTCTGTTACGATTTTTGTTGACCAAGGTCACTTCTATGAACCTGTTGTACAAACTTATGACTAGAAGAGAATTTATAAGCCTCCGTCGGGCAGGCCTTCCACCAAACTTTGAACTTCATCTTGATAGGGATAAAGTTGACACACTTTCATGAACCAAGAAGAATTGTTTGTATCCTTGCTACACCTTGTGATTCACTTTTGCTGTTCTGGATGGATTAATGATCTTGAAAAATACTTCAAGTGTTTTCAGTTTCCGTTTCTCTTTGGTTTTACGTCATTTGAGAAAGTCGCAGGTCTTGGCTTTCAGAGATTTAACTTTTATGAAAACCTAAACACAAACAGGATCTGGCTTTGCATAATTCATACAATATTCACTATAATAACATATATCAGAAACTTACCTGGATCCATGATGTGCAACGGAAAAACTTTGAAGAAACTCTTAAACTAGGGTTTGTTCTCTCTCCTTTTACTCTTTCTGTGATTTGTCTTTTGATAGATAAAAGTTTAGATGGTAAAGTCTCTTTTTTTATAGGTTTAGGAAACCATGAACCCTAATACTATATGGGTAAGGAGAGATGGACCTTAATTAGATAATTGTCCACGGGCTTTAATTCTTTAATAGATATCTAACCATCAAAGTGATATACTTTAATATTAAAGCCCAAAACCCAAGTTACATGAGCCATAATATTTAATTAATTCTAACATTCTCCCACATGGCCATGTGACGACTTTGATGATCTAATAAACTTTATGTGCGCAATTTTACATTAGATTCATCTTTCGTCAATAACCTTTACTTGAACAACAACCGATCGAATCATGGCAGTTTCACGTCATTATGCAACATGATCCCTTCCAAGTATTACAACCAATCATCATCCAACATTCTTAATGGCCAGGAGAAAACTATAAGTATCAATCATGCATGTTATCTCACTTAACATCATGTGTACACAAATAATATAATGATAACATGACTAGTAATCACAGAAACATAACTGTTATTGAATTCAAAAAAATGTCATAAACATCCTGAGCAAAACATTCACTGAACATGTCACTACAGCAAGGACTTATCTGTAATGCCCATCCTTTTGACATGGCCTCTAAATGCCTTGGCGATAATCCCTTAGTCAACGGATCCGTTACCATAAGATCAGTACCAATATGTTCAATAGACACTCTATGTTTCCGCACTTCTTCTTGAACAACCAAGTACTTAATCTCCATGTGCTTAGCACCCTTAGAGTACTTGTCATTCTTAGAGAAGAAGAGAGCTGTGGAATTATCACAATAAAGTCTCAGCGGTCTGGCTATAGAGTCGACAATTCCAAACCTTGAGACAAAGTTCCGCATCCACAATCCATGAATAGTAGCCTCCAAGCATGCTACAAATTCAGCTTCCATAGTAGAAGCAGCGATGACAGACTGCTTTCCACTCCTCCATGACACTGCTCCTCCAGCTAATAGGAACAGATATCCGAAAGTCGACTTTAAGGTATCAACACATCCAGCAAAATCTGAATCTGAATACCCAATGACCTCCAGATCGTCAGATCTCTTATACACAAGCATGTGCTCCTTGGTGCCTTGCAAGTACCTCAGAACTTTCTTCCCAGCTCTCCTGTGGTCCATTCCGGGATTATTCTGATACCGGCCTAACATTCCAACAGCAAAGCTGATATCTGCCGCGTACATGTTTGAGCGTACATCAAACTCCCGACCACTGATGCATAGAGAATCCTTTCCATTTCCTTTCGTTCCAACTCGTTTCTCGGACTTTGTTCATTACTGAACTTATCCCCTTTCTGAATTGGAACTATCCCTGCGGAGCATTTATCCATTCTGAATCTCTCTAAAATCTTATTGATATAACTTTTCTGAGACAATCCCAACAGTCCTTGTGATCTGTTCCGGAATATTTCTATTCCTATCACATAGGATGCCTCACCCATATCTTTCATCTCAAAATTCTTAGAGAGAAACTTCTTTACATCATGTAACATTCCTATGTCATTTGCAGCAAGCAAAATATCATCAACATACAAGACCAATATCATGTACTTGCTCCCACTAACTTTCATGTAGATGCACCGATCAACGATGTTCTCTACAAAGCCGTAAGATGTAATGGTATCATTAAACTTAAGATACCATTGTCGGGAAGCTTGCTTTAGTCCGTATATTGACTTTCTCAGCTTACACACCAAATTTTCTTTTCTTGCTGTTATAAAACCTTTAGGTTGGTCCATATACACTTCCTCCTCTAGATCACCATTTAAAAAAGCAATTTTCACATCCATTTGGTGAAGCTCTAAGTCATAATGAGCCACCAAAGCCAATACAATTCTCAAAGAGTCTTTCTTAGACACATGAGAGAAAGTCTCTTTGTAGTTGATGCCATCTTTCTGGGTGTAACCTTTAGCAACAAGTCGGGCCTTATACCTTTCGATATTACCATTAGAGTCACGCTTGGTCTTGAAGACCCATCTACAACCAACTCTCTTAGAACCTTCCGGTAAATCAACTAAGTCCCAGACTTTGTTGTCATCCATTGACTTTAATTCTTCTTTCATGGCATCAAACCACTTTTCAGAATTGTTATTGTTCATGGCTTGATTGAATGAAACTTGATCTTCATCAATGCTTAAGTCACATTCATGTTCGAGAGTATAAACCTCATAATCATCTGAGATAGCGGATCTTTTCTGCTTTTCAGACCGCCTCAAAATAATTTGTGGTTGATTAACCACTTCCTGCACTGTGACTGGTTCATCCCGTACATTCTCATCATGTGGGTTTTGGACATCTTCTTGTTGTATCGAAATGTCACGTGACGATGATGTGACATTAGGAACAAGAACTATAGGAGGGATATCGGGTGTTGAAACATTATCCCGAATCTCTTCGATATCCACCTTCCGTGATTCATCACTCCCACTGATTTGACCATTCTCAGTGAACCTAGCATTGCCAGTTTCTATTATTCTCGTACTATGGTTAGGACAGTAAAATATAAACCCCTTCGATTTTTCTAGATAACCAATGAAAAATCCTTTGACTGTCCTTGCATCAAGTTTCTTTTCATGTGGATTATACACCCTTACTTCTGCTTGGCAACCCCAAACGTGCAGGTGCCTTAAGCTCGGTTTCCTGCCTGTCCACAGTTCATAAGGTGTCTTAGGGACTGCTTTACTAGGAATCCGATTCAGCAGATACGTTGCTATCTTTAATGCATGCATCCACAATGAAAGGGGTAGAGAGCTATTACTTATCATGCTCCTAACCATGTTCAATAATGTACGATTCCGCCTTTCAGCTATACCATTCTGCGGAGGTGTACCGGGCATCATATACTGTGCACAAATGCCCCTACTTTCGAGGAATTTTGCAAATGGACCAAGACATTGTCCTTTCTCATCATATTTGCCATAATACTCACCACCTCTATCAGATCTCACAACTTTAACCTTGCTATCTAAATGCCTCTCAACCTCATTAATGAACACCTCAAGGACGTTCACTGACTGAGACTTATCATGGTTATTGAGCATATTCGAGGCTTTTGTCTACATTTCGTGTTTTGTGTAGGAAATGAAGACATGAAGGAAAACACGAATGATTACGGCAATTCCAACCCGAAAACGTGTTAAAATGACAACATACCTCATGTGCATGGCCAATGAAGCAAACGGAACACTCAAACCTCGAGCGAAAGGAGAAAAAAGAGCAATTGCAAGTGTGCATGCTCGGGCATGAAGTGTGCCCGCTCGGGCTGTGTTTGTGCACCCGATTGGGCTGTAAAATGGACCAGAATTTCGCCGAGAGATTTCCCGCTCGGGTCCACCTATTTCTCAACAACCTCCTTGATTTTAGAACGGCCAATTCAAGAGAAAAGAGACCTTTTAGAGTTAGGATTCGAACCAGACTTGTCGGGTCCACCTTTTTCTCAACAAACTCCTTGATTTTAGAACGACCAATTTCTCAACAACTTTCCTTGAATTTTGAACGGCCTGCATTTAAACAGAACAGAAGGGGAGAGCCAAGATCAGACTGGAAAAGGCAAGAGAACAAGGGGCACGAATCAGGAAAAGGAGAAGAGAGAGAGCACGGCCGAAGAAGGAGACTTCGGGCAACCGAAGGATTCATCGGAGGTTACGCTCGGGATGATAGGGGAGTCGAACACTTACTTCGTTTTTGTTTTCTTCTCTATGTATTCTGAGTAGTTCTCGTTGCCATGGGTTAGGGATGCCATTGTATTTGATCGTTTAAGTTATTACTGCTTGATTTCGGTTTTGTTGAATTGAATGGTTCAATTCGTGCGTAATGCCTTCATACGTTGTTGATTTCAAGTTAGGATAAGACTAGATCTATTCTACTGATATTAAGCATGTTTGAAGGAGATTAGAGATTCATCTAGGCTTGGGAGAGTCAGATTTGAGTCTCGTGAATGAACTTTCGAATGAATTAGGTTAACGAGAATTTGGCCAATCGGTTAATCTATTTAGGAACGGTAGTAATCGAGGTAGAATTCCCATTGTTCTTAATGCATCTAGAAGTTCCGCACTACATAGGGATATGAGTGTCGTTGATTTCCTAGATAGAGGATTTAGGCTTACGCCAAGTCATTTCGAGCATTAGGGGTAGAGTTCCCTACTGGTCTTCATGCATCTAGACGTTCCGAGCTACATCGAGAGATGAGTGACGTTGATTTCCTAGGTAGAGGATTAGATATTAGTTCCCCATCGATTGATACAAACCGACTTCATGATCCTTAGAATCATCCATTGCATGTTACGGTATTCCCGAAGCCCATGGTACTCTATCTTGTTGAGTCTAACTTCGGTATCCTTTATTATCATTACTTTCCCGTCACATAATCTTATATTGATCGATCTTCTTCTCATGAATTCTTAGTTCTAACGCTGCACTCAGTCCCCAGAGTTCGACCCTTATACTACACGGACCGTATACTTGCGGTAGAGTGGTCTTGGAAAAATTAAAACCTCTGATCCCACACATCAACCTCTATCAGATCTCACAACTTTAACCTTTCTATCTAACTGCCTCTCAACCTCATTGATGAACACCTCAACGACGTTCACTGACTGAGACTTATCATGCAGTAGATAGATGTAGCCATAATGTGAGTAGTCATCAATAAAAGCGATGAAATACCTTTGTCCACCCCCAAGAAGGAACATCAAAAGGTCCACAAATATCGGTGTGAATCAACTCAATAAACTGAGTGCTTCTTGTGGCCGCTTTCTTTGTTGTGTGTTTCATTCTTTACCAACCTAATTAACCTTTCTTTGGATACGTGACCTAGCCTTTGATGCCACAATAAAGCAGAACTATCATTATTAGGTGCACTACGTTTAAATCCCACATTAGTCTCAACATGAAATAGAGATTCAGAGAACTTTCTGTCAAGATTGAAACGATAAAGACCATCCATTAAAA
>CM071870.1:40311116-40323642 GCA_036759665.1 Gynandropsis gynandra | reverse complement strand
CGTTGTGCATTGAATGCACCATCGGAATTCTTGTACGAAAGATTGGGGTGATTTCTCCACTCGGGGTTGTAAGTGTTACCCAAAGGTTGATTGTTGCTCACATAACTCACCTCCTCGTACCCTTGAATTCCTTGCTCTTCCAGCTGCTCAAAACATTGTAGTTGATTCGCTCCGGACATCATATTGCGGAGCCCACTGATTTCACCTTTTATTTCGGCTAGCTCGGCATATATAGTATGCGTATTGTTCACATTAGCTACCCTTGCTGGATTGTTGCGATTGTATTCTCCAGCGGTGTTGTTTCCTTCATCAGCCATACGATCGATAAGGTCTTCGATCTGTGGAAAAGTGAGGTTGCTCAAAGAACCTCCAGCGGCGGCTATGATCAAGATCCTCGTGTTGTCCATGAGTCCCTTGCAGAAATTATGTATGAGGTAACCTTGATCCATGCCGTGATGTGGGCAAAGGCGTTGGTAGCCTTTGAATCGCTCCCACGCTTCGTATAAGCTCTCAGTTGCCCCTTGAACGAATGTGTTGATCTGATTCTTGGCAAGCTGAGCCTTACTTTGAGGGAAGAATCGTGTCATGAACTTTTCTTCTAGCTGTCCCCATGATCCAATAGAATTTTCCGGTTGAGAGTACAACAAGTCTTGTGCCTTATCTTTCACCGAGAATGGGAAGGCAGCTAGCATGACGTCCTCGTCCGAGACCCCGTCTCCGGTTCTTATAGTTCTGCATAGCATCTTGAAATCAGTAAGATGCTGGTTCGGATCCTCGGCGGGTCTCCCTCTAAACGCTGCGTTACCGAGCATTTGGATGAATGCCGATTGTAGCTCCACGCGAGCGTCTCTTCTAGTGATGCATGACAAGAGCTGTGTGTGCCTAGGGACCGTGTATGATCCATAGGTCATTGCTGGTTGTACTTGTGGCACGTTTGGCATGTTCAAGTCTCGACGTTCTGCCATTAGCTCTTCTTCACTCTTGTCTACACACGGTGGCTCGATTACTACCTCGGTTTGGAAATTTAAGTGCTCTTGCGTGTTATCAACGGATTTGCTTGCACTAGCTCTCGTTTCTCTCCTTAACTTTCTGAGCGTTTTATCAATATCGGGGGTCAAAAACTAGATCCGCACTTCCGATATTTCTCATGCACAAGCGAGCTGCACGAGAAAAAGAAGATAAACACAAAAATCACGTGAGTTCCGAGAAGTAAACGAATTTGACTCTAAACAAATAAACAAACAAAAATACGAAAAAGAAACAAACAAGACACCGGAAAGGACTGTCTTAATCTAAAAGTTTCCTCACTCTAAAGCCGTAATCAATTCCCCAGCAACGACGCCAAAAATTTGATGTCGGTTAATCTCAAGTAATAAAATACCTAGACTAACGCTTCCGCAAGAATACGGATCGTGTAGCACTAGGGTCGAACACAAGGAATTGATGCAACTCTAAAGTTATTAGACTAATGGATAAGACGTGTAAATTGAATAATGGTGGAATTGCGAATGAAATAAGCTAAACTAATTGACGAGATAAACTTAATGACTAAGCACCATAGGTATCGAGAGTTGCACAATGATGTAACGAAGTTCTAACAAGATCATTGGTCTTAGATACTATCACGAGTTCAGGGAATTCAAGCTCTCATATAGGAACTGACTGGCGTAGACTTGTCCACTATCTAACATGCGTATACCAATATATATATTGCGTATCTCATCTACATAGACACATTAAGACCGCTATCCTAATCCCTAGATTCAATCGATTGACCTGGCGTAGATTCTAAACCGATTAAACCCTAAATCATGGCTAGGTTCCAAAGTCTAATCCCCTGGCGTAGATTCATTAGACTTCTAATATCATCCATTCGAGTGGCGTACAAGAATGAAAGCATTAAACATAACCAATCAATCTGAAAAACGATCAAGTACCGAATTCATTCATTTCGAGTGGCGTACAAGAATGGAAGCATTAAGATCCACCATTCATTAAGAACAAGACTTCGTTACATATTGGCAAAACTCTCTAACCCATGGCTGTAGATCTACTCAGACATGAACACAGCAAAAGAAACGCAAGAGAATACTAAATTCGACATAGATAGAGATTGAGATTCCTCCCTATTCGTATACCGATGTCTTCAATAGATCCTCCTCGCTCCCGATCCTTTGTTCCGTCTTTTCTTCCTTTCTCAATCTTCCTTCTTGTCTCCAAATGATCTCCCCTCGAATCTGGTTCGAATCCTAGCTTTATAAGGTCTCCTTTCTCATTAATCGGCCGTTCTAAAATCAAGGAATTTGTTGAGAAAAATGGGGACCCGAGCGGGCACAACCTCTACCCGCTCGTGCATGCCCTATGCCCGATCGTGCACCATTTCTAGCCCGAGCGGGCACCCATGCCCGAGCGTGTGGCTGACCCGAGCGGGCACAACCTCTACCCGCTCGTGCATGCCCTATGCCCGATCGTGCACCCTCGTCTAGCCCGAGCGCTCATGCCCGAGCGTGTGGCTTTTCAGCCCGAGTCGGGAAAACCTACGGCGAACTTTGGCAACAGTGCCCGAGCGGGCACTCCTTTTCCACCCGAGCGGGCACACCTTCCCGATCGTGTTTCTCAAGTGCCGGAGTCGTGCAAAGCTACGGGGGTCTTTTGCCTTAATTCCTCAACTTGTGCCCGAGCGGGTACTCATCATACCTGAGCGTGTAGGTCTTGATTTGTTGTTTCCGCTCCTTTTGCTCGGTGTTTGAGTGTTCACTTTCAATCCATGGCCTTGCACAAGTTGAACCTTGTCATTCAACTACGTTTTCGGGGTTAAATTGCCGTAATCTCTCGTGTTTCTCCTCATGTCTTCGTTTCCTATACAAAACACGAAATGTAGATGAAGTCCTCGAATAAACTCGATAAATGTGTGAAATCTAAGTAATCTACTCAAAACTAGACCTAAGAATCACATAAATACTACGACGGATTGCGTGTTATCAAATTTCATGTCATTCTATATCATCCTTTAACAATGAACAATTGAAAAAAAAAGAAAAAAAACGCTTGATTTAGATATCTAATATTTAATTCTGGCCAGACCACTTTGGTGACTAACAAGCATTCTATAATTTAGATATCAAATCAAGTAAACTTAGAATAAGAGATTCAACAATTATGGCATAATTTAACAAACATATTTCATATATGCATAAAACACATATTATTCACCTTTAAATTCAATCAACTTTAATGAATAAGTATGCATAGCCAAAATCTCCAATGAAATAAATATGAATATAACAACCTATACGTACCAATACCAAAACATATATACATATAGCTTCAATATTCATGCTTTATAAATATATAAATAAATACGCATTTTTACTAATCATCTTCCTTTTATGTGCTTACTTATGAAGACATCAACATAATGTAAAGAACTAAATTAAAGGAAAGTACAATGATGGAAAAGTCAAACTTCCAATTTTCCACTTTCTCATTATATATATATATTTACAATTAAAGGAAAAGTCAAACTTTCAATTTTCCAACTAAATTAAAGGAAAGTACAATGATGGAAAAGTCAAACTTCCAATTTCCACTTTCTCATCATATATAATATATATATATATATATATTACAATACTTTACAAAACTTCAATACTTCCAAATACGAAAGCAAACACGTATACTTTTTTTATGAATAAACAAAAAAATCCCATGATTTGATAAATCTCAATAATTATCAATTCATATACGCATGTCTAAACTTTACAAACATGTTTATACACCACTAATACAGAGAGACACTCATATCATTATATATGCATACACAAGTGCTTACACGTGGGCAAAACAAACATTCAAAAGAATGATAAATTAAACGTGGCAATAATTATGCTCTTTACTTTATGATTACAATCATCGAAGCAATAAGAGTCATATTTAACGAACATCTTACGTTGGAAATCTATGTGGACGATCTCGGTGCTAATATACGAATACCAACCCATTATTCAACAATCAAAAACATAAACTTTAATTGATGAATTATACTTAGCCACAACCATGCTCTGATACCAATTGTTAGATAATTTCAGGCTTTCAGAGATTTAACTTTTACGAAAACCTAAACACAAACAGGATCTGGCTTTGCATAATTCATACAATATTCACTATAATAACATAGATCAGAAACTTACCTGGATCCATGTTGTGCAACGGAAAAACTTTGAAGAAACTCTGAAACTAGGATTTGTTCTCTCTCCTTTTATCCTTTCTGTGATTTGCCTTTTGATGGATAAAAGCGTAGACGGTAAGATCTATTTTTTTATAGGTTTAGGAAACCCTAAACCCTAATATTATATGGGTAAGGAGAGATGGACCTTAATTAGATAATTGCCCACTGACTTTAATTCTTTAATAGATACCTAACCATCATCAAAGTGATCTACTTTAATATTAAAGCCCAAAAGCCCAAGTTACGTGAACCATAATATTTAATTAATTCTAACATTGTTATCCACTGGATTTTCAAAAGAACAGGCCAGCACCTTTTTCTAAAAGATGAAGAAGAGGGAAACCCGCCATTGCTTAGACGCATGATGGAAGATTCTGATGATTGTTATTTCATGTATGCTAGCTGATTCCCTTTGTCATAAGTTTGTAGGCTACCTATATCTTAGTATAGATTAATAGAAGCTAACTCTTTTTGCAGGTCTGCGTTGCATGATTTCAAAAGGAGGGTTCTTTACTCAAATGTGGGCTAGGATCGTATCTTGTCCTACGATGATATGATAAGCTCAAGGTAATCGAAACACTCCTTTCACTTTATTGATCACCGAAAAACAAGAACAAGCTGTAGAAATTGATTAGAAGTGTATCACACTACTCTTCCCACAACCAAGCCCAGAAAAAAAATAACCCCCCAAGTTCAAATCCACACCTCCTATTTATACTTTTTCAATACAACTCACATTAACACTAGATTATACTAATCCATACAAACAAACACACACTAACACTAACAGAAAACAATTACCTGTCAGTTGTAGAAGCTTTTGGATTCTTCTCTTCACTCACTGCTTTTTTCCCTTCCTGACATAGACTTGCTGGAACTTATCAATACCCCCTCCTTTGAGACGAAGCTTGTCCTCAAGCTTGAAATCAGGAAACTGCTTGGAGATAGCTAAATCCCAGGTAGACTCATGAAATGGTAAATTCCTCCACTGAATCAGAACTTTTAGAAACCCATGCTTGGAGTAAAGTGTATCAACAATGTCCTCATGCTCCATTTGCCACTCTAACTCTGTTGACAGTTGCTTAGGAATAGAAACATAATCAAACTGCTCTCCATTAGCTTGTTTCAGTTGAGACACATGAAACACATGACAATTCCCAATCATCTCCATGACCTTAAAAGGTCCATAGAATCTGGCAGAAAGTTTTTGAAAACTTCTAGTTGCCAAACTCTTCCATTTATAGGGTATGAGTTTAAAGAAAATCCAGTCTCCCAATCGAAATTGTATATCCTGCGAGACTTATCAGCTGTTTCTTTCATCATCTGTTGAGCTCGCAACAATTTCCTATCTCCTCTAACATCGGATCTCTTTCCTTAAGTTCCCTTTCCAATTCAAAGTTTGCTGTAGAACCTTCTTCAAATCTTGCTAAAACAGGTGGTTCTCGACCATAGACAACTTGAATTGGAGATGTCGGCTGTATGGAATGAAGTATTATACCAAAATTCTGCCCAATCCAGGAACTTGGACCATGATCTCGGATGTTCAGTAGCATAACACCTAAGATAAGTCTCCAAACTTCTGTTAATTACCTCCGTTTGCCCATCAGATTGTGGATGATATGTCGTGCTATAGTTAAGTTTTGTCCCCATGACTTTAAACATCTCCGACCAAAAGTGGCTCAAGAAAATCTTGTCCCTATCTGAAACAATAGATTTAGGATAACCGTGCAGTCTAACGACCTCCTTCACAAAACATCGGGCCACATCAGCAGTTATAAAAGGATGTTTCAGTCCTAAAAAATGAGCATACTTGCTCAGTCTATCCACCACCACCATAATCACATTATAACCAGAAGATCTAGGCAGTCCTTCAATAAAATCCATAGACAAATCTTCCCAGATTTGGTTAGGAATAGGAAGTGGTTGTAAAAGCCCCGTTGGAGATAACGTAGAGTACTTAAATGTCTGACAAACCAAGCATCTTGCTATATACTTTTGAATATCAGACTTCATCCCTTCCAAAAAAACAAATTCTGAACTCTTTTTACTATCTTCAAGACACTAGAATGTCCCCCAACTGGCCCATCATGGTATTCTTTCAAAATCAACTTCACCAACTCCAAATTTTTTGGAATAACCATTCTATCCTTATAGTATAGCCTTCCTTGAAAAATTCTATATCCACTCGGTCCTTCCTCATGTCTTTGAAGCTTTTCTGTAATTGGTCCTAACACTAGATCCAATAACACTTCCTTATCCAAATCTTCAAACTGTATGATATTTGGAACTGTTATCGCTAGTAAAAAGGCTTGGAATTGTATTTCTGAAGGCTGTTGTATCCTTGAAAGGCCATCTGCAACTTTATTTTCTATTCCCGGTTTATAAAGAATGTCAAACTCAAACCCCGACAACTTAGTCAACCACTTTTGATATTCAAGGTTAACCATCCTCTGTTCCAACAAATATTTTAAACTCTTCTGATCAGTACACACCAAAAATTTCCTCCCAATCAAGTAGTGTCTCCATTTTTTAACAGAAAACACTATTGCCATCAACTTCCTCTCATATATGGGTTTCATTCTTTCTCGAGCAGTCAATCCTTTGCTGAAGTAAGCAATAGGTTGTTGTTTCTGTATTAATACAACACCCAAACCAGACCCAGAAGCATCAGTTTCTACTACAAACATTTCCTAAAAATTAGGTAAACTCAACACTGGAGCAGAAACCATTGCCTCTTTAAGCTTGTTAAATGTTCTCTCAGCTTCTTCATTCCAAGCAAACCCGTCCTTCTTCAAAAGGTCTGTAAGAGGCTGAGCAATCGAACCATAGCTTCTAAAAAATCTTCTATAATAACCTATCAACCTTAAAATCCTCTCAAATCCTTCACTGTGACAGGTATTGGTCACTGTTGTACTGCCAATGTTTTATTTGGGCCAGTAGCTACTCCTTCCTTAGTTATAACATGACCCAAATAATCCACTGAAGATTGCCCAAAGGTGCATTTCTTTTTGTTAGCAAAAAGTTTATGCTGGATCAACTTATTCAACACTATACTCAAGTGATCCATATGATCCCCCAAATTCTGACTATACACCAATATATCGTCAAAGAAAACTAAGATAAACCTTCTGAGAAAAGGTCTGAATATCTCATTCATCAAAGCTTGAAAAGTGGCTAGGGCATTGGTGAGACCAAAGGGCATAACTAGGAATTCATAATGACCATCATGAGTTCTAAAAGCTGTTTTCATAATGTTTTCCTCCTTCATTCTGATCTGATGGTACCCGGATTTTAAATCCAGCTTTGAAAATATAGCAGCTCCATGTAACTCATCCAAAAGCTGATCGATCATTGGAGTAGGAAACTTATCCGGGACTGTTTCCTTATTCAAGGCCCTGTAATCCACATAGAATCTCCAGCTCCCATCCTTTTTCTTAACTAACAACACATGATTGGAAAAAAGACTTTGGCTAGGCCTTATAATTCCAGCTTGCAACATATCCTTTACCAACTTCTCAATTTCTTCCTTATGGAAGTGTGGATACCTGTAAGGCCTAACACTAACATCTCTTGTTCCTGGCTTAAGGTGTATTGTATGCTCTCTGCCTCTGAGTGGTGGTAAACCAGCAGGTTCATCAAAAACCCTAGAGAAGGACTCCAAAACTTGAGCTAACTCAGAAGGAATGTGTTGTTCAAACTCTGAAGTTTTTTCCAGGTTGGAGAACTCAACCAAATATCCTTGTTCTCCTTTAGAAACATCCTTCCATAAAGTTTTCAGAGTTACTAAAGAATTATGTAAAGTTGGGTCTCCTTTCAAGGTGTTCCAAGGAACTCCCGTTATTAAACTTCATCTCTAATCTTTCAAAATCAAGCTGAATGTTCGCTAATGTTCTTAACCATTGAATTCCCAAAATAACATCTACATTGCCAAGCTCCAATGGAAAAAAAATCAACTGTAATCTCCATATTCTGAATTTGGATATTCACTGCTTTACAAATCCCTTCTCCTTTAACTGTCACTCCAGTCCCAAAAAACATTTCGTAACCTGTAGTAACAACCGTTTTCAGCCCCAACTTCTGAATCATCTCAGTTGAAATAAAGTTGTGAGTAGCTCCATGATCATCTCGTTTTCATACGTATTTCTTGCACGATTTAGGAGACGTTTTTGATACATATGTGATGTTTTACGTATGATTCCGTATACATTTTACTTGCTTTCGTGCTTTTCATGTTCTTACAGGTTTTTACGCGTATTTGGACCATTTTGGAGCTAAGGGAGCATGCACGGAGCTAAGGAGCAACTTCGGGGATCATCACGGGACAAACGGGACGAGATTGAGCATGGAAAAGCCTCACCCGGTCGGGCACAACCCTTGCACGATCGGGCAAAACCTACGGCCAATTGTGCGGACCATTTAGCACGACTCGGGCAAGCATTTAGGACCATTTTGCCTTGTGCCCGAGCGGGCACACATGCCATGCCCGATCGGGCAAATGCATCTTCCCGTTTTAGTTCATCTATTCTTTATCTGAGTTCTTGAATTTACTTGTGTTTGCGATGGCCACGTAGATGCATGTGTTAGGGGTTAGGAGAAGGACCGAAAGGAGAATTCTAGTCCTAGAAAGTCAGGTTTAGAACAACCGAGGTTAGGCCACGAAAGTAGGGTAGCAACGGTTGAGGGTGAACGGGCGAATCACAGAGTTTATGGGTTTAGTTCATGGTGTCAGCCACGAAAGTAGGGGGCAGCTTGTCTAGATCACGTGTCTATGCCTTGAGAGAGGGTAGATATCATGTTAGGATCGTCCGCCTTAGATAGCTTTAACTGGGATTGCATGATAGATAGGTTGATCGTGTGTTTCGGTAGTCTTGTGGTGAAACCGGTTTCCTAGGACGTTTATCTCATCGTTAGAACCCAAGTAGTTTAGTTACTTTCAGTATTTCATTCCTTATTCACCTTCTTTCGTTAGCAAGTTTGATTCGTAGTTCGGGTTTAGGTAGTGTTGCGTAGTCTCTGTGGGATCGACACCTAAATACTACACACGTGTCGTGCACTTGCGGGTAGATTAGGTTATATTTAACTCTGATACGCATCAAGTTTTTGGCGCCGTTGCCGGGGACTATTGTCAACGCGTCTTAGATTCGAACCTAGAGTCCTTCTTGCTTTGTTTTTATTTTTGTTTTCTTTTCTTTCGTTCCTTCTACGTAAATTGTTCTTTGTTTGTCCTTTGCAGAATTTTCAGGTCGACAAGAGATGGATAATCAGAACGGCAATGGACAGATGCAATTACAGGCTCCTCCACCACGTCGTCTAAGGGATTACGTGGTGCCGAACATGAACAACGTGCAAACAGCCATAAGGATGCCTGCTGTTGCAAGAGAGCAATTCGAGATTAAGCCAGCAATGATAAATATGCTTTATCAGAAGCAATTCATGGGTGGAAACCATGAGGATCCACATCAGCACCTCAGAGATTTCCTCGAACTTTCAGGTACGTTCAAAATTCATGGAGTCTCTGAGGATGCAATCTTGCTGCGTCTTTTCCCTTTTTCAATTGGGGGAAAAGCGAAAGCTTGGCTGCAATCACTCCCTGCGGGATCTATCACCACTTGGGATCAGCTCTGCACACTGTTCCTATCACGCTTCTTTCCTCCGAGCAAGACAATTCAGATGAGGGGGGAAATCACAACATTCAGATGCAGAGATGGAGAGACTATGTTTGAGGCGTGGGGTAGATTTAAGGATCTTCTGCAGATGTGTCCACACCATGGACTTGAGCAGTGGTACGTTATCCAAACTTTTTATAACGGAATTTCAGATGAGCACCGCATGCGGTTGGATAACGCTGCCAGAGGATCATTCATGGATCTGAGCGTCGAGGAGGGATTTGAGCTGATTGATAACCTCGCCATGAACCACACCATGTGGTCCACTCCAAGAGGTATGCCTAATAGCACTCGTCGTTTATATGAGCCTAACTAGAATAGAGCCATGGGTAATGCAGCGAATACTATGTACTGTGCGAATTGCGGAGATACAGACCATGTAGCGTATCAATGCACATTACATGAGGATTACGAACATATGAATTATGCCCAGCAGCAAGGCAACACGCAATTCGGGAACACCTACAACCCGAATTGGAGGAATCACCCGAACTTGTCATATCGAACGACTCAACCGGTGAAGTATTCGGGGTTTCCACCAAGGCAGAATAATTTCCAGCAAAACAACCAACAACTCCAGCAAGCACAGCAAGCTCCGCAAGCCGTTTCATCAAACCTAGAGGGGGTATTGCTTGAATTTATGAAGAAGCAGGAGCAGCAACTGGCTAAGCAGGAGCAGCAACAAGCTAAATTCAACGCAGATGTGGGGACAGCGATTAGTGAGCTTAAAACTCAAATGGAGTCTCTGAGCACTCATGTGAAGATGTTGGAAAACTCCATAGCACAACAGGCCGCCTCATCCTCTCGGAATCCCCGACAGCTTCCCGGTAAGCCCGATGTTAACCCGAGAGAGTATGTGAATGCTATTTCTGTGTGCAGCGATGAGGAGGTTGAGAATCCGCCCTCAAATGTGCGAGGGGATGCTGCTGGTACGTCTTTAGATAGAGGAAGAGGTAATATTGTGATTATAGAAGGAGTCGAACCAGATTTAGAAAAGCCATACGTTGCTCCTCCGGCGTACATACCTCCGATACCGTATCCTCGACGATTGGTAAGCAGTAAGAACCAAGAGAGAGTGGGCAGATCTATAGAAGGTCTCAAGAAGCTAGACATCAACATGCCATACGTAGAAGCAGTCCAAAAGATGCCTAATCGTGAGGTAATGACCAAAGAGAAGCACACCGAAGAGAACGAGACAGTAGCACTCACCGAGGAATGCAGTGCAATTCTTCAGAACAAGCTGCCACCTAAGCTAAAGGAACCCGGAAGCTTCTCCATCCCATGCAAAATAGGTAATCTCGATATTGAAAATGATTTGTGTGATTTAGGGGCAAGCGTGAGTATCATGCCACACACAGTTTTCAAGCGGATGGAGTTCGAGAACCTTAAACCGACGAAGATGTCTCTACGCCTCGCGGATCGTACGGTAAGACATCCGGTGGGAATCATTGAAAACGTTCCCACCATGGTAGGTAAACTTTGCATTCCCACTGATTTTGTTGTACTTGAGATAACGGAAGACACTAGGACACCTATTATTCTTGGTAGGCCGTTCTTAGCTACTGCAGGTGCGATGATAGACGTACAACAAGGAAAGCTGTCCTTACGTGTCAAAGACGAAACAATCGAATTCATCCTGCCCAGCCTCATGGACGAATCACAACTCAAGGAATCTTGCTTTACAGTAGATTCGTTGGACGAGTTAGAGAAAGACACGCACGATCAAGTAAGTGTTTCTGATTGTCTTGTACGGTATTTGACACAAATTTGCGATAATGCAGGATTTGCGGACGAAAGAGCTGAGATGTACACGAAATTCATGAGTGCAATTACAGCACTAGGAGACGTCCCATGGGAGGAGATACCACGTGATATGCATGCTGATTTCACAGCGGAGAAAGCATTCGAGCTTGAGCCCGATCCACCGCCGCCTTATTCTCGGTATGAGTACGTTGATTCCGATAACATACATCCTGCTGTTTTAGATGCTAACATGAATGCAAATGAGATGAGAAAACAGCCCACACACGTGAAGAAGCGTAAGAGGCTCAGCTCTTCAATGTGTATGTATGGAAATTATAGGGAGGACAGCCACGAACCTTCACCCGAAATTCAAAGGAGGCTGCACCCGCACTTGCACGAGGTAATGGAAAAAGATGTCATTAAACTTTTCAACGCAGATACCCCCTATCCAACCTTGGACAGCGAGCAAGTGAACCCCGTGCATGATGTGCCTAAGGGATGGCACGACAAGAAGACCCTACCTCATGACTTCCAATCAGGTGATTTCGTTCCACTTTCTAATTCTCGACCTACGTCTTTCTCGGGCAACCTACTGCCTTGTTGGTCTAATCCTTTTCAGGTACGAGACGTGGAACTATGGAGTGATGCGGGTGATACATTCAAAGCCAATGGACAGCGGCTAAAGCTCTACAAGGCTGCTCAACCGATCGAAAGGGGAAACTCCATTACCCTTTCCGATCCCCCCGTCGCGCACGCATGAGGAATGGAGACGTCAAAGCTTTATGACGTTAAATAAGCACTTTCTGGGAGGCAACCCAGCTGTTTGCTTTAAATTTTCTTAGTATTTAGGTTAAAGACTCGGTTATTTATTTTTCACAAAAAAAAGAAA
>CM071870.1:40289207-40309101 GCA_036759665.1 Gynandropsis gynandra | reverse complement strand
GAAAGTAGGGGGCAGCTTGTCTAGATCACGTGTCTATGCCTTGAGAGAGGGTAGATATCATGTTAGGATCGTCCGCCTTAGATAGCTTTAACAGGGATTGCATGATAGATAGGTTGATCGTTGGTTTCGGTAGTCTTGTGGTGAAACCGGTTTCCTAGGACGTTTGTCTCATCGTTAGAACCCAAGTTGTTTAGTTACTTTCAGTATTTCATTCCTTATTTACCTTCTTTCGTTAGCAAGTTCGATTCGTAGTTTGGGTTTAGGTAGTGTTGCGTAGTCTCTGTGGGATCGACACCTAAAATACTACACACGTGCCGTGCACTTGCGGGTAGATTAGGTTATTTATATCTAACTCTGATACGCATCACTCCACTGTCAACCATAATCACCACATCTTGCTGCTTGACCATTCCTTTAACTTTGAGGGTCTTTGGAGATGTTAGACCCACCACGTATTTCATAGAAAGTTCTACCAGTTTGCCCATCTGAATACACTAATTTCCATGTTATAAATCAGTTTCTTCATCCTCTTCCACCATCAATTGTCCATCATCATAGACCAAAATCACTTGAAGCTCTTTCATTGGACATCTATGTCCTACAAAATACCTCTCATCACATCTGAAACAGAGTCCCTTCTTTCTTTTCTCATCAGCCTCGACATCATTTAACTTTTTGTATGGCAATCTCTTTTCCACCTGTTGTCGGGAGTTGGTTTTAGAATCCTGAAATGCAACCGAATTTTCTGATTTAGCACCACCGGAAGATCTAGACTGCCAGCCCGAAGAACCCCTAAGGTACATTCACAGTCCTGAAGTAAGAGTTTCTTTTCGTGCTATTATTCTTCTTAAATTCATCTGTACTGAAATCGCTTTCATTCAATCTTATAGCCAAAGCTATCAGATTTTCCAACCTTTGAGGTTGTAAAATTCTGATAGTTTCTTTCATTCTGGTTTCAGCCCACTCTTAAAAGCCCCCTCAAGCACTTTATCAAGAATTCCTTGCTATTGAGATAACAATTCCTCAAACTCGTGTAAGTAATCCGAGAAAGTACCAGTCTGAGTAAGAGAAAATAACCTCTCACTGGCCTCTCCAGATGTTCTAGAACTAAACCTCTCCAATAATCTCTTCCTGAAATCATCCCAACCAGAAAAAGGCCTCCTAGATTTCTGCTAATTGTACTAGTTAAGAGCCTTACCATCAACACTCCTTGAAGCAATTCTCAATTTCTCCTGATCTGAACTGTTTCCTAATTCAAAGAAACGTTCTACTCTTGCTAACCATCCAACAACATTAATTCCTTCAAAAACAGACATCTCAACTTTTTTGAGATGTGTCTCTGAGTTTTCTAGAAACCTACTACCATCCTTTCTCAGTTTCGCTTCCAGATCCAGAATTTGAACTCCAATTTCCGGTGGAGAAGAAGCTTCTCCCTCTCATAACCCTTGGGACTGTACAATTGGAGCTTCTGGATTCTTCTCCTCTTTCCCCGTGTCGGAACATAATTTAAGAATGAACTGCTCAATTGCACCTAATTTTAAAAGTTGTTTCTTCATACCTGCAACCTCTTCACCAAAATTTGAGAGATTATGCATCAGATTCTCTAATCCGGTGAATCTGGACTCAATTTTAGCCTAAAAATCCTTCAAATTCTTCCATAATCTACTCAATTCTCAGCATACTTCTTGTTGATGCCATGATAAACTTGCTCTGATACCAATCTGATAAGCTCCAGGTAACCGAACACTCCTTTCACTTTATTGATCACTGAAAAACAAGAACAAGTTGTAGAAATTGATTAGGGAGCGTATCACATCACTCTTCCCACAACCAAGCCTAGAAAAGAATAACCCCCCTAAATTCAAAAGTCCACACCTCCTATTTATAGTTTTTCAACAAAACTCACACTTACACTGGATTATACTAATCCATACAAACAAACACACACTAACACTAACAGAAAATAGTTACGTGTCAGTTGTAGAAGCTTCTGGATTCTTCTCTTCACTCACTGTTTTTTCCCCTTCCTGACATAGACTTGCTGGAACTTATCATGATATGGCTTGTAGTAGTTTATCCATCATTGTGTGTAATGCCCTCAATTTTTTTCCCTTGACAAGTACTTAATAGACATTGTATCAGGCTTGACAACGAACTACCTAAGGTAACGGTGCTAGATTCCTCAATTAAGGATTTTGATTAGATGACCTTTTGACTATTGCAATGTCCTTGGTTACTAGTGGGAGAATTCTCTTAATGAGAAATATCCTCATATTGTTCATGAAAAACACTGCAAGCCATGTGATGCAGAGAATGCATCTGAAGGTGATAATAATTCAAATGACATAGAAGGTAAATACACTCGAGGAAATCATGTAGCTTTTAACGCTCACTGCCTCTATATCTTTTCTCAGTTTTTAGTGTACTCGTCGGTTGTTCATTTCGTTTCAAATATCATATTGGGGTTTTTTGAAACCCAAGTCCCTTTGTGATTTGCAAAGGAAATGATCAGAAGCCTCTCATCTGTTTCGTGGGAGAAAGTAGATGTTAGGTTCCACAATAGCAGGCAGAGGTTTGCTGCTCATAGTGTTATACATGTTTCTCTTTCACTCTCTCTTGCCCTAAATCAAGTATGCATTTTCCTAAAGGAAGTACGAATACAACATCGCTTAAGAGCGCGTGCTGTTGATATTCTCCCTGTTCCCTCTTCATAAGCTTGAATCTAAAGATGATACGTTCTTTCTGAATATAATATATATTTAATATACGTTGTAACAAAAGTTTAACTAGAGGTGTGACGAAAGGCTGTATGATGTTTGGCATTGTGCAGATGAAAAATGAGATATTGCATATAGGAGCCGATGTCATAGAGCATATGATAGATCATATCCTCACATGAAATCGGAGGTATAACTCTCATATTGTCCATTAGTTTACGATACTTTTTAGCTAAGTCCAAAATGTTTCCTGTTTTATTATTCGTTCTAAATAATATAAACAGATTACGTCCAAGGCAAAGATTACTTCCAAAGCAACGTGCGTATAGATTCCTATTTCAAACATAAACTAGGATGAGAGTGCTCGTTGCGCGGGATATAGTTTCTTTAGTATTGTAATGGAAGAAATGAGAAAAAAAAAATCAAAAGTCAGTAATCAACATAATGAGTCGTTTTATTGGATAAATATTTAAAATTTTATTAGTACATGAATTTATAACAATTAATGTTATTGAAAAAGTAATATTAGAAACGCCGTTCATCATTAATGGATATAAATAATTTTATATGTTCTTTCATTTTTTATTTTTGATTGAATTGAAGTTTCTACTTTATATGAATATTTGCAATTTCATCAAGAATACTTTTTCAAATGTCAGCATGATTAGATAATCAGATAATGTTTTATCATTTTCCTTTAGAAGTTTCAAACTATATAAGAGTGTGTTGTTGAATTTAATTCTCCGTTAACTGTAAATTATTGAATTTGAACTTTTTCCTTTTTATGAACTCCTATCATCTGCAAAAAAAAAAAAAAAAAAAAATTAACAATCGTTCCCATTGAGTATAATAGTTTTTCTCAACCTCCACGCGTTCCTGTAGTTTCTGGACATAGTACATTTTGGAAGTCAAGTCGAATTACAATAAACAACATAAGGTGTTACCAAATCAATTTAAAAGGCATATTGTCTACCTTTAATCTCCAGTTCATTTTCAACATCGTTTTGTATTGGTATGACATGTGAATCATATTTATGTGAAAATCAAGATCGACTTTCCGTTGTAAATAACCAATATAATATTTTTGAGGTATGAATCTTGAACCATATACAAACCATATACAAATCTATATAATTTTCCGTTAAAATAAACTATCTGAATTGTTGCGAAATTTCTTTGTTTTTGTAAATCTTGACGTTTCGGGTTTCTCATGATAAAAAATTTGCGGTTTGTGTTTTTGTTGTCAATTAACCCAAGTCAATGTGATACATTATTTTTTTCGTTAAATTAATAAACAAAATATTAACTAACAATTTGACTAACATTGGAACTTTAGACGCAAAAAAAGTAATATATTAAAATTATCGATTTTCTATTTTATAACGATTGGTTAGATACAATGTAAATAAATTTAAAAATGTTTCAATATATAAAAAAACCTAAAATTTGGACACACCCAAAATAAAGGCCTATGCAAATTTATGAAAAACCCACCACAACACTATTGAAGCCCATTCAAATTCATAATCAAAATAGAAGTCCAAGCTCATTCTCCAAATAAAATGGTGATTTCCACAACGAAGCATGATAACTATCAACAGTGGTTACTATCAAGCCCTAATGTCCTAATCGAGCGATTTCAACAACGAACCACCGACGAAATGATCCATCGATGGGAGACGTAACGATTAATGACGAAGCGACAACCTCAGCGACTGTAGAACGTCATAAGAGATATGATGATGCTCTCGAATGTGCATTATTTGTTTTGTGTTTTCTTGGTATTCCGAGAGAGTTTTAGATGATGGCGTTAAGGGTGGTTAGGGTCTTCGATGGTGGTTCTAGTTGAGTTTTGGGGGTGTCACAAGCAACCCTTTGAGAAACACCATCATCTAACATATGGTTTTGTTTTGGGTATTTGTTGCATATATTATGTTTTGGGTTCAATATGAAGAGCGTTTACTTTCGATTGTTTCAGTTGTACTTAGTGTTGGTAGGAGGTTTTTTTCAGTGGTCAATATATTTATGGTTGTTTATTATGAATACTGTAAATATTTTGATGGTCTGTGTTTATATAGACTGCAATGGTTTGATATGGGTTGTAGGGTTGTACTTTATTGTTTAATTTGGAGGAAGTATATGAAAAATTTTTCGTAACTGCAGATATCATGATCATAGTAGTTTACTTTTTTCAAAATTAGAATCCTCAAGATAAGGCATGTGATCTACACTGACATAATGTTTAACGATTCTGTGTGAGGTTTACAGACAAAGAACTCAAACAACACATACGCAAAAGGCAGGTGTTGAATACGCGAGTAGAAAAATAGGTGAGTGACCATCGTTATTTTAAATTTTTCTCCCTTTCGTGTGTTGTTTGGTAACCATTAATAAATCTTATACTAAGGGTTTGGCTGGTGGAAACGCTGCATTCGTAAGTGCATTTGGCGTCATTTCTATCAGTAATTGACGACGTTTTGTTTCATTTTGTCTGAATGATGAAAATGATGTGTTTGCGGGCATGCGACTAGAAGCGAATGACAGAAAACTTTTGCATTGCTTTTGAACAAATTACCAAAATAGACATTATTAATAAAATAATTTATTTAAATTTTGTTTTTAATGTATATTTTTTAATTATAATTTTTAAATATTTGAAATAAATTTAAAAATTATTAAAATATATAAATATACATACATATACATATATATATACATATATATACATATATATACATATATATATATATATACACACAATTAATATAAATTATAATAGAAACTTAAAATAATTTTATCAAGACATAATCAAATATTTTCATATACCCATATATATATATACACACATATTTATATATATTTACGATAAATATAAATTATATTAAATCATTGAAACAAAATTTTAAATACATATAAAACATAAAACATAATATCTAAAAAAGAGAGAAGGGTATTTTCGTAATTTTATTAAAAGCATCGAAACACAAACGTAATGCAACATAATTCTGGATTTTTAAATTATGCGTTCCCCGCGTTTGCGGACGAATGTGACTCCACCAGTTGGTTTTAATGTCGTTTGCAGTCGCTAGAAAACGTAGTCGCTACGTTTGCGGGCGACTGTGACTCCACCAGTTAATGCCTAAGATAAAACGTGGTAAAACTGAAGAGAACAACAACACTAACGATGTTAAATTTTAGAAACACTAACTGAAACAATGCTCATAAATTCATGATAATCGAAAAACATAATACAAATCCAAAAATTGTCTTTATTAAAGTGTGAATCAAAATATTAACATCAAATCATTCAAACTATTTTATTCGTATTCTATTTCCACGATTTTATTTTCCAACTATTGCAGTAGTTTCTGATTCATCAACCTTTCCATGTAATATGTTGTCCATTATATAACACCCCTACAGAGACAAACTTATTAAACATAACTTACCACTAGAAAATCATTAATACCAAAATCTGATGTGAGTTTAAGCACAATATCATCAGTGTCTGTATCTTTTATAATTGTTGGTTTGTCTACAATCATTAGGGAAACCGTGAATGATTGGTAGTTTGGACTGAAATTGTAAGCCATAACTCTTACTTGGAACATAAAACTTCTGTCAACAATGTCCTTCAAGCATTTAGGAACAACAATAACACCTTCATCCTGTGGAGTAATAACAATGATTATAAGATTATCCTAACAAAATACAACTCAAAAGTGCAAGACTTGAGAAATAATATCCGAGTTACAGTTGGGTCAGAAGCCTTTCTATTTGTGAGCTTTGTGATTTCACGGTCAAGTGCAACAAAATGTGAAATTTCAACTCCATCATCAAGAAGCATTGATGACTGTAGAAACGTTCAAAGTAAAAGAGAGATCACGTAGTTAGTGTAACAATTTTGGAAAAAATGAATGTTGCTGAGGAAAAAACATCACACCATCTCATCAATTTGGAGGAAATCTATCCACATAAACTAGCTACTTTTCTTCACATTATTGTAATGGGTAATGAAGGATGGTGTACAAATATAAATACAAATATTTGTCAAATATACGAATATTCATCGGATACAGGAAAAAAAATATACAGCCGCATAACTAACCCATCTATACATGTAAAATATTTATTTATCATCTATAAAATTTCAAATAATAGAACAAGAATAACATAGAATATTTTCAGTAATTATGTTTGTCCAATATATATATATATATATATATATATATATATATATATATATATATATATATATATATATATATATATATATATATATATATATATATATATATATATATATATATATATATATATATATATATATATATATATATATATATATATCTTATATCTAATTAACGAGACAAAACATAAATTATATTTATCTAAACTTTCTGATATGGTATTAAAGCGTTTTCGATGGTTTTCCTAAAATTTTGTACCTTGATCGACGATATCTTTCCGTCGTTGTGCTTCTACCGATCCCTATAGTTGCTGTGCTGTCAAAATTCGAGGTTTTTTTGTCGGATATGTGTTTCCGACGAGATTTCCTTCCTCAGGCCCGTCTCTTTCCCGCTGTTTCTCTACTGCCATTCAAGCTCCATCAGATCTGTCCTCGTCACTCCACCGGGTTCATGTCCCCTCGCTCCTATGAATAAGGCAATGAATAGAAAAATCTGTAAAATAGAGCATTGTGCTATTCAATTCTACGTTTCTCTATGTTTCAAATTGTCACTCATTACATGGTTTTATAAGTTCTGAAAAATTCTTCCTAAACCTTCTAAGAATTACATTCATTTCCTAATACACGAAATGAGTTGCTTACCTAGATGGTTGTTGGTGATTTTTCCTCCTTCTGCACCTACATTTTGTTACAGATGTGTAACCCTTCTTCAGGTGAAAGAAATTCTTCTTCTGGTGTAACAAACTCCTTCCATTGCACCTGCATTTTCTTATCTAATGCCTCATCAGCTCCAATATTAAAAACCTTGTTAGCTGCCTCGTCAGCTTTTCCATCAACAGCCTCGTCAGCTGGTTTTCTATCATCTCCTCCTCTATATACTGGAGTTCTTATAGCCTCCCTCAAACTGGTAGGCGGTGGTAATCCGATACCAAGTTTGCTACGCAGAACCTCAAATTAAGTTTGGGTTAATGATTTGGTGAAAAATCAACAACTTGATGCTGATTACTGATATGCTTCATTAATATAGATCCCAATGCTACCTTTTCTCGCATAAAATGGTAATCCAATTCGATGGGCTTAGATCGTCCATGGAAAATATGACTGGTAGAGAGATAAACAGCCGAAAGATATCACAATGAAGATCAGAGGGCTGATCCTGACAAATACCAATGTCTCTGAGAATGAAGGAAATCCATGTCAATTCTGTTGTGGTTACAGCGAATGCTCTATATTCAGCATGTGTGGAAGAATGAGAGGCAATAGGTTGTTTCTTAGCGGACCAAGAAATGATATTGCTACCAAGAAAGGTGCAATAACCTGTAGTTGAGCGCCGTATAGAAGAGCATCCAGCCCAGTCACTGTCAGAGAAGGCATGAAGCTGAAATGTACTGTGAGAATGAAGATGAATACCCATGTTCATTGTTCCCTTAACATATTGTAGGATCCTTTTCAGCAACCCAAAATCAGAATTTGTGGGATCATGTATCCTTTGATAGACAACGTTAACAACATAATTAATATCATGTCTTGTAATAGCGAGATATTGCAAAGCTCCTGCAATACTCCTAAAATAACTTGGATCATTAAACTACCCTGAATCTGTTTTGGTTTGTTTTAAAGGTAGTGGTGTAGATTGAGGCTTACACATTTGCAAACCTGATCGAATAATTAGATCTTCTGCATATTTGGTTTGATGTAGAAATATTCCAACAACATTTTTCTGCACTTGAATTCCAAGAAAATAATGAAGAGAATCCAAGCCTTTCATAGAAAACTTGGTTCCCAAAGACTAGATTAACCCGCGAAGAATTTGAACTGAATTTCCAATAAGGATAATGTCATCAACATAGAGTAGTCTGTCTTACTGCATAGGAACCCAAAATCAAGTAAAAATGAGCTAAACTTCTCAAACCAGGCTCTTGGTGCCCGTTTAAGGCCATAAAAAGCCTTTTGCAGCAGACGAACATGATCAAGTCTTTTAGAAATTGCAGTGAAGCAAGTAGATCAAATTTCCTGGCTAGTGATTTTTGATTGAAATGGTTTACAAGAGTAGTCCATACCTCAAGAGTTGAATCCAATCCCATAACATGGCCGAACACATCTTCTGAAAGTGTTCCAATGATCCAAGATTTAATCAACTGACTTGTTTGAAGCCACGAATCATACATATGATTATGAATTTTTGTTAATTGTCCATCTTGATCTACTGTAATCGTCTCCTCTGGTTGTTGAATTTCTCCATTAATGAACCCAAGGAGTTTTTGGCTTTGAAGGAACGACTCAATCTGGGTTTTCAAGAACAGATAGCTTGTATCTGTGAGTTTAATTGTTACAAAGTTTGAAATATTGATATGAAAAGGAAAGGGAAAATTTGCAGGTTGATTAGCCATTATCAAAGATCATAAAGGCTTTGATACCATATGAATAATGTAATGGATAGAAAAATCTGTAAAAAGAGCATTGTGCTCTTCAATTCTATGTTTCTCTATGTTTCAAATTGTCATTCAATACATGGTTTATAAGTTCTGAAAAATTCTTCCTAAACCTTCTAGGAATTACATTCATTCCCTAATATAGAAAATGAGATGCTTAGCTGGATGGTTGTTGGTGAATTTTCCTCCTTTTGCACCTGCATTCTGTTACAGACGTGTAACCCTTCTTCAGGTGAAACAAATTCTTCTTCTAGTGCAACAAACTCCTTCCGTTGCACCTGCATTTTGTTACCTAATTCCTCGTCAGCTGCAATATTAAAAACCTTGTTAACTACCTCGTCAGCTCTTCCATCAGCAGCCTAGTCACCTGGTTTTCTATCATCTCCTCCTCTGTATACTGGGGTTCTTATAGCTTCATCTGGTTCTTATCTCCATCGCACCATCTGGTCCTATCTCTGTCGTACCATCTAGACCCTTTCAAGCGTCATCTGCTCCTCGGACAGATCCGCCATCTACTACCGCGACGTATATCTCATGTAACAGAACCAGATTCTGTTCATTGGGGAGAGATATGCTCCGTGTCGCGCTCGGATTTGCAGCGGACCGACTGCTCCATGTCGCGCTCAGATTGCAGCAGATCGATCTCTGGCAACTTCGACCCGGTCGCCAGATCTAACGACTCTGACAACGCCAAACAACTCCTCAACTCGACCAGCGTCGCTCATGCCTATTCGATCTCCGTTTGTTCTCCTACTGCAGACGTTCGTCCCTCTTCATCGTCGTGTGTTCGCCGCAACGTCTAGATCTATCATCCACTAGACGTTCGTCCCTCCTCGTTGTCGTGCTTCTGTGCCTATTGCTTGTTGCCGTGCTGACAAAAGCTCTTGGTCGGAAGGAGATTGAATCATTTATTATCAAATTAGGGTTGCACGACTTGCACACACCAATTTGATTTGATGGGTAATAAAATAAGAGTAGCATGGAGACATTTTCCACTTACCATAAAGTTAAATAGTAATATAGATATAAAGATGTAATAACATGATTGAAAAAAATTGTTAAGTTCAAAGCTAAAAATATTAAACATTGAAATAAAATAAAATCATATCAACGAGAAAACTATAACAAAGCCAAAATATAGAGATACATGGCATGTGTCGTTTAATATGGGAAACAATCTACATAATAACATAAGGCAACACATAGTGACACCAACCAAACAGACATTAAAAGCTAGCACAAAACGAAACATTCAACCAATAAAAATTACAACCGAAATCACCTAGCATAGCCAACGACGGAAACCCAAATAAAAAATTAACATGAATAAATAAATATGAACGGACATAATCTCAGAGGGAAACAAAAAAAAAAAAGAAAAAAACACTCGGATAAACTCAAAGAGACCAAAGACCACGAAAGGTCACTAAACAAAAACCAAATCGGCAAAGGACAAAATAAAAATTGATCGAAAATAGGCGAAAGGTTTCTAATATAGAAGGTTAAGGACAACTATGTAATTTTATATAATTAGGTTACCATTAGCTCTCCTATATATAAGTGTAAACTGTGATTATACGATATACTATTATTCATTAAACTCTTTATGGTATCAGAGCCACAAGCTATACGACACAAACCCTACGGCTGCCATCTTCCTCTTTGTCTCCAACGATGACCACCAATCAATCATCCCTTCCTATCTATGAAGCTCAGACTTCCGACATTGAAAGTGTTGTTGCTTTCAATCCGACAGATTCACAAAGAACACTCCTCACCGTGAATATGTCCAATGTGACAAAACTCACGCCGTCCAATTATTTGACGTAGAGCGTTCAAGTCTCCTCTCTCCTCAAAGGGTACCACCTTGAATGCTTCATTCAAGAGAACTCTTCTATTCCTTCAGCCATAATTATTGGTGATGGTGTACCTCATCCAAATCCAACATTTTTTCCATTCAAACAACAAGACAGACCCTTGTTCTCGACGCTACTTGGCTCTCTTACGGTTCCTCTGCAGCCTATGATTGAACGAGCATCCTCGGTCCGAGAGGCTTGGAACTTGCTTGCCAATACCTATGGCAAGGCCTCTCGTGGACATGTCATGCAACTTAAGGATCAACTAAAACGATGCTCGTAAGGTACACAGTCACTTGATGAGTATATGCGGTTTGTCTCCTCCAAATCCAATGAACTTGCTCTCTTGGGCAAGTAACCTGATCTTGAAGATCTTGTTGAATATGTCTGTGATTGTCTTCCTAATGATTACAAACTTGTAATAAATGTTATCAATGCCCGTGACACTGTCATTCAAATGGATGAACTTCATGAACGACTTCTCAATCACGAAGCGAAACTTTTGGCTTCTGCTCCTGTTTCCCCTACCCTCCCACTGTCTTCCTTTCCGGCTCACTCTTGGCCTCGCTTCCACAACTCCCGCAACAATCATGATTCTCATTCTCCTGCTTGAAATTGTCATGATTCACGTAGCTCCAAACCTGGTGGTTATAAAGGACGATGCCAATTCTGTGGTATCCATGGTCACACGGCTAAACGATGCCCACAACTTCTAGCAACCCCTGTCTCTCCTGCCGGCCATCTTCCCACTCTTTCACAGCCAACATACTCCTCTCCAAGGGCTTGGAAACCAAGGGCTCATCACACTATAATGTCCCCGTATGATTATGAACAGTGGATTTTAGAATATGGTGCTTCGCACCACATCGCCTCAGACCTTCAAAACCCGTCATTTCACAGTCCGTGCACAGGCAGCAATGACGTGGTTATTGGAGATGGTTATGGCCTTCCATTAACACATACATGTTCCTTCTCTATTACTTTCCCTCTCGGCACCTCTCCTTTGATAATGTGTTATGTGTTCCTAATATGAGGAAGAATCTCATCTCAATTCAACAGCTTTGTACAACCAAAAACGTCTCAGTGGAAATTTTCTCTAATCTATTTCAGGTGAAGGATCTAAGTGGCACTTCTGTTGCAAGGAAAAGCTAAGGATGGTGTATACGAGTGGCCGTCTCTGATCTCCTCCATGTCGTCCTCTTCCTTGTTTCCACAAGTCTTCTCTAGTTCTAAGTCCATTTTGTTCGAGTGGCACTCTCGTTTGGGTCATCCATCCTTTGCGATTCTAAAACAGATTGTTTCTCGTTTTTCTTTTCCGTATTCTCATTCTTTGTCGTCATCTTTGATTTTTCATTCATACTCTTGCAATAAAAGTCATAAGCTACCATTCTCTCAATCTACTATCACCTCGTCTCGACCGCTTGATATCATTTTCTCTGATGTTTGGACTTCCCATGTTACTTCAATCAACGGGTTCAAATATTACGTCATATTCGTTGATCATTTTACCCGTTATTCATAGCTCTATCCGTTTAAATAAAAATTCCACGTAAAAGACACTTTCATCCTTTTTAAATCTCTTGTTGAAAACCACTTTGAAACCAAAATCAAAACCTTATACAGTGACAAAGGTGGAGAATTCCTCGCTCTTACATCCTTCCTTGCTACAAATGGCATCTCTCATCTCACTACTCCCCCACATACGCCGGAACACAATGGAATTTCTGAGCGACGACATCGTCATATTGTTGAAACCGGTCTCTCTCTACTCCACCAAGCCTCTATCTCCCACTTCAATTCTGGTCGTATGCTTTGCCCGCTACAATCTATTTCATAAACATAATGCCTACACCAGTTATGTCCTCTGCCTCTCCATATGAATGTCTCTTCCACTCACCTCCAAACTATAGTAAACTCCGTGTCTTTGGTTGTCTATGTTATCCTTGGCTTTGCTCGTATTCTAGAAATAAACTTGAGTCTCGTTCCACAGCTTGTGTCTTTCTCGGCTACTCTCTTACACAAAGTGGTTTTTATTGTCTTGATCCTGTCAAGTCTCGTGTCTACACCTCACGACACATTCAGTTTCATGAACAAATCTTTCCTTTCTCCAATTCATATCTCTACTTTCCTACATCGTCTGTTGTATCCTCTGAGCCTTTGTTGTCGTCATGGGTCTCTCCGGTGTCTTCTATCTCTTCGCCACTCGTCACTCCATCTCCATCCCTACCTCCCAGCTTGGATTCTTCACACGAAGACTGCTCATCCTCTGATTCTATTTTTCCTGAATAGAGTCGTGTTCTACAATGCCAGAAACAGAGTTTTCTCTGCCTGAAATGACACTGCAAGCCTCTAAGTCAGTTTTGGGATTTGACACTCTGCCTGCACATTCTAAACCTTCAGGTGATGCACTTCTTCGACATACACATCCCATGGTCACAAGGGCAAAGAATAATATTACAAAGCCCACCAAGAAGCTTACATTTTCTATTACATGCTCCACTACCAACACATAACCCTCCTCTGTTGCTCAGGCTCTACAACAACCACAGTGGCGCAAGCTATGCGTTCAGAATTTGATGCACTAATTCGAAATCAAACATGGGATCTGGTACCTCGTAAGACTGCACAAAATGTGGTTGAATGTCACTAGGTTTTCCGTATTAAGCACCAATCAGATGGGTCAATTGACAAGTACAAAGCTCGTCTCGTTGCAAAAGGTTTTCATCAACGATCCGACATTGATTATCACGAGACATTCAGACCGGTTGTCAAACCCACTACGATCCATTTGGTTTCGAGTCTTGCAGTCACCAGGAATTGGACTTTACGGCAATTGGATGTAAGCAATGCCTTTCTTCAAGGTAATCTCTATGATGACGTCTACATGTCTCAACCACCTGGTTTTGTTGATCGAGACCATCCTTACCACATCTGCAAGCTTAACAAGGCCATCTACGGGTTAAAACAGGCGCCTCACGCTTGGTATTTTGAACTGCATTGCTTCTTAGAGGAACAAGGTTTTGTCAACTCTCTCGCCGATGGTTGCTTGTTTATCCTTCATAAACCAGATGTCACAATTTATTTCTTGGTCTACGTTGAAACTTGGTGATCGCTCGCAGTTGCACTTCTTGAGTTCAGGACTTCATCATATCTATTGTTGCTCGGTTCTCATTGAAAGACCTTGGTGAGCTCTCCTACTTCCTTGGAATTGAGGTATCGCGGACTGCATCGGGTCTTCTCCTAACACAACTCAAATATATATCTGATTTACTGCTAAGAACACTTTGCACAATGCCAAACTAGTCTCGACACTGATGGCCTCCATAACATGGCTGCAAATGCATTCCAGAGCAACACTATCGGATCCCAAAGATTTTGGTCAGGTTGTAGGGAGCTTGCAATATCCCTCACTCACGTGTACAGATATTAGTTTTGCGGTAAACCGTTTGTCACAATTTATGCATTCTCCAACCTCCGAGCATTGGACTGCATCGAAAACAGTTCTTCACTACCTTGCAGGAACTAAATGATCATCTCGTTTTCATACGTATTTCTTGCACGATTTTAGAGATGTTTATGATATAGATGCGATGCTTTACGTATGATTCCGTAGCCATTTTACTTGTTTTCGTGTTTTCATGTTCTTACAGGTTTTTATGCGTATTCGGTTCATTTTGGAGCTAAAGGACGTGCACGAGAAAAAGTACCAACATCGAGGATCATCACGGGATAAAAGAGACGAGAATCGACAAGGAATAGCCACTACCCGTGCAGGTAACTCCCTAGCCCGAGCGGGCATTTGTTACGGCGATTTTGTCCAGCAAATTGAGCACAAGTCGGGCAAGAATTACCGCACCGTACCCTAGCGGGTCACTTACCCAGCCCGCACGGGTCGCGTTCGTCACCTGCAACTCCAAATAAGTTAATATGACTTAAAACAAATGGAAGTTTGTTGGGGACTTATACAATAAAGAAAATGAATTTAGGGAAGATGAATAAGTGATATTTTGCTGGAGAAAGTAATGGAAACGTCACCTAACTTATTCAAGAATGGAAACTCATAAAAAGACAACAATCGGTGGCTGCTGTAACATAAGGAATAATTGAACGTCCAGAAGGGGAGAAGGGAGAAAAGGAAAGAAAAGAGGAAGGAAAGAAGAGGAAAGGAGTGAGGGGTCGAGCTCACTCACTTAGTTTTCAGTTCTTGATCAAGGAGAGAGAGTAGAGAGAAGGAGGAGGTTCTTGCGAAGGAGACTTACAAGGAGCATTGGAGATCAACCCCATACTTTGGTTTCGTTTGGTTTTCATGTTCCTTAGACCTTCTATTTCGTTTATGTTTGTTTACGTACGCATGAGCGAGTAGTTTGTTTGTTCTAGGAGAAGGGATTAGCCCATGGCTATCCCGGGACCACTTTTGATTTATCTTTGAATGCATCTTCCCATTTTCATTTATCTATTCTTTATCTGAGTGCTTAATTTACTTGTGTTTTCGATGACCACGTAGATGCATGTGTTAGGGATTAGGAGAAGGACCGAAAGGAGAATTCTAGTCCTAGAAGATCAGGTTTAGAACAACCGAGGTTAGGCCACGAAAGTAGGGTAGCAGCGGTTGAGGGTAAAACGGATGAATCACAGGTCTTATGGGTTTAGTTCAAGGTGTCAGCCACGAAAGTAGGGGGTAACTTGACTAGATCACATGTCTATGCCTCGAGAGAGGGTAGATATCATATTAGGATCGTCTGCCTTAGATAACTTGACTGGGATTGCATGATAGATAGGTTGATTGTTGGTTTCGGTAGTCTTGTGGTGAAACCGGTTTCCTGGAACGTTTGTCTCATTCTTAAGAACTAGTTTGTTTATTTGTTTTTAGTATTTCATTCTTAAAACCATATTTCATTTGTTAGTAAGTTTGATTCGTAGTTTGAGTTTAGGTTGTGTTGCGTAGTCCGTCTGGGATCGACACCTGAAGTACTACACACGTGCCGCGCACTTGCAGGTAGTTTAGGTTATTTGTTTAACTTTGATAACGCATAACTAAACAGGATGTTGTTTTCCTCTCGACATTCAACACGCCAGCTTTACATGCCTCCATGCTCGGGATGCGGATTGGGCTGGTGATCATGATGATTATTCGTCTACGAGGGCATACATTGTGTACTTTGGCAAGCATCCTATTTCATGGTCATGTAAGAAGCAGAAAATCGCAGCTCGCTCGTCCACAGAGGCTGAGTATCGGTCCCTTGCTACGGCTGCTTCTAAACTGCAATGGGTTGTTTCTCTTCTAATAGAACTTGGACACACGGAAAATACACCACCACCAATCTACTGCGGCAATATTGGAGCTACATATCTCTCCAAAAATCACGTGTTTCATTCTCGGATGAAACATATTGCTATGAATTATCACTTTGTCCGCGGTCTCGTGCAAGCAGGTAGACTCCGAGTTTCTCATGTGCACTCAACGGATCAACTAGTGGACCTCCTCACTAAGTCACTTCCACGTTCTGCCTTTACTACTCTTTGCACCAAGATTGGACTTACCTCTGGAACGTCCATCTTGCGGGAACATATAAAAGGTTAAGGACAATTATATAATTGTATATAATTAGGTTACCATTAATTCTCCTATATATATAAGTGTAAACTGTGATTATACGATAATATTATTCATTAAACTCTTTATCCGAAAGATAAGCAAAGAGAAACTCTATGGATAATGATGGAAGCTATGCGGATAATAATGGAGCTTGGCAAAGGTTGACGGAGAAGTAAAAAGTGACGTTTTGATTGTCAAAATTTCTTTAACTTATTTAACAATCATATATATAATAAGGAGGTTTTTTTCTCTCCTCTCATGAATCCACATCATAAGAGAGAGAAAAACCTCCATTAATATATAATAGGAATAAAATAAAGGGTGATAATATATTTTACTTTTATTGTTATTATTTCTATTATTTTAATTATAAAAAATTGTTTACAAAGTTTTTAAAAAAATTGTAATTTCTTTCTGAATTAATCAAATTAAAATTTCTAAAAAATATTCAAAAATTAAATAAGCTTTGAAAACAATTGAAATTATTAAAAAAATAATTAAGTTGTAAAGTCTTCCTTTGAGTTAGTTTATTCTTTATAATAAAAAACTAAAAACAAAACTTGAATAAAATCTTATTATATTTATATCAATATATATATGGATATAGAATCATATCAAGAATCAAAATAAATAAAGACTCAAAATATTAATATTTAACAAAAACAACCAATACATTATACAAATATAAATATAGGTTACAAAATATTTTACACAACGTATAAACACATATAGAACTGTATTAATATGAATATTACAAACACCAACTTAAAAAACCTACAAGTTTTCATATATATACAATAATGAGATTTTTTTCTCTCTTCTCGTGAAGTCACATCACCAAGAAAGAGAAAAAACCTCAAGTTAAATTTAATCTAAATATAATGTTAATAGTAATAAAATAGAAGGTGACAATATATCTTATTATTATTGTTAATATTTCTATTATTTTAATTATTAAAAAATATTTACATTTTTTTTAAAATAAATTATAATTTCTTTCCGGACGGAATATCAGAAATACCCTTATAGGGCTAAACCACTTCAAAAATAGCCTTCCCTAAAATAATTTTAAACCCGAAAAAAAAAACTGAAGAAAAGACAAACTTGCCCTTAATGTTCGAACGTGGAAAAACCCACGTTCGACAGTTTTTCGACGTGAAACCGAGAAAGCCGAACAGTTTTTCGCCGTGTAACCTGTTTAAAAGTTTATAGCAAGAAAGAAATAAGTGATGTCGAACTTGAGAGGTGATGTGCGTTTTCTCAAGTAATAAATTACCTAGATCTAACGCTTCCGCAAGAATACGGATCGTATAGTAACTAGGGTCGAACACAAGGAATTGATGCGACTCTAAAGCTATTAGACTAATGAATAAGACGTGTGAAATCAAATAGTGGATGGGATGCAAATGCAAACTAAACTAAACTAATGATAGGAATTGATAACACGTAATCCGTTATAGTATTTACGTGATTCTTAGGTCTAGTTTTAAGTAGATTACTTAGATTTCATTCATTTATCAAGTTTATTCGAAGACTTTATCTACATTTCGTGTTTTGTATAGGAAACGAAGACATGAGGAGAAACACAAGAGATTATGGCAATTTAACCCCAAAAACGTAGTTGAATGACAAGGTTCAACTTGTGCAAGGCCATGGATTCAAGTGAACATTCAAACACCGAGCGAAAGGAGCAGAAACAACATCTTAGGATATGCACGCTCGGGCATTGGAAGTGTGCCGCTCGGGTAGTTGTTGCCAAGACACCCCCATAGCTTTGCACGACTCGGGCATTCAAGGAACACGACCAGGAGCATGTGCCAGCTCGGGTGGAATAGAAGTGCCCGATCGGGCTAATTGTCACCAAAATGCGCCGCAGGTTTGCACGACTCGGGCTGAAGAGGAACATGCTCGGGCATAGGTGCCCGCTCGGGCTAAAATGAGTGCACACGGTCGGGCACAAGGCCTGCACGAGCGGGTAAAGGATGTGCCCGCTCGGGCCCTTGTTTATCTCAACTAACTCCTAAGTTTTAGAACGGCCAAACAAGGAGAAATCAGATCTAAATAAAGGGGATTCGAACCAGATTGAAAAGGGGGACGACTCAGAGACGATTCAGAGACATTGGAGACACACTTGGAGATATCGAGAAGGACGGAACGAGGGATCCGAAGCATGGAGGATCTATTGAAGACATCGGTTGATGAATAGGGAGCATTCTTATTCTCTTTCTATGTTGAATTTAGTATTCTTTTATGTTTCGTTTTCTGAGTTCATGTCCAAGTAGATCTATTGCCATAGGTTAGAGAGTATTGCCAACATGTAATGAAGTCTTGTGCTTAATGAATGGTGGATCTTAATGCTTTCATACTTGTACGCCACTCGATATGAATGAATTTGGTATTTGATCATGTTTTCAGATTGATTGGTTGATCTTAATGCTTCAATACTTGTACGCCACTTGATTGATGATATAGAAGTCTAATAAATCTACGCCAGGGCATTAGACTTTGGAACTTAGCCATGATACGACGAGGTTCTGAAAATTTATAATTCATCTCAGCTATATCGGCACTCCAAAAGTTGATGTTGTTCATATTACCTCGCAAAAATAACGAACAAAATTCGATTAAGCTCCGAGAGGTAAAATTTCTCTTTTTTTTTATCATAACGCACATCAGGCCACTTGCCCGACCGTGTGCCCTCCTTTTAGCCCGAGCGGGCACCATGCCCGATCGTGTGATTCTTGAGCCCGAGTCGTGCAAACCTGCGGCCCATTTTGGTGACAATTAGCCCGATCGGGCACTTCTTTTCCACCCGAGCGGGCACATGCTCCTGGTCGTGTTCCTTGAGTGCCCGAGTCGTGCAAAGCTACGGGAGTGTCTTGGCAACAATTACCCGAGCGGGCACACTACCAATGCCCGAGCGTGCATGTCTTGAGATGTTGTTTCCAATCCCTTCGCTCGGTGTTTGAATGTTCACTTCAATCCATGGCCTTGCACAAGTTGAACCTTGTCACTCAACTACGTTTTCGGGGTTAAATTGCCATAATCTCTCGTGTTTCTCCTCATGTCTTCGTTTCCTATGCAAAACACGAAATGTAGATGAA
>CM071870.1:40250956-40275517 GCA_036759665.1 Gynandropsis gynandra | reverse complement strand
AATTATTTTTGCATTTCCAAATATTGTATTGATATTGGATTCATGTATTCTCAACTTGGAGAAATATTTTCTATCTTTCAATATTGTATGTGTCGTAGCACAATCGGCTAGACATATGTCTCCATCATTGATGTTTGATCGTGACATATTTTGTATTACTTTGATCCGATAAATATATAGATGAACCTGAAAATATGAAGCAAACTTCGCATATGATATATAACAATGTAACACAATATTACAACAAAAGATAATCTAATAAAACTTTTAAAAACTAAAAAAGCGAAAGGAAAAATACAAAAAAAAACAAGCTAAGTCTTAAAAAAAACGAGATAATGATAACAAAGAAATCTATGTCGAAATCTCATTCTCTTTTCTCATCTTCATTATCAGGTTGATACATAAAGTCTGCAATGTCAAGGTGCATCCCAACCTTGTCGTTATCCAGGAGATCATCGAGATCATCTGAGACAAAATTTGTTTGGACATTTTTGTCTTTATCTGTCAGTGACTTTTGGTATAAATCAACAAAATGTCTTGGTGTTCGGCACACTTGGGACCAATGTCCATTCATAGCACATCGATGACATATTGTATCTTTTCGCCTTTTAGTCACGTTTTCATTTTCATTCACTCGATTATCTTTCCTTTTATTTTCTCCATGACGGAAATTAATTGGTGGATTACTCCGACCTCTTCCTCTACCATATCCATTTCCACAACCACGACCACGTTCACGGCCTCGACCACAACCACGTATATATCCACGCCCACGGCCATGCCAGTGGTTATAATTTGATGAAGTCACATTTGTTTAATAAAATGGTGCAGAACCAGAGAGACGAGCATGCTGATTTTTCATTAATAGCTCGTTCTGTTGTTTTGCAACAAGGAGAAGCTGTAACAATTCGCGATAGGTCTTAAAATCCTTCGCACGATATTGTTGTTGTAAAATTACATTATCAGCATGGAACGTCGATAATGTTTTTTCCAGTTTATCATAATCACTTATTTTTTCTCCACATAATTCCATCCTGGAGATTATTTCGAACATTGCAGAATGATATTCATCGACGGATTTATAATCCTGGAATCTTAGATTCAACCAATCATTCTTTGCCTTTGGGAGTATCACATATTTTTGGTGATCAAATCGATATTTAAGAGATTCCCACAAATCTGCGGGATCTTCTTTTGTTCGATACTCATTTTTTAATCCATCAGCAATATGATGACGTAAAAATATCATGGCTTTTCCCTTTTCCTCTTCTTAGGAATTATTTTCTTTATCGATCGTGGCAATAAGCTTTTTGCCTTTTATATGCATTTTAGCATCAAATGCCCACGTCATATAATTTTTTCAGAGGCATCTAGTGTTGTGATTTTGAGATTCACCAAGTTCGACATGAAGATCTGTTATCATTTAAGAAAAGAAATAAACAAATATAAGTTATGACATTGAAAAACAAAATTAAATAAATTATTATATAACAATTCATGTGTTAGATCCGTTTGTATTTATACATAAGTCATTTTTAGATTTATTTAACCAATTAACAATTAAATAATGAAAAACATAATTTAAATAAATTATTGGGTGAAATTTTTTTTCAATCCTCCACATAAATAAATAAAATAATTAAAAAAATAAAATATAACCAAAAAAATTGGTAGCTCGGTCATCCGTATAACAACAATAAGTTAAATAAATTATGGGGTGAATTTTTTCATCCTCTACATAAATATAATAGTTAACAATATAAAATATGACGTAAAAAATGGTGGCATAACCATCCTTATAACAAGAATAAATAACATATAAATATTCATAAACTATTAATATTATTGATTGGTGGCTGAACCCGCAGAATCATATAGTATAATATATATTATGACCGGGATATATATTCCACGTGGTCTATATATAATTTTTTTTACTTGAAAATCGAATCCAAATCGAAACCAAAATCGATTGGAAATCGATATCGTAAAAATTGAAATAAAAATAATACATGTAACATATAATATTTTTCTTAACTAATTTAACGCTTGTGCTGGTAACGTGTTAAAAATTAAGTATTAATTGACATATATATCTAAATATATTAAAATATAAAGCATATATATTATATGTATAATATATAAATATAATTATACTTAATAATAACTTAAGTATGTATAATATAGAACGATATATATATACAAGTAATATATATGTATATATAAATATATAATATATAATATAGAATAACTTTATAGTATAATATATATATATAAATTTACCTTAGTATATAAAAGAATAGAGAGAATAGAGACAAAAGAGAGTGAGTGGAGAGAGAGGATTTGAACGGTCGAAAGAGGGGAGAGAGGAGAGAGGAGAGAGAATTAAAACTTGTTCTGAAATTGAATGATTCTTTTACAAGTTTAAGCCCATATTTATAGGCAAAGTTAACCGACATTCAATATTTAATAATACGATTTTTTTGTGATTTTATTTTCATACGACAGATGTAATAATGTATATATATATCAGTGTTCTAAAAATCTCGCCTAGATGCTAGGCGTTCTTTGGATGTCCGATTAATTTCTAGGCGGTCTTTTTTTGTAAAAAAACTGACGTCAAAACGACGTTGTTTTGGTATTTAAAGAAAAAACTAACAATGACATATATCAATGCGTTTATCTTTTATCGATTTTGCCATCATCATTTCATTTGTTTCTTTTATCTATTTCATCGTTTATTGTCTTCATCTGAATCTTTTGTCTTTGCATTTGTATCTCATTCTGGTCTTTACTTTCATCCTTGTTTTTCTAATCTTCTATCATCTCTCGTATGTTGTCATCGCCTTCTCTTCTCATCTTCATATTTGTTTCCTCTCCACCCTTGGCTTCATCTCTCGTATTCGCTCTCGTCTTTGTCTTTGTTTTGGTCAAACATCATCATCACTCTACAACCATTTTCTATATTTTGTTTGTTTTATATTATTTGTCATTGTAAGTTTGATATTGTGAATTTGATACTTATAAATATTTTTTTATAAATACTAAATTTTATTTATTTATATGTTTTTAATAAAATTAAGTACTTATAAATATTTATATCATAATTACATTAAATAAAAATAAAATATATATATCCAACTAACCCGTCTAAACACCGTTTAGGTCCCGTCTAGACGTTTTGGACGTTAGGCACTGGGTGTCCGCCTGCTTAGCGCTTAGAGCTTTCTTAAACCTTGACATATATATATATATGATTGCAAAAAAAAAAATTGATTGTTATGTGAAAAAAATCACAAAAAATTGATTATTATTAATTATTATTATTACACCTTTAATTTTTTTTAATCTTTATATTTTAATATCACGGAAATTTCAAGTCTAATTTCGTTGTTTTGTTATTTTCTCCATAATAATAAGATTATTATTGGAGTATCTAATGTACGAACTTAGTGTTATTATTATAAAAGACTAAATAGTTTTTTATGGTAAATGATTTTATAGCGTCAGTATGTAAATATAGTGTAGGTCCTGCGGTATAAATTTATGGCAGACCATAATTTGGGCTAAAATTTTTCATACATATCTTCGTAAATCTAATGGAAAAAATGGAGAAAAGATATATGTATCCTTATATTTTATTAGTGAAAACACTTACGGTTTTGACATTTTTTTAGTGAGAGGAGGGAGACGAAACCTATTTCAAATTTGAGAGAAAAGAAACGAAGTTGAGAGCGATTTCTTTCTATTTTCGAGCGGTCTTCAGCGATTTCGAGCGATTTGTTAGCGATTTTTCGGTGATTTTCGACGTTTTGTTAGCGATTTTCGGTGATCTCCGCCGATTTGTTAGCGATTTCGGGCCATTTTGGCGATTTTAGGTGATTTCCAGCGATTTTCGACGATTTCAAACGATTTCCGCCGATTTCCGACGAAATCGAGCGATTTCCGACGAAATCGAGCGATTTCCGATAATTTTAGGTCATAGGGTCACACTGGAATGTAGGGGTGGGCAAAAAACCCGCAAGACTCGTCCCGTCCCGAAACCCATCCCGAACCCGCAAAAAATTACTCGTACCCGCGAGTTAGGGTTCGGATAATATAATTTCAATACCCGCGAATTCGGGTTTGGAATAAATTTTTTAGTTTTATAAACGGGTACCCGTGAGTATCCACAAAAATTACAAAAATACCCATAATTTTACTGTATAATATCTAAATATCTCTCTAACCCTAATCTAACCCTAATCTAACATTTTGTTTTAGCTCTCCAGCCTCAGCCTTCTAAAGCGCTCGCCTCCCACCCTCTGCTCTGTGTGTGCCATGCTCTCCCTCCTCAAGCCCTCGCCTCCCACCCTCTGTTCTGTGTGTACCTATTATTGAGTTTTGAGTTTTTTTTTCGGGACGGGTACCCGCGGATTTTGTAAATTTTGGCGGGTTTTGCGGGTAACCGAATAGCGGGTACTTATATCTTGCGGGTACTTATATCTTGCGGGTACGAGTACGGGTATTAAAATTAGTTATCCGTGCGGAACAAGTTCGGGTGAGGATAGTGAGAATCTCGCAGATATCCACGGATGCCACCCCTACTTGAACGCAAAGTCGTTGGATCGAACTGGATGATATGGTTGTAAGATTATTTTGGAAATATCAATATTTATAAAGGTAATTTTAAAATTTTTTTTAAATATATTTTCGAAATATTTTAGTTTGAAGTTTTTCGTCCTTGTGTGTTTTTCATAGGTTGTATGTAAGTAACAAGTTTTGTCGTATCTAAATAACAATTTAAAAAAAAAACTTTATGGAAGGAAACTATAGTTTGGGTTTCGATTCTACTGAGTCCAAGTAGAATAGGGACATCTACCAAATCTTAATTTATTTCGGATTATTTAAAGCAATTATAAGCATCCTGTTTTTCTTTATTATTTAATGCAAAGTCATTATAAAATTGGATATACGTATACCTAATTATTATCATGTGTCCTAACGTTATATCATTGATATTAAATATTTTATTTTCTTTATTAAATTACCATAGAGAAAAAAGATAATACCCACAAAAAAAGACAAAAAAAAGTGGATAATAATTTCTAAGTGTTACACGGAATCTCGACGTGGATAGTCATATGTTCGACTCATCGGTCATATCTAATCCGAAGAACTTTTAGATTTTATTTGAATTAATATAACAAAAAAATCTAATTTAATTTAAAAAATTTTAATATAATTATTTCTTACTCCATTGTTAGCTCTATATGAGACTGTTTTCCCAACTGGATAAAAAACGTTATTAGATAATTATCATATTATCCACGTTTTTATTTGAACAAAATAAAAAATTTCTATCATATATAAATAAGTGAGTTATTATTATAAATAAATAGTCGTCTTTAATAGAGTCTTCCTATCGCATGAAACGGAATTTTAAAACAGAACACAAACAAAAACACACAAAAAACAAAAATCGAATCGGAGTTCTTGTCGCTCCGTGGATCTTTTTCTTTGCCGGAAAAAAAAAACACGACGAAGATGCAGAGACTTCTCGCCGGAAGATCGCTAATTGGTTCCGCCATTAGATCGCAGAGGCAGTTCTCGTCTCTTTCATCTCTCCTCTTCGACGACACTCAATTACAGGTTTCTTTTCCTATCGAAGGAGCTCAGAGTTCATTTTCAATGGATTTCTGTTTGTGAAATATGAAATTACTGTTCTTCAATTGATTTCTAGTGAACTGTTCGCTTGAATATGCAAATTTTGGGTATTGGGTCCTTTTCCTTCATGTATATTCATGGCTGAGACTCAATATGTGTTGATAAGATTCAAGTAATATGAACCTTTAGCTGTGTAATTTCAGTTCAAAGAAAGTGTATCAAAGTTTGCACAAGATACCATTGCCCCTCACGCATCTAAAATCGATCAAACCAATACATTTCCTAAGGTTTGTTTCAGTTCCACTCTCATTGCTTATTCCCTTTTATCAGCTCTCTTGTTTAATCTCTTGTGCTTAATCAGGATGTAAACTTATGGAAACTCATGGGTGAGTTCAATCTCCATGGAATAACTGCACCAGGTAGATCTCTTGTTCTATCAATTCTCATTTATAGCTAAAATGGAACTTGAAAGCATGAATCTTTTGGTTTTCTTACAGAGGAATATGGAGGTCTAGGTCTTGGTTACTTGTATCATTGTATAGCCATGGAAGAAATCAGTCGAGCTTCAGGGTCAGTTGGTCTGTCCTATGGTGCCCATTCCAACCTTTGCATCAATCAATTGGTAAATACAAGACTGGAAACTTTGCCCTTCATTGTTTTGGCTTTTATAAGCCAATAGAGAGAGAGAGAGATTTAACTACCATTTTAACAGGTGAGGAATGGAAGTCCACCACAAAAGGAGAAGTACTTGCCAAAGGTACAATCTCAGCCGAGTTTTAATACAGTCGTCTGAGATTTCAATGATGTGCTAATGGTCTCTTATCATATAAGCCAATAGAGAGAGAGAGAGAGAGATTTAACTACCATTTTAACAGGTGAGGAATGGAAGTCCACCACAAAAGGAGAAGTACTTGCCAAAGGTACAATCTCAGCCGAGTTTTAATACAGTCGTCTGAGATTTCAATGATGTGCTAATGGTCTCTTATCATATTGTTTTTTGTCAAATATGAGTTTGAGTCTAACTAATCCCAAAAGCTAGCTCAAGAGTTTATGGTTGCTCAGTACCATATATATATATATATATATAAAATAAGTCCAAAGTTCATTTCTTAACCGATGTGTGACAACTTACATAACACTACCCCTCACCCTGACCCTAGAGCGTGGACATCGCAATCGAGGCCCAACATCGGTATATTCAAATGGGGACGAACCAGGCTTCGATACCATGTCAAATATGAACTTGGACCTAACTAATCTCAAAAGCTAGATGGGTTGTCCAGTACCACATATATGAGTACAAAGTTCATGTCCTAGCCGATGGAACAATTTATCACAATAGTTTTGCTATGGAAATCTCACCTTATAAATGATTATGTCTCGTTTAGTTCAATCTTCTTCATTTGTCAATCGTTGTTTGTTCCTTTTTCTTATGATCTCTTGTTAGTTGACCTATTATCTGTTGTTGTGTAGCTTATCAGTGGAGAGCATGTTGGTGCTCTTGCAATGAGCGAACCCAATGGTAAGTCACATAATGTTTTTTTTTTGAGGTTCTTCTGTCTGAAATAAGGTTGTAGAGAGAGATAGAGAGAGTAATACTGATATGCACTTTGATTTTATCTTTTAGCTGGCTCTGATGTTGTCAGCATGAAATGCAAAGCTGAGAAGGTAGACGGTGGTTATATACTTAATGGGAACAAAATGTGGTGCACAAATGGTCCAACAGCTCAAACTCTGGTACCAAACTTGATCTCTATCTGGTTATATTATATTAGTTTTGTAGATCTGAAGTCTAACAATGTTCGAAATCTTTTTCTTTTCGGATTGGATTTAGATTGTTTACGCAAAAACTGATATAACTGCCGGGTCTAAAGGAATCACGGCCTTTATTATAGAGAAGGGAATGCCAGGGTATGTTAATTTGGTAATACTTTTCTAAATTTCTTCCTTAAACTCATCTTTTTTTGTGGTTGTTTTGTAGGTTCAGTACTGCTCAGAAATTAGATAAACTGGGAATGAGGGGAAGCGATACGTAAATTTTCATTTGCAAAGATCTCTGTTCTAACTATATTCCTTTAGCATTGTGTATCATCTGTTTGTCTGAATTTCAACAGGTGTGAGCTTGTTTTTGAGAACTGCTTTGTCCCAAAAGAAAACATTCTGGGAAAGGAAGGAAAAGGTTATAATTTCTTACAGCTTATTGTCTGATTCCATTTCTCTATTGGTTTTTATTTCCTGATTTATGGGATAGTTTGCTACTAGAGAGATCAAAATCTCTTGTGTATATATATATATATATATATCAGTGGGTACAATTACAACCCAACTACAAATGTCGCACTAGAAGCTTTGTATAGTTCTGAGTCAATATGAAAGCATAATCCATGGACTTGTCTCACCTGCATATCTGATTTCTACTTGCAGGTGTTTATGTTCTGATGTCAGGTTTGGATTTGGAAAGGCTTGTATTAGCCTCTGGACCCCTCGGAATCATGCAAGGTTGCCTTGATGTAGTACTACCGTATATTCGACAGAGAGAACAATTCGGACGTCCAATTGGGGAATTCCAGTTTATACAGGTCGATCTTGAAACGTCACTCGCAAAAACTTTACTTGATCACGATATAATGATATTGTCAATTATGGGTTAGATCTAACTAATCCCACATAATGATGTTGTCAAATATGGGTTGAGTCTAACTAATCTCAAAAACTAGTTCAAGGGTTAGGTTTGTCTAACATATATGAGACCAAGTTTCATGTACTTAGCCGATATGGGACAGCATATCACAACACTCCCCTTCACGCCCAGGTTTGATCCTGGATCCGGCTCTGGTACCATGTCAAATATGAATTGGGTCTAACTAATTCCAAACGTCCAGGTTTAATCCTGGATCATGCTCTGGTACCATGTCAAATATGAATTGGATCTAACTAATCCCAAACGCCCAGGTTTAATCTTGGATCAGGCTCTGATACTATGTCAAATATGAATTGGGTCTAACAAAAACTAGCTCAAGAGTTTAGGGTTGCCCAACATCATATGTATGAGACCAAAGGTTCATTTACTTAGCCAATGTGGGACAACACATCACAACAAATATGATACTCAAAATTCTATTTTTGCTGTGTATTTATAATTCCAGGGTAAAGTTGCAGATATGTATACTGCACTTCAATCTTCAAGGTAGACTAATCATAATACTCTGATCTCGTTTTTCACACCGCATACACTAAGAATGATGTAATTGTTTCTCGGTATCTCAGATCATACGTCTACTCTGTTGCAAGAGAATGTGACAACGGAAAAATCGACCCTAAGGTGGTGATATAGAGATGCGTAGTTATCTTTCCTTCTTTTTCTCGTCGCTATAAAATCAGATGCCCGTATATCTATTCATGATTTCGATGTCGAGATGATCTGAAGAAGCACGAGATAAAACTCGTGTTCTTTTTGTATATCTATTTTAGGATTGTGCCGGAGTAATTCTTTGCGCAGCCGAAAGAGCAACTCAAGTTGCTTTACAGGTCAAATTACCCTTCCAAACTCTCTTTGTTTTCAAGTTCTCTGAAGTTTTCAGAATTGGGATTAAGAATGGTAATTCTGTATATGTTCTTGTAAAGCAAATATCTATTCCTCTATGATGTTGCAGGCCATACAATGTTTAGGCGGAAATGGATACATAAACGAATATGCGACAGGCCGCCTTCTTAGAGATGCGAAACTGTACGAAATCGGAGCTGGAACAAGTGAGATCAGAAGAATTGTGATTGGTCGTGAACTCTTCAAAGAACAGTAGTTGCATATATAAGGTAATGTTATTACAGAGCAGTCTTCAGATTACACGTTGAACACTCACACTGTCATGCTTTATACATTTGCAACTTCAGTCACATTACAATTCCATCAAATTCCAAATCTTTGACAATCCAACAGAGATAAAGTTTAAGGCTTTTTGCTTTGCCTTTCTAAATCATACCACAGCAAATGCACACCTAACTTGGGTGTTTCTTCTATGTTGTTATCAAACCCTAGTTACAGTTGGAGAGGAATCAGGCTGACTAACAGAAGATGATTTTGATGCTTCCATTAGGTTAGCAGCTTGTTCCAAACAACTCTGGTTATCATCATTGATGCTTCTGAGGTTCATTTTCTCGACTTCTTCTTTTGTGTATATGTGAATCTTCACCACCACATTGCAGAAATCACTGCCAAATCAAAACCCATTTTGTGTTATATATATGTATATATATTAATGCATTTATCAATCATAACAATTTGCTTAGCCTCATCCACTTGTTTATTCAAACAGATGAAACCATAACTTAGTAAAAGAAATCTAAGGGGGCAGAGCCAAGTTCAGATGAACTTACTGCCATGGATCATCCCCTACAACCATCATATCGTATATATATTAATGCATTTATCAATCATAACAATCTGCTTAGCCTCATCCACTTGTTTATTCAAACAGATGAAACCATAACTTAGTAAAAGAAATCAAGGGGGCAGAGCCAAGTTCAGATGAACTTACTGCCATGGATCATCCCCTACAACCATCATATCGTTCTCACAATCCGTGTATAAAATCCGCCACCCTTTGTCTGGATCACGGAGAAGCCCTTCTAAGTTGAACAATCGTTCAAGCTCCGTAAGAAGGTCATCGTATCCATGGAGTCGGGATAAATCAATAGCCCTCCCCACAAGGCTGCCTTGTTTGTGAACCTTTGAACCAATTAACACAAAAAAAACCCATCAGAGAAACAGTAAGAAGAGTCATTTAGAGGTACTGATGCAAAAAGGCCTTACCTTTGTACAGATTCTTTTGCTAGAGCTTTGTGGGTTTGATTTTGGTGTCTCAATAGGTAAGGAGAATCCAAAAAGTTTGCATCTTGATGAGACTTTCCTGTTAAAACCATCACCATTTTGCCTGTTCATCATACCCGTCTTCATGCCTGAAGCGGTTGTAACTTTTTCCGACAAAGTATGCTCATTTTGCATACTCAAGTTTACCTTCCCGACAGCACGTGCCTTGCCTGGATAATTCATCATGTGACAATGTCGTCTCGAATTCTCTTCCCCGACGGTGTATAAGTTATGATATGGTATACCGGCATTTCTGACCCCTTGCGAGGCAAGAGGGTAAAAAGTCGATTTATTGGTTTGATAAGCAAATGGATTGCTGCATCCGAGAATAGACGCTCCCGATGCAGATGCATTAAAAACATCCGCTTGTGGTATAGATCGAATCGAGCAAATTTCTTGACCTTGCAAGACCCTCGAATACCTATCCAAGTCCAAAACACTCGGGTAGGCACGGGTCGTGGCATCTATAAACTCACCAAATTTAGCCTTCATTTCAGTAGAAACAAGAACTGGATTTGCCTGAGTATGCATTGCAATATCCAGTTTACGTCGGTTTGTAACATCACATCCGTGTAACGGTGATGCAAAACCTAATTTTTCTTGACCTTGCAAGACCTTAGAGGGTCTAACCGACCCTTCAAAGTCCAAAAACGAAACCCTTTCTGCTGCATCGAGAACACTTATCAGTACCACCGAACCAATGATGACTGTAACAGTCATTCTGTTCATGGATTTCTTACGGAAAAACATGAAAGTTTACCTATAATAGGGTTTACGGGTGGAGTGTCCAGTAGATGTGTTCGTGACCTTTTCGACCTTGGAGATAACTGAATGCTCAAGGGCGGAATAGACACCGATGGATCCATCTCCCACGGGGAAACTCTTTCTTGATGATCAATCATGAAAGACTCGTCCCATCGTACCTACCCAAAAAAACGTCAAAAAAAGAAAGGATTGGCAACTGGTTCATCCCGGATTGAAAAAACCCTTTTACTGGTGGATTCAGATCATTTCAAATTTCAAATTGTTCGATAACGAGAACTAGAAAGACGAGGATGTACCAGTAAGCACCGCCATTTTGAGTTTGGCCACCTATGTGGATCAAGATCATTGATTCCAGTCACTACACCAGTGCATCTACAAGAACAAAAAATGGATTCACTTATTTCTCGTCCATTAAACTCAACATCCTGCCACGAAATTTTTAAAAAGCATACCTTCTTTCAGGAGAGTCGTCCATTTCATATCGCATTCTGAATCTCGTGCCTATGATGACGGGATTCTTGATACTTGCCATATACTTGTCATAGAGAATAACGAACTCCGAATGTGTAGCACTGTATATGAAATTATGAAGCAACTATATTGTTTTCATTTCAGTTTGTGCAAGAGAAATGCTTTCGCATATGTAGAAACTGGTTTAGTGTAATACCGTGGACTGTAAAATACATGAAACATGCTTTTGGAAGAGACAGCATCGGCGACAAGAGATAGAATTTTCGAACATGAGTTCTGTTCGATTATAGAACTCGGAAGGCCATGTTTTGGCCGAGCAGCTCTTCTGATTCCTAGCCTTAGTTCACCATCTTCACCTCTGGAAATCACAGATGAGATGTATTAGTTGATAAATATGGAAAGTTTTTTGTACCAAAATACCCAAAACATCTTCATACCACCAAAAGAGCAAACCAGAACATGGCCAATTTATTTCTAAATCTGATAGCTAAAATCTTGTTTCTTTAGCTGTGGTTAGAATATGATGCTACATCAGTCGTGAGACTCAAATAGGGTGAACATTTCGAGTAACCCGACCCGAACAAACCTGACCCGTATTCAATATAGGGTACTTGTAAAACTGATTTGGGCCCAAAACTCAAAACTCATTCGGCTTCGGTTCAGTTTGGGTTGGGTTCAAGAGAACCCAAAAATATGCGAACAACCTGAATTTGATATTAAGTTAGAAATCAAATTAACCGAAGTACCCAAATTAACCGAACTATCCAAATAATAACCCTAAAACACCTTTTTCTTCTCACTCGTGCGATTCTGTTAGGGTCCCACATCACTTAGTAATGGAACTAAGTGGTGCCTTATAAGGCTATGGGCACCCTCACCCCATAAGCTAGTTTTTGGGTGAGATTCGTGGAACTTTGCAGGATTGGTTTGGGCCTATTATGGGATGGGTTCTTATCAATTGGTATCAGGGCCTGCCCACACCGTTGGGATGACCCGAAAGGGGCGACCTAGGAAAAGACGACTTGGGTTAGGCCAGAGTGGGCCGTCTAGAGTGGGCTATTGGAGGGGACCGACGAGGACGTCGATGCTTAAACAGGTGGGTATTGATAGGATCCCACATCCCTTAGACAGGTGGGTATTGTTAGGATGCCTTATAAGGCCATGTGCACCTCACCCTATAATCTTGGAGATGAGATCCATTGACCTTTGCGGGATTGGTTTGGGCCTATTATGGGATGAGTTCTTATCAGACCCCTAAGCCCGAGAGAACTCTGATTCACAATTTCTTTTTCTCTCATTTATGTAGTTGCCCCTCCTACACCGACGACATCGTCGTTGTTGCCAGCGTTGTTCGTTGTCCTGGTCTTCCTACTCACCTTTCGTCGCATGTTGTCGGGTTTCTCCCTCGGCTTGCACATGCCGTCGGGTTTTCTCCACTTTCTTCTCCTAGTCTTCCTTCCCACTGTTCAACGTCCTTCTCGCCATTCTCGCACGCCATTAGGTTTTCTCTATGTTGTCTTGCGCACATCGTCGTCTCGGAGAATTGTATTACATTAATTATTTGCATGTCAAATAAGAGGAATTTCGACTAGTGCAATGTTGAAAACATTAGAGTTTGCAAAAACGACCTCTAGATGATTGTGATGATGATAAAACATCGGGAAGTAAAAAACCGAAGCAAACTACTTTGTCATCAAGTGAAGAAAAATGAATTCATCGAAGGTGTTCCAACTTTTGTTGCATTTGATCAATAGGCTATTCGAAAAGCATTAGTAAAACTTATCATAATAGATGTGTTTTAGGTTTTTTGGGGAGAAAGGTTGATGAAGTCATCGGCAGCAAGATAAGGAGTCTAAAGCAAGTACCAATGGGAAATGACTTGTACTGCACTCGAGCGGATCAACCGAATTTTCTACCATCATGGACTACGTACTAATTACAATTCGAGGACGAATCACTCGCAACAAGGAGTGAATGATGAGTTTATCGGTAGTATCACCGCACCAAAAGAGGGTCATATCGACGAGGCACTAAAAGAAGGAACAAAATGAAAAATTCCACAAGGTCTACTTGCAAATGGCTGAATCAGAAACCCGCGGAACAAGTCGTCAAATATAGAAAGTAAACGTGGGAGTCATGAGACCATAATGAGGAATTACCGAAGGGCTCAGACCATAGGGATTTGGAAGGATGGAAGATAAAGATCTTACCTTATCCCAACCAACGGAGAGGAATACGGCCAAGTATATCAATATCCCTCCAAATCCTATATTTTCCTACACTAACGACATCCAACGGTCTATCCCAACCCAAGGAAAACCCACGTCGGTTTTCTACATTGAATTGGGCCGCAACCCACACCCCTGAAACAGACGGGCTCGGATGACACGGATAAGGAAAGGTCGGAAACAAATATCTCATATTTATTTCACGACCAAGACAATCTCCATAATCTGATTTTAATCCACCAGATCTACTTTCCTATTCCGAAGATCTCCAATGAGTAGAAAATCTTCCCAAACCGATTATATCCTACCGGATCATCTACTTTACTCCACTGAAGATTCTCAATGACTAATAACTCTTACTAAACGGAAAGTAGATAAATTCGTAATCACGTATTTATGCATTTTCCTTAATTTGGTGTGGGTCCTCTCGTATATAAAAGACTTCATCTCATTTGTAAGAGAAACTAGAATTTGTAGAGAATAAACAATTTTGCTTTCTTGATCGTTCATTAAGAACATGATGTTTTCACCTTATCCTGGGAACAATTGAATTCATGGTGTCTTGAAATTGTTCCGGAACAATTGAAGTGATATCCGACTGTATCAAGAGGCTTCAGCACCTCTTATGGTGTCCATTGCTCCACCATAAACACTTCGAATACAATCATCAACCTCCGTCCTCCACCATCGTCGGAAGAATCTTGAAGAGAGCCCTTAGGCTAGGCAAGAGATCATCCACCTTCCACCACTATCATCAACTGTCAACAGACAAATTTTTGAAGAGTGCCTTTAGGCAAGCCAAGAGATCCTCCTTGACACGACAAATACTATTCGAGTGATCGAGGTTAACGGATTCTCCATACACGTCCTGAGTTCCAACTCTGAGGCGTGTATCAAAGGGTTTCGATATTATGAGTGTGGTTGAACCTCGTTTCACAATTCTTTCTCAAAGGACAATAATTAGGGATTGCATGAGTTTATATTTGGAAGAAAAGAATAAGTTGCGCAGTTTTTCAAGAAACAAAACGCTAGTGTTTCTCTCACCACTGATACTTGAACATCGATGCAAAACATTAGTTATATTTCAGATATACGTGAAAACGGAACAAATAATAGCTTTGATATCTTGTATTGGTGTGGAGTAACCGGTGTAAAATATCCGACTCTTTCTCAAATGGCAAAATGGCAAAGGATGTATTGGTATCAACGATTGCTTCGGAATTTGCTTTTAGTATGCTTGGTCAAGTGAGAGACCCATTTCCTCTTGTGACTAATGGTGGAGATTTTGCATATATTTATAAATAATATTCTTCGGAATGAAAGTTATTTTAAATTTCTTGAAGATTTGTAATTGTTTACTAAGTTCAAGTGTTCTTATGATTTTAAGGCTTATAGTTATGTTTTCATGATTTGAAGACCTGTAGTAATGTTTTTATGATTTGAAGACTAATATACTTTTATGATTTTAAGATTTGTAGTTATGTTTTTATGATTTTCAAGAGTTGAAGTTATGTTTTTATATTTTTGTAGTGTATTGTTGAATATAAATTTGTAAAATTTGAATTTTTATATATAATATATATTATTTTTTATTTGCGGCACGAATACTCGTGAATTTTCAGACCCGTTGCGAGTTTTGTGATTACCCGAAATTCGGGTATTCGCATCTTACGAGTACGAGTTCGTGTAATGAATTATGTTGCTTGTGCGGGACAGGTTCGGGTAATGTGTGTTTTGTGGGTACTTGCAGGTGCCCACCTCTAACCTTAATTACCCGAATTAACCGACCCTAAATTACCCGAATACCCGAATAGAATTCGGTTCTTTGATCCCATTACGCAATAACACGAACCCAAATCGAAAACCGAAGAACCTGAACAAACATTTGGGTGTAATTTGTCAAATATGGGTTGGGCCTAACTAATCCCAAAATTCATGTCCTAGCCGATGTGAGACAACTTATCATAACAGTCCCCCTCACGCACATGCTCGATCCTGGAGCGTGAACATCACAATCGGGGGCCCAACATCGGTATATTCAAATCGGGACGAACTGAGCTCTGATACCATGTCAAATATGGGTTGGGCCTAACTAATCCTAAAATTCATGTCCTAGCCGATGTGGGACAACTTATCATAACATAATTCGAAACCAATTCTCCTAAACCCAAACAACCTTAACCAAACTGAAACCCACGAACCCGAATCGAAACCCGAATGCCCATACCTTAAAAAGAGAACAGCATCACCCGAAACAAGATTCTTTTGGCTGACGAATATGCTCCAACCGGTTGTGAGTAAATGCCTCCTTGGTTGACCTATATCACAATGAATAAATAACAAATTTTGATCTAAACCCATAAAAAAAGAGATAAACAACCAAAAGATTGAATTGAGCTATACCTCTATAAATATGTCGAAATCTCCATTCTACTCCATGAAGGTCCTTAGCAACAAGTTCTTGAGATGGCCTTTGTTGATTATAGTCCTGAAAATCACATCCACAAAACCCCTCAATCTAATGCCTTAGGGTAAAAGTCAGCCAATATGAGATCGATTGAATCGTACAAGAGGAGGAAAACAATCTTCAGCAGCTCTTCGAGGAACCGAGAATCCTCCATGAGTACTCGTATCAGAAGCTGTTAAGGTTTTACAGAACATATGAGGCGTTTGTTTGGTCGATAAAGTTCCATTCTTTTCTTCATTCCCTCCTAATTCCTCGAGCTCTTTCCCATCCGTATTTAGAACTTTCATCTACGTATCATCACAGTCGCGAACAATGAATGATAAACCAAGTATCCAAACCACAGATCATACAGGCATCTATAGACTTTGATCTATCTAATCCCAAAAGATATCTCAAAAGTCTAAGTTCCCTCAAAATCATACAACTTGTACATAGCAATTAGGGGTGGGCGTTTCGGGTTTCAGGACGGGTTCCTCGGGTTCGGGTTGGGTTCGGATTTTTCGGGTTCTAAAAAATTGAACAAAAAAAAACTCATTTGGTTTTCGGACGGATTCCTCGGGTTTCGGGTTGGGTTCGGGTTTTGAAACATTGAACCCAAAAAACCTAAATTGTATTTGGGTTCTTTCGAGTTTTCAGATTCTTCGGGTTTTTTGGGTCATTTAAGTACGAGTAATTCGGGTTTAAACGGGTAATCCGGGTTTTAAACGGGTAATTCGGGTTTAAATGTGTAATTCGGGTTTAAACGGGTAATTCGGATTCCAAATTTAACATACAAAAAATGAGGTTAGAAGGGTTAGGATTTTTTTTCGGGTTCCTCGGGTTCTCCCGAACCCGAACCGAACCGACCTGAACCCATTTGGATTTTAGATTTTGAACCCATATGGGTTTTCTACAAAACCCGTTTATCTCACGGGTTGGGTTTTTCGGGTTGGGTCGATCCGGGTCGGGTCGATCCGGATAACCCGAAACGCCCACCCCTAATAGCAATCGGATCCAACATCAAACCATTCAAATCAACACGAACCAGACCTCGTATATATCGAATATGGTGGGCCTAACTAATCCAAAAGCTAGAGTCAAGCATTGTGCATAATGTGGTAAGAGATGTTACACAATACATAAACAAAAACATGATATGAAGCTTTACCATTGGGAACATAGATTACAAAGTAAAAGAAGAATCAAATAAGTAAAACAGAGTACCTCTTGTAAAGAACGCAGTGTAATCTGTGTATAGACCTCATCAGTCTCCTTGTTTGCCTTAAAAAATGAAAATGATTAAGAAAAATTAACTCAATTTGGAAACCCAACTTGTTAAAAGAGTAATTCAAGAATACATTTAACACAAAAAAATCATACAAACAGAATGTTAAAGACATGAAATTGAAAGCTACAAAAGCAGATAACCAAACTTACATGTAACTGAATATTCACAACCCTGCAGAAGATTTGGGGTTGAAGATTGAATTTGGGAATATCCATGGGAGAAGAAGAAGCCATAAGAGCTTGCTCCAAGTGACCTTGTGGAAAGTAAACGACCACATTGTCTTTCTTGGGCAGTGAAATGAGAGGACCAGCACAGGCATGCCAAAGCTCAGAGTATATGGAAGATGCAGAAGAAGAAGATGGTGATGAACCAGATGAACAAGAGGAAGAATAAGATGGTGAATTACCGGTATTACCCTTCTCAAGTTCCACTCCATCATTGTTCTTATTCTTCTCTATGGATTCAGCTTCTTGGTTCAAGTCAAATTCCATGAAACCTTACCGGAAAAAAGGTTACTCCTTTTAGCAAAAAGTAGGTTGTTTTGATCAAATTAGAACGAAATAAGAAAGACCCATCAATGGAAGTAGTGAGATTCTCAGAATTATGAAGCGACAAAACCCTATCCGTAAACAAGAACCCACCCACGGAGCTAAAATTAGAAGTTTCTGTAAGGAGGAAAAATGGGTATGGTTGGAATCATAACTTGAGAGAGAGAGAGAGAGAGAGAGAGAGAGAGAGAGAGATGAGAGCGTGGGCATCAAATAATAACAAGGGTTTCAAAGTATGATTCTTTTTCCGCCATTTGCAGGTACTGAGAAGAGGGAGCAGAAGGAACAGACATAGACAATTGCAGATATGAAAATAAATAAAAAAAAGCAATGAAGCAAAAAGGAAATAAAAGCCAATTTGGTGGAGAGAGAGAGAGAGAGAGAGAGAGATTGTGATAGGTGGGGGAGACAAAGCCAAGACAGTACAGAACCCACAACACATACTCTCACACTCGCCTTCCAACTTTTTTTTTTTTTTTTAATCTCTTTTTTTTTTTTTTGAAGAACTGTATTCCCTTTCCCAGAAAAGAAAAGTTAATATTTTTACTAGAATTCCCAGTATTAATTAACTCTAATTGAAGTAAAAAAAAAAACCCTTTAAATCTTCAATGGATTTTGCATTAATTAGAACATTGATATTAAAATAAATGACATCTGACATTCAACCAAATTTATCAAAGAACACAAAAGAAAAAGAACAAGTTCAATGGCTTTTTGCTTACACTTAACAGAACAGTATCTCTTTGGAACATTTTTATTTATTTTTTTCACTTTTGAAAAAATTGTTCTGTCACATTTGTTATTCATATTCCTTTGTATTAATTCTGACAGCCAATCAGCTAAAGACAGGAGAGTGTGCTCTTTTCAATTTGCATCAAAAGCGCTTTTTTAAATCTCCTCCTTTTTGTGAGAAGTTAATTTAAAAATCCAACATTTGGACATCATTAATCATATATTATGATAAGTTAATATTATATCACGTAGGAATTAAATTAAGATTTTTATAATAGTCGAATTAGGATTGAACAAATAATTAATATTTAAGAACTATTCGTATTTATATTTATAAATTCGAATATTGGTAAATACGAATATTTATCGAATATACGCATATCCGTATACCGGTCTAAACTTTTTTAACGTAAAAAATATATAAAAAATCTTAATAAAAAAATCAATTATCATCAAATATAATATAAAACTAAAATTCAAATCACACAAATATATAAAGATACATAGTATAAATAAGGGTTAAACTCTTATACCTACCCCAAATTTAACTATTTTGTATATTCCCCTCATTATTTGAACTCATCATATACTCTCATGTATTATCTCGAATCCTATTCCCCTCTCTTTTGTAATTCAACATATTCCTCTCCCTTCCCCCTCCCCCCGTGTCATTTAAATTTCTTTTAAATCTATATTTTTTTACCACAAACCTTAAAAAACCATCAATTTTAATTGGATTTCATATCCAATTTTTACCCGACCTAACCCAAATTAAAATTCAATTTAATCTGGTTTAACCAATTGTTGATCAGATCCGGTTTACTGAATTTTGAGCAGTTTATTGAATTTTGATCCAACTCAATTTATTATAATTTTGACTCAGTTTGCTGAAAGTTTGACCCGTTTTTTTTTTATTTTACTCAATTTTGACTAAAATTCTGACTTTGGTTTGCTGGAATGTTTATCCGGTTTGCTGGAATTGATTCGAATTTACTAAAAATTTTGACCCGATTTTAAATTAAATCTTTTTTTAATCGATTTCGTTGAAATTTTTAACTCATCCGATTTTAATGTGAATTTCATCCAAAATTAATTCCATTATAAAAAACCCATTGTAAAATGTAAAACAAAGTCATACTAAATTACTAATCTATTCAACAAAATATCTTCAAATTAAAATAAGTACTAACATATTCAACGAGAAAAAAAACATAAACAAATATCTTCAAATTGAGTTTCCCAACACCGTTATAAACCAAAACCAATTCGCGGTATTCTCCACTTGTATAACAGCCCACGCAATAGGATATATTTGATCGTTACCATCTCGACCAACAGCAACCAAAATCTGACCTTTACTAAATTTTAATGAAACAACCATCTAACCCGATTATAGGTCTACAGTTAACTTTCCAAGAGACTCGCAAAACATCAAAACATACATAAAATCGATCAAATATCTCATTTTCTAACCCATCTCCTATGGTTTGCACTTCAACGGATGAACTTGGATTTGAGTTTTTAATTTCATTCACGTAATCCCAAAGTCGAGCAAATTGTCCATCTTTTTCCAACTGAATTTTTTCTAAAGCTTGTTTCTTCGCTTTCTCACACTTATTCATTGATGCTAACAAACGGTATTTCTCTTTAATTGTTTGTTGCATCTTTGTTTACTTCATACTAGGATCCTTTCATAAAACATCTTCAAATAACTTCGCAATCAAAGGAGCTTTTAACAACTTATACTCGCCTTTTGGTTCACATGTATGTTCCGATACATATGATTTTATCGTCCAAGAATCTTAAAATCTTCACCCGTTTTGAATATTTGTCCTAAATTAAGCTCAAATGATCCACCAACCAAATATCTCTCCGTAATAGTTGAATTAAAGAGAGAAAATTCCATTTCATCATCACTATTAAACAATTCAGATTCAATTCTCTATCGTTATCACAACATGCTTCATCGCAAAATTTTGCTAATTTCATATCAACACGAATATCACATATTTCTATGTAAACTTCATCATCAATCAACAAATTCAGTGACTATCTCTTGGAATTTGGTTTTTTCTGCAATACAGTTGCTCCTTCATTGTTCATCTATAAACAATGGCTATATATTATGGTACTTTTTGCTCTATGTTGACGACATTATTCTCATAGAAACCTCTTCTCAGTTGCTGACTAGCCTTGTTGATAATCTCTGCTTCAGATTCTCTATGAAGAACTTTGGTCAGCTTCATTATTTTTTAGTAGTTCAAGCTCGGTTTCATGAATCTAGCTTGTTTCTATGTCAGTGGCAATATGCATATGATATGCTAGCCCGGGCATCCATGACAGATTGTAAGACTCCCCCACTCAAACAGAGCATTACAACGACATATGTTCAACCTTTTTTTAGACCTTCACACATTTTCGAAGTTTAGTTGGTGCCTTATAATACTTAGCTCTTACACGACAAGATTTGGGCTTTGTAATAAACCACATTTTTCAAAAGATGTATGCTCCAACTCTTACTTATTTCAATCTCCTTAAGGATATTCTCAGTATCTCAAAGGGATAATTCATCTTAGCTTTCATCTTCATTCCAACAGTTTCCTCAATCTCCACTCATTCAATGATAGTCATTGGGAAGCTTGTAAGGAAACTAGTATGTCTATCACTGGCTATTGTATTTTCTTTGACAATAACCTCATCTCATGGTCTGTAAAACATGAGCCTACAATCTCCAGATTATCAACTAAGGCTAAATATGGGGTCATGGCAAGTCTTGCTGCAGAGTTCACATGGACTCCTTTGTCTTACGTGATCCGGGTGTGTATCAATCAGCCATATTGCATTGTTATAACTTATCTGCGGTTTATCTTTCAACGAACCCTATGTTTTATAAGTGCTCTAAGCACGTTGAATTGGACTAACATTTCATTCGAGAGAAAGTAGCCTTAGGATCCATCATTACTAAATATGTTTCATCCGAGTTTTAAATGGCCGATATTTTTAAAAAAACTCTTCCTAAAGCTCAATTTGTTTACTTGAGGATCAAAATTTATCTTGGTGTACCACCCGTCGATATTTTTATAAAATAATCATTTTTCAATCCTTAACGATCTGTAACAAATTCATACGATTTTATTCTCTTTTCCCATGCAACTTATGTATAAATGAAAGATGTAAGCCCTTGTATTTGATTACTGAAAGTCAGAATGAAAAGATTCAAAGGTTTTCTTTCTTCTCTCGTGTTTCATTGAAAACTTCATTTTATACTTTAAAAAAATTATCAAATTATATTTTATATTTTCGGGAAAAAAATCCAAATATCAGTTAATATGAATACTCTTTCCATAATAAAAAATATCAAACTTTAGAGAGATACTTTCTGTTATCCATTTATTAATCAAACTAGTGCGTCTTGAATAACAAAGAATTTATTCACAATGTATATGTTTTTATTTAAATAATCAAATAACTTAAACATGACGTCTTTAAAAAATAATGCTTTTTCCTACCTCAAAAGTATTAATTTTCATGTAGTTGTTCTTTTTGTTCACATTTCCATTAGAATGCAACCGGTTTGGAGCAAACGTAAACCGAATTGGTTTATTATTGTAGGGCTTACCAATGTTAACCGATGGCAAATCGAACTGGTTTTGGTCGGTTTAGAAATGTGCATGAATTTGGACTAGAAACGTAATAATAAATTATTTCAAATGACCACAGACAACCGCTAGACATATATACATTATGTTCTTCTTAATCTATTTGTACAACCGATTATTTTCTATGATTTCAAGAGACATTTAAAAAACTGTTTTTTCTATATTTTAGTATTTTAAAAATAAAATTTTAAATCTTCGTTTTAATATTCCAATTTTATATATTTCATACGTAGATATCTTAATTCCCTAAAAGTATCATAATTATATTATTTAGATAATATTAAATAAAAAATTAAAGATTTTATAAAATAAAAATATGAAATATAGAACATATAAAAAGTAGACATTAAAAATAAATGTTTAGAACGACGTAATATCAGGTATACCTTCGTAATGATATATATGACTTCACACATATCCTTGAAAAAAGACAATTTTGCCTTTATTCTTTTGTTTGTAAAAACACATGCATTTTAAAATTTTTGAAGTTCCTTCTAATTTCAAAGTTAAGAAATACAAGTAGTAAGAGGCGATTTAGAAGCTGAGAGTGATTTTCGAGCGATTTCGAGCGTTTCAACTGACTTCGAGCGATTTAGAGTGATTTCGAGAGTTTCCAACCAATTTCGAGCGTTTTCGAATGATTTCAGCCGATTTCGAGCATTTTCGAGCGATTTTAGACCGATTTCGATCAATTTCGGGCGTTTTCGGATGATTTGGAACGATATCGGGGCTCATAGGGTCACATGGATCTCACAGGGCCGCATGGTCACACAGGGTCTTATAGGGTCGCATGGTCGTACACGATCACATGGGTGTCATAGGATCGTATGGTCGCACAGGGTCGCATGGATCTCGCAGGGTTGCATGATCGTACAGGATCGATTTAAGAAATTTAATATTTATAAAATTATTTTTGAAGTTATTTTTTAAAATAAATTGATTTGAAATCAAAATAGCATTTTAAAAATATTTTTTGGAATTGTTTGTTTAAAACATGAATATTCATATTAATTTATATAAGGCAGAATATCAGAAATACCCTCGTAGGGCTAAACCACTTCAAAAATACCTTTCCCCAAAATAATTATTAAATTCGAAAAATAATAACTGAAGAAAAGACAAATTTGCCCTTAATGTTCGAACGTGGAAAAATGGAAGTTTGGCAGTTTTTCGACGTGAAAAACTGCCGAAAACGAGAAAGCCGAACAGTTTTTCACCGTGAAACCTGTTTAAAAGTTTATAGCAAGAAAGAAATAAGTGATGTCGAACTTGAGAGGGATCGATTTGAAGTTGGCGAGAAGGAAAATGGCTAGAATCAGCAGCATCACTGGCGAAGAGAGCACGAGTCAATCTTCAATGGCGTCAATAAGTGTAAGTAGTTCGATTTCTAGGGTTTTGCAAGCTTTCGAGTCACAAAATGGTTTATTGATTTGAAATGGGTGAGTGTCAGTGTTAGTGAGTCGGTTAGGTCGCAAGGGTCGCAAGAGTTGCATGAATATCTTCGACTCCGTGAGTCGGTTGAGTAGCAAGGGTCAGTAGTTTCATGACCATCTTCGACTCAGTTTATTGATTTGAAATGGGTGAGTGTCACGGAGTGTCTGAGGGTCGTTTGAGTCGCATGGGTCGCACGCGTCGGTTGAGGGTCGCACGGGTCGGTTGAATCGCATGGGTCGGTTGAGTCGCATGGGTCGCACGTGTCGGTTGAGGGTCGCACGGGTCGGTTGAATCGCATGGGTCGGTTGAGTCGCATGGGTCGCTTAGGTCAGTAGAAGTATAATGTATTCGGAATTGGTCATTTTGCAGGTGGCGCCAAAGCCAAAATTTGTGTATGAATTCAAGCACATGGACAGAATTCCAAAGATCACCACCAAGTGTTATCCTCACGAGACAATAAGGACGCTGAGAGGAATC
>CM071870.1:40224030-40247542 GCA_036759665.1 Gynandropsis gynandra | reverse complement strand
TTTTTTTATTCTTTTATCACGATGATGATGATGATGATGATGATGGATCCTCCATTGGAAAGTTATATCGCTTTAAAATCCTTCTGGCAAATAGAGCTACCGTGGAACTCACCATACATGACTCAAAGCCCGAAATGTCAATGGAGCATTTTGTGAAGCTTGTGAAGGAGGAGTATGACAAAACACGAATAAACTGTGGGTTAATGAGGAAGAAGAAATCAATATTTCTTGCGTCTCCAACCTTCCCATTGTATGTGGTCATATAGGGTCGCATGAGTCGTACAAGGGTCTTATGTGGTCGCATGAGACGTCCATGGGTAATGTTTGGTCGCATGAGTCGTCCATGGGTCATATGTGTGGTCGCATGAGTCGTACCCGTTTAAACCTGATATAATTTAATCCGATTGAGCGTCGCATAACGGGTCATATTGGGTCATAATCTTACGAAGAACAATAGAAAAATAAGACATTTTCAACGTTTAAATATTGATTACATAAGGTCTCAAAGGTTACAAAGGTCACAAGAGTTACATAAGGTTACATAAGGTCTCAAAGGTCACAACGGTTAAAAAAAGGAAAGAAAAAAGTTGAGGAAAAAGAAAAAGGCAAAGAGAAGTTCGAGAAAAAAGGAAAGAAAAAAATGTCAAATTTGCCGAAGATTAATGACTACTTCCCCGCAAGAAATGCTCCATTGACATTTCGGGCTTGGAGTCATGTATGGTGAGTTCCACGGTAGCAAATGACCTCCAACTGTGACCTTAGGTAACTCGGATACAGTTTGATGTCTGAGTCCACCGATTACCAAGACCTTATGTAGTGCAGATACATCACAAAGTCCTCCATCCAAGTTGTAAGTACTTGTGTGTATCTGCATACAGACTGAGTCCGACGATTACCAAGACATTGAGTAACAAATAGACAGCACGATGCCCTGAGTCGACCATGTGACCTTAACGGTCACAAAGGTAACAAGGATTTTTCAGAGAATTTAGAGTTAGATGTTAGAAATCGCCCTTTTGAGAGAATGAAAGACTCGAAACAAGAGATGATTTGGTGCTTGTTGTAGCTTTACGGTTTTTCCTCCTCTATTTATAACGAAAAATAAATGGACTCCTAAAATCCAGAAAGACAATAAATACAAAGAATGACCAAGGTGCATGTATGGACCACATTAAAGAACCTTTAATATACGTCTTCACTGTGGCATTGGTAAAATAAAAAGCATAGTTAGAACCTGGAAAAAGCAGTAGTCTGACATTGAAAAGACTAGTCGAAAGGGTCTAAATGGTCGGAAAGGTCGCAATGGTCGGAAGGGCCGCAATGATCGAAAGGGTCGCAATGGTCGGAGGGGTCGCACGGGTCCAATATATTTTGATTTGAGCTGTATTTTCAAAATTTTATTTATATTATTTGTAAATAATAAATTAGTATCGCAGGGGTCTAAGGGTCGTAGAAGGACAAGAGTCGTAGGGGTCCAAGGGTCGCAGAGGGACAAGGGTCGCAGGGGTCCAAGGGTCACAGAGTAACAAGGGTCGGAGAGGGACAAGGGTCGCAGAGGTCCAAGGGTCGCAGAGGAACAAAGGTCGCAGAGAGACAAGGGTCGTAGGGTCAAACTGGGTCGCTGGGTCGAACTGGATCGTAAGGTCGCAGGGGTATTTTGGGAATATCAACATTTATACGGATATTTTTGAAGTTAAAATTTTTTTCTTTTTCGAGAAAGATATTTTTAAAATGTTTTAGCCCTACGAGGATATTTTTAAAGTTAATCCTTTATATAAAGGTGATTTTATTTTTGGGAATTTATAAAAACAAAACAAAAAGGAGTGATGGGATGGGAGAGAGACTTGAATGTCTAAGTGAAGTGAGGGCGTCCCAAGTTGGGACTCCCAACAACTAACAAGACGCCCTTGATAGTTGCTGCCATTTTACACCTTTGGGTCCCAAACCTTTTTTCCTTTTTTTTTTCTTTTTTTTTTTTATTTTTTCAGATTTTCCTTTTTTTTCTTCTTTTTTTTTTTTTAAATTTTCTACTATGACAATTAAAAGTTAATAACAATAATAGAATTCAATATAATATGTTAATCTGTTTCAAAACTACATTATATATAATTTTTATAGATTATTATATTATTTTAAAATAAAAAATACATAATTATTATTTTCTAATTAATTTATAAATATACAAACGAATAACTGATGTATACATGTGATAATTGATATATACGTACGATAATTGATATTCATCTTTATGTGTTATCTAAAAGTAATTAGCAGTATTTGTGTATTATTTTTAAACTAATGAGATCATTTATTTAACAAAATAACATATTAATTAATTTATAATTTTAATAATTTAAAATAAATTATATATTTCTATAAGATATCTTATAATATAATAGTAATACAATATATATACATATCTTAAAGAGAATCATAGATAATATTATAAATGTTTATTAAACATATAAATTATTATTTTATATATATAGATGAATTTATAAATATTTTGATTTATGTTAGCTTTATTTGTGATGTTATGATTAAATCTGATTATAAATAAATGTTATAATGGATTATTTCATATCTATTTGAGTATATAATTCAGAACATTCTTTAGTTATTGTAATTATTTTTTAGTCGACTACATCCAAATTTATTTATAAAAAGTTATCTAAAAAAATATAATATAAATTAAATTAATTTATATACAGTGATTAAGCTAATCCATTTTATATAAGATTTTATTGTATTTCATATTAAATATTTAAGATTGTAAATTATTGTCGATATATACAACTTAAATTAATATATATATATATGGTGTATAAAATAGATGAATTCTTTGATTTATAACAAAATTATTCATATTATGATATGGATACTATAAAAATTATATGAATTATTGTTTTATATAATATATTTCTTAAATAAAAAAATGGCTAGAGAGAGAGGGGGGTGGATAATTAGGACACGTCGTGTCAAAAATTTTGTCGCAAGAAAACGACAAAGCAACACAATGACTTTATTAAAGTTACAAGTCTCTCTGTCGTTCGTTCAAAGATTCTCCTCTCTTTGAACTTATTTACTTTGTTTCCGTCGTGTTTAATTTAATTACTATACAATACCAACAAAACTAATCATTATTAATTACAAATTTCCTCACAATTTTATTTCTTTTACGACATATATTATCAATTGTGTGATCATGTATTTTTTATATTTCTTTCTGAATCAAAATCAGCCGAAAGTATACAAATTTTATAAGGTTATTTCTATTTATAACCAAATTTATTAAAGAAATCGAAAATAATTTGATTAATTATAGTATCCGAAAATACAGATAAGAAAAAATTAAAATATTTATAAATTTTTAAGGGTTTCATTTTTTCATATAGAAATGATACAAAGAAATTTTTCATATGGAAGTGATAAACTTTTTTTTTGTAATGGATTAATGTTGGATGTTGGATTTAGAGAGAAAAAAAATCTAGAATTGAAAATTTGGAAAAATTGTAACGGATATCCGTTGATAAATTTAAAGATTTTCAACGGCTCACCATGGAATTTGTTGGTAAATCTTTTTAAAGGATAGATCCCTTGGAATCTGTGGATAAATTGTTCGACGGAATAATCTGTTGATATTTACATGTTCGACACCACAACAATCGCAGATGTTCATTTCCATATCTCGATAATTCCCAATGTGGAGGACCTTCTGCGCAGCCTCGAGCGCATCTCGACTCGTCGGTTACCATATTAAATCTTAGTTTACATAAAAAATATATAACTAATTTATTTTTTTTAGATTCAATATTGATGTAACAGTCAAGTCTAGCATCAATCATACATGGGTTGGATGTCGATGCTACATTATGCTAAAGACTATTGGTGAACGATCTTCGTGGTAAGTAATGATAAAGTTATAATTGTAATTTAATGATTAATTTTTTCATGGATAAGAGCAAGACGATGATCTTGTAACAGGCGCATGAGTAGGAGTTGGAGCATGAACTAGAATTCAAATGGAAGAGATTGAATGCGATATAGATTGCGAGAAAAGCTCCACAACCGAATCCAGATCGGCTATATTTGCTCCGCGATCCGCGAGCTCAACCTATTGTGCCTCCACCAACATCGTCAAATCATTGACACATCGTACGAGGCTCACTATCTCATGCGTACTCATTGGCATCCCTTCGCCTGAAGTCTCGGTGATCTGGAACTTCAACGAGCCTAAATGAAATATACGCCATATTAGTTAGGTTGGACGATGTGCAAAAACTATATTATTAAACTAGAGTAATACAAAACAATAATTATTAAATGAAATAACGATATTTACATCCATATAAAGATCATCAAACATGCCTTGTGTAATTTCGATTGTCTAGTCATCGTCTTGACTCGGCAAACCCTCTTGTTGCGTTAATTATCCCCGTTTTTTGAAAAAATGTAATTAGATGTACATTCTTCTCAACCTTATCCATCACTTCTATGGCCTTGTCATGGACTCATGTTTTGTCCTATCATTAGTGGGTCTTTCGCATAAGCTCCACTAAGGTTGGAGGTAGTTCGTATTCTTGTTGCTAAAAATATACGTTAAAAAACATATATTGAAAAATTTCTAACAGTTAAAATATTAAAAAATAACATACTAAGTCATAATATACTTTCGTAAACGGCTTTACACCAGATGTATGCACCAAAGGCGCATGATATAGTGCGACGAGAGTTTTTCAGCTCCTCTTGGCTCTCTCGCTCCCCTCAGGAATTTGGATTCGACCAATGCTCCACTAGTTCCTATCAAATCTCAAGACATATTAAATCTGGAAAGCATGTGCCCTAGTGTAGATCAACTTTTCAAATCTCCTTTTGGCTCGTGATAAATGATTTGATTTGCTTTGTCACTAAATCTTGTCATCGATCGTACACAACATTATGGTATTGGGATTCACATTACCATTCTTGTTTTAAATACATAAACAATTTTTTTAATATTGAAAAAATTAATCATTAAATTACGGTTATAACATTATTATTACTTACCACGAAGATCGTTCACAATCGTCTTTAGCATAATGTAGCATCGACGCCCAACCCATATATGATTGATGACCTAGCCATTACATCAATATTGAATCTACAAAAAATAAATTAGTTATATATTTTAATATAAACTAAGATTTAATATCGTAACCAACGAGTCGAGGTGTGTTCGAGGCTGCGCAAAAGGTCCTCTACATTGGGAACTATCGGGATATGGAAATGAACATTTGCGATTGTCGTCGTGACGCCACTACTAAAAACATGTAAATATCAACGGATTATTCCGTTGAACAATTTACCAACGGATTCCAACAGATCTATCTATTGAAAATATTTACCAACGAATTCCATGGTGAACTGTTGAAAATACTTAAATTTATCAACGGATATTCGTTCCAATTTTTTCAAATTATCCAATTCTAGTGGGAGTTAGGAATATAACTTTTTATCTTTATTAATTTCAATCTATTTAAAAAGTGTAAGACAAATTTTTGATATCATAAAACATATAAATTCATATTAAAAACGGTAAAAAGATTTATGTTTTATATTTCAATAGATATTATTCGGATTCAATGAAATCACATTAACATCGATATAATATATTTAAAAAAAAGTATTGAAAAACAGTGAAGACTACACATGAAGCACATTTTTTTTTTACAATAACAGATATATATTCACTCATACATAATTATATTATATTATACAAAAATGTTTTAAACTTAGTGGATCACTCTGTAACATGCAAGGATAATATATATATATATATACATACATATATATATTGTATAGTCTTAACTAATTTAGAATATTGAGATTTGATTGGTATAATGACAATCCAAGCTCTAAGTCACCATTATTACCAACCTCGACAATTTCATCGCCACCGCCTAACTCTCCTAACGTTGGTAACGCCGGTAACGCCGGTGATATATTTTCGCAACCTCCAGAATCTCCAATATCAACCGCAGAACCATTAACTTGTTCTGACTCATTGTTATTTTCACTGTTATTATTGCGTTTGCGATTGATATCGCGGTTGTGATTGCGATTGCCCAATAACTTATGTTGTTTCTTCCTCTTGTCTCTAACTCCAACATGCCATTGTCGTACTGCTTTTGCTATTTGTTCTTCTAAAATTGAACTCTTGTAGCTTGATCCCATCTATTATATATAATCATTTCGTTATTTTTACAATCATAAAGATCTAATATTATTATATCGATATATTTAAGATTCTAACATTTTACATTTCACCTATTTTTTACATCAAATTTTTAAAAATCTACTTAATATTTTATCATATCTAACATGATTGTATATGAACTAATGTTATATAAGATCTGATGCATTAGTGTAGGACATAAATCTATATTATTATTAGGTCTGATTATTTCGGATTTCGGTTCGATTTGATTCGGTTGTACAACGGTTCGGTTCAATTATGTCAATAATATTGTAATCAAAATAAAATCAAAACTACAATTTATTTAGTTATTTTCGATTATTTCGATTTTAACGATCATTTTATCATATAAAATTATCAATAAATGATAAATATTCGAAATATTTTAAATAATTAATATATATATTTTACAAAATATAATATAATATACTATTTAAATTTGATATTTAATTTTAATTATTAACTATATTAGATAAATATTCTTTTGATAAATATAATTTATCTATATATTTAATATATTTTTATATAACCAATCGGTTATCCATGATTATTCGGTTAATAATCGAATAGAACCGAATCCAATCGGTTTTTAAATTTTTTATATCCGATAGATTATATAGCTATACCCGAACCGGACCCAATGACTATGATTCGGGTTGGTTCGATTTTATATAACTGAACCGAAATGTTCACTCTAATTATTGTTGTGCAAACATATAATATATATATATATACATATATGTATATGTATATGCATTTACCTGAGTTACAATGGCATAAAGGGGTAAAGTAATGTAGCTGCACAAGACTTGGACAGTCACCCTGCAAATGATCAAAGATCATGTATTCTCTTGAAACCAATATTCATTATATATTTATTTTCACAACATATTTACGGATTTTCCCATTCGATTATATTTTCCTCTGATCTAACTAATGGAACATTTTTTTTATATTTTATTTTAGTATCTAATGTGAATATTTTTATGATAAATATTTCGGATGTTTCCATTCTATTAAAATCTTTCATTTACATATTGAGATAAATCATAATGGATATGGATAATATGTATAGTAAATATTATATAAGTTATATTAATAAGAATTGTTATTATTTTAATTATGTAAAAATAATATATTTATTTAGGTTAATTCCTTAGAAAATGTAAAACATATATTATTTGTTTTCTTACGCTAAGACGACACGGGTGACGATGAACTCAGTGTGTTCATGGTAACAAGACTTGATCCCAAATTGCCACTGAATATTCCACAAAATTGGAAGAATAAACGTTATTTGGTAATTAAGCTGTCTATTTACATTTATTTTTTATTGAACCTAAATAAGAAAATTTCATAGAAATATATAAAAATAAAAGAAATTGAAAGGAGACTTACCGTAGCCCACAAAAAAAATGACATCTCAAACGTGTTCTGAAACAAACAATCAGAAAGATAATTTCATCAAACGAAAAAAAATCTTCGAAATTAGTCTAAGTTATGTTTTTAATGATTTTTTTTCAATTTAGATATCATCCTAATTATTTCTCAGAAATTTAATTTAAATTCCAATATTTAGTAAACTAAATGTTATCATGATTAAAATCTCTATTTAATGACGTAGATTCTAAATATCCAAATTAATTTAACGCAAAGAAGGTTAATTTAACATTAATTAATTTGATTTTGAATTAAATTCGTTTTGGTAATTTATAGTTTGTATGACCAAACAAAAAATTATAAATTTAACGGAATAGTTATTAAGATGAAATCATATTTTACACGGTGTAATAAAATAAAAGACTCTTAGGCGAAAAAAAACTAATTAAGAAAAAAAAACAGATTTACACCGATACAAAACAGTTTATTCTCTTTCAAAAATATTATCTTAGTTATATTTTTCTTCTGATTTTGATTATCACATTCATCGATTTTTAGTTCTTATCCGATTCTCCCGTCAATTATTAAAAATCTATCTAAAACCTTCTCTTTAACTATTTGTTCACCGATCCGATTTTTTATCCAAATCTAACCCAATTTTAAACCAATCTGACCCCATTTCGATTCGAATTTGACCCAAATTTGACCTGAATTTTGATCTCAAATTTGATTCGATTTTAACTCTAATTTTGATTTAATTTTGACACGATTAAATTTAAAATTTTAAATTTTAGAAAATTAGATGTGAATTTACTATATACATAAATAATAAATATTAAATTTTTGGATAATTGCATTAAAATCAAGTTAATTATTCGATTTAATTGATTTCGAGTCAAAATTGAGTACGATTTTGTTAATTGAATCAAATCGAATTAATTGAATCGTTTAATTGATTTCGAATAAATATTAGGTTGAGATAGTTAATTGTATCTACATCGCATTAATTCAAAATTTGGGTTGAGTTAGTTCAAGACCGAGTTAGTCACAATTAACTAACTCAACCCAATTTTTTAATACCGAGTTAGTTCAAGACCGAGATAATTGATTTCAATACCAAATTAATTAACCTGATTTATGCACAATTAACTAATTCAATCCAATTTTTTGTTTGAAATCAATTAAATAATCTGATTAGTTCGATTTGATCCGATTTTGATACAATTAACCAAAACGTATTCAATTTTGATTTGAAATCAATTAAATTGAATAATTAATTTGATTTTGATGCAATTATCTAGAAAATTAACATTTATTGTTTACTTGTGTAGTAAACCACATCTGATTTCATAAAATTTAAATTTAAAATTTAATCGAATCAAAATTTGGTTTAAAATTATGTTAAAATCGAGTCAAAATTGGATTGGATTAAAATCAAATCTAAATTAAAATTAGATCAAATTTGAGTCAAAATTAGACCCGATTTAGTTATAATTGGACCGTTTAACTGAAAGGTTTTTAGAAGGAAAAAGTTAGATAAGGGGAAAATCGGAGCAGAACTAACAGTTGAAGAGAATCCTATGATAATAAAAGTTGTTTTTTCGTATATTTGTTTAAGTGACAATAAAGGGAAAATGAAAAGGTGGAGGGTGAAACAGTAAAGTACGTACCAAAAACAGCGTGTAGTGCAAAAGGGTTAGGACGAAACGGGGATGACGAAACCAGAAATGCGTGTCGTTTGGCTCAACGAGAGGACTTCCTTTTATCACACGGCTTTGCTCCTTTATCTTAAGGGCCATCTTCGCCACTATCACTTCCAATTTTGTCCCAACCACCAAAACTATCTACATTTACGGTACCACATTAATAATAAACAATTTATATTATATTATATATTATATTAAATATAAGTCCATATCATTTATTTATAAATTAATTTTTAGGCTTTTTTGTTACCATTACTTGTTACCATTACCATAATTGTCTATATTTTTTTGGGAAAAATTTATATCTTCAAAAGTGTAGTTTATATTATTTCTATGACTTATTTAGAAGAAAAACAATAAGAATATAAATTAGTTTATTGAATAAGGAGATCTTAAACTTCTTCTATTTTTAGGGAAAAAAAGTAGGAAAATGTTTTAGAAGGAGAAAGAGATAATTATATAATAAAATCCTAATTAAATATATGTTAACTTTCAAAAATCACATTAGATTGATAAATGTTTATTTTTTTCACTATTACTGTCAAATGGATAAAGTTAAAAATATTTATTTTTTTGCAAGATTACTCTCAATGGATAAAGTTAATGTAATTTATTATTATAAGCAAATATCGTATTAAATTTACATACTTACAATTAGTGGTACAAATGACATCCATAGATATATTTGCCATCCTGTAAATAATAAATAATCATAACAATGTATTTATTATAATACAATAAATAAAAGGAAACCAGTTTAATTATAAATTAATTAAGTTACCATGAACATCGAGTAGCATGAATATAACCACTGTGAGCCACATAAGAGGACTGAAAATAAACTACAAATATATTAGCAATATATAAATATATTTATATAACAAACTATAAACACCAATAAATATTAAAATATATATGTTTAAATGTTTTTTTATATATTTTTAATATGAAATATTTGTAGTACCTGATTCCAACGACAGCTTTGAAATCATCGTCCAACGATCTTTGTATATATTTTTGAAAGTTGAAAGAGTTATTGGACGATAGGTGAGCCTGCATTTTTGCAAACAAAAAGATATAATTTTTGTTTTTTAATAATAATAAATATTTTAAATTTAAAGAAAATATATATTGAAAAAAAATTAAGGTTATATATTTTTGAAAAATTCTGAAATGTGTTATTTTTTACATAACTTTTTTTTTACTATACGGACTAAAATATTATCTAATAACAGCTTTGATTTTTAGATATTGTAATGATATAGAATCAATATCTACTTAATTTTATCGATGTGGTTATAGAGTTTTGAGACAAATTTTGTAAGTAAATATTTTCATTTAGTTATTATATTTTAATATATGTAAATATTCCGAAAATAAAAAATTATATAAAACGAAAAAAAAACTTTTAAAGGAATTACCGACCGAGACGAAGCCGTGGCGGAGAGTCACATAGTCAACTTTGGCCACAGAGTTGAAAAATTGCCTGAAGAAACATCTCTACACACATTGACTTTAATTAATTAATGTAAACATTATAACCTAAATATTAATTAATTTCTAAAAATTATATTAGTGATTTAATATTTTATTAGTTATTAAATAAATGAAAAGAAACTTACGATCCATAGTTGGATTGATGTGTGGGTGGAAGAACTCAGGTGCCGACGAGCAAATGTTGTTTCTCTTGTCATTCTAAATCGGTTAGGATCTAAATCAAGAAAATTAATATATTAATAAAATAATAAACAAATTAAATAAATTTGTCGAAAAAGATAAATACCATGCATTATTTAACTAATAACTACACAAACTTAAAACTATAAATCAAATACTGTTTTTATCAAATAAAATACCAAATTAAAAAATCTGTGAAAAATTACATCTTTAAAAAATTCAAAAGAAATAATAAATATATTTTTCTATAATTATAGAAACTGTTTTATCTTCACAATTATACATTTCTCTAATTTGAAATCAAAACATGTAAATGATTAATTTCTAAAAATTGAGTCGTGGGTTAGAATTGTTATATTATACAAATTATAAATGAGGTAATGTTTCTAAAACAGTAATTTATCACGTTTTTTAAAAACATAATAATAAAGATAACAATATCATGCATTATGTTCATAATTAAGTAAATTTTTTAACACTTATTTTTTATACAAAAAATGTGAAATAAATTCCAAACGAGAACACACGTGCCGTCCTTAAGAATGAGAAGTGGATTGCTTGCCGGCGAGTTATAAGCAGTTAAAAAATCTCACCGTTTGCGGCCATGTACTCCACCGTTTGGGTTTCCCTCTCCCACGCTTTCCATCTCCTCATCTCCATTAACACAAATTAAATTTAATGTTTATATAATATTAGGACCGACTAAATAAAAAAAACCTTATACCATATAATTAAAACAGATTCGTATATTTTTTTTCAGATTTTTATTTTATTGAAAATTTGTTAGTTTAAAATTATTCTAAATAATTATTAATTTTTTTAAAAATAATAGATTTTAAATTCATTAAGATCCGTTCGAACTCAATCAATACTATATGATATATGATATGTTTATTATATATATATATATATTATAATAAAAAATCGATACTATATGATATGTTGACTATATAACTACTATATATATATATATGTATATCGTATCACTTTCTCATGAAACAATTGGACTTGGGATGGGCCGTATAGCTAGACTAATATGGGGCCGATTTTACATATAATGTGGTTTTAATCTTTTATTTTTCCAATTTGTAAAAACATATATATTAAGAAATAGAGTAAAATCTAGAAATATTGTATGAATTCGACTCTTATCTTTTTAAATAGATAATAAGTTTACGATATTTAAATACATATATTTTTTATTTTACAAAAAATAAAAAATTGTTATGCAATTTTTAACCGATTGTTAAAACATACTAACAGGGTATGAATGACATTTAAAAATCATAAAATTAATGGTTTTTAAATTTATAGGGATGAACATTTCGATTCGGTTATATAAAACCAAATCAAATCGAATCGAATTATGATCATTCGGTTCGATTCGAATATAGATAAAATAACCAATCGGGTCTGAAAGTCAAAAAACCGAATAGATTCTGTTCGATTCGGTTATTAACTGAATAACCTTAGATAATCGATTGGTTATATAAAAATATAAAAAATATATAGATAAAATAATATTTATCAAATGAATATTTATCTAATATAATTAAAAATTAAATTCAATATCAAATTTAAATAATATATTATATTATATTTTATAAAATATATGAATTATTTGAAATATTCAGAATATTATCATTTATTTTTAATTTTATATTATAAAATGATTGATAAAATCGAAATACTCGAATAATAATCAAACAAATTAGAGTTTGGATTTTATTTTGGTTACAATAGTTATTGATATATAAGCGATATACAACCGAACCGAACCGGTTTACATTCAATTATTGTTAAGTTATTTTTATAAAATCCCGATAATTTGTACCCATTATATCCGAACCGAAAAAAAATGGTCACGGATGAAATATTTTATTTTGTGAAAATTGTAATATATATATATATATAGAGAGAGAAAGTGAGAGTACCTTGGCCCTACCAAGAGCCATAGTAGCAAGAGTAAAAACAACTTGAATAGCAGCCAACACAAAGATGAAGAAACTAAGCTGATTCAAACCTTCTTGTGAAATTAATGACGTTTTTCCCTGTATTTAACGCATAATTTAATTAAACTGGGATGATAAATTATACTAATTAATATATATATATATATAATATAGTTCCAAGAACCTTGGAAGTGCATTGATCATCATCATGAATGAGTTTGATTCTATGACAAGGCAACATTCGATTGGCATACTCTGTTGGAACACAAATCTTTGAAACTGGTCCTTGAATTACTGTTAATATCAATGACATCAACCCTAAGACCATCAACACTGTTTCATTCAAAATTATTTAGTCATTAGTCATTTAAAAAAGGATTAAAGCTAATAAATTTTCTCTAAAACTTTTTTTAAAATTTATTTTGTATCGAATCGAATAATTTTAAAACCAAATTTAATAAATTCAAACCGATAAATAATGACGAAAAAAATAAAGTAATGTCTCAACCTGATTTGATTTTATCTATAGCTTCAAGTAAGGATGTTTTCCTATGTTTTTTAAGTCCCTGCATATAAAATTCCACACAATACTAAAATATCAAGTTATTGGATCTTGTTACAAAAAGAATACATTATTTTCTAATTAAATTAATAATGAAAATATTATTTATTTTTTGTCTTTACATTGACTATGATATATATCATGAAATTATAAAAGGGTTTAAAAAATTCTAAATTATTTTTTTAATTGAATTAATCGAACTTCAATATGGTATTAGAATTAATTCGTGTTTATTTGAATATTTCAATTTTGTTATCGGATTGTGAATGTATGTTCTAAAAAAATGGTGTAATATTATATTATTCAAGCGTCAGTTAAGAAATGAATAATAAATTCATATATATATATATAATATTAAATTTAGAACAGTGACATTTAACATAGAATACACAAATTCGTATTGAGATACAATTGGTGTAGCGTTGTAAACATTTTTGTTGGTAAGTATCTTTTATTTTACTTGTTTGCCTGTGATTTTTTTTTTTTTACTTTTGATGTAAATATTTTGGATTGATATCGGTATTTTATATATTTTACCCGTTGAACTAAAAACACTACTAGAAACAAGTTTCGGAAAAATATAACATTTAGATCAAATTTGTTTAGTTATATAAACATATATACATATATATATATATAATATGTATTGCTTACAGTGGAAAGAAGATGAATGAGATGTTCGAGTAAAATGGAGACAACGATGAATACGAAAATAACTGAGGCTAGTGCCCAAGTTGGTGTCTCTTGTAGAGAACGAGCGGCGGCGGAGGCGACGGCCATTCCTTGAGTTTTCCGGCGAATCTATGGTTGCAAATGTGTACGTACATACATATGTAGTGAACACGTATATATGTATATATATATATATATATACATATAAAGTCGATGGCAATTAATAATTGCAAAGAAGATAACAATGACTTTGTCAAACCCTCTTTGGTAAAGTAAACCCTTTAAAGACTCTAATTTGTCATTTACTTCCTAAGTATTGAGTTCCTAAGGAAGGTTCTTCCTTGTACCGGCCGGTTTGACTTATTATTTATTAGTATTTAGAGAAAAAAGAAATGTAAATCTATACTATATTATATGCATTCTTCCTATTTGTATATAAAATCGTATAAAAAAAATCTCTTGAATATACATTCAATTCATGTTTATGATGAAAAAATATGATCGTGTATGTTTTTTAATGCTGTATATTTTGTCAATAAATCGAACAATGTATAAAAAAGAGTTGGAAAAAAATATCATTTTAATCGTCTAAGTTGTTTATTTCTCACAAAATTATAGACTTATGTTTTGATATTATAACTTTTGGACTTGTCAAGTACTTTACAACAATATACCAACTTGTATATAGATTTTCAATTTGATATTTTTGTTAACTATCGATGAATTGGATCTCACGTCAATAGTCACGTCGATAGAACCGTCATCGAAAGAAAAGTTGAATTTTAATTTTAAAAAATGGTTGATTGTGAAAAGCATAAAAATTGAATTAAACCTTGATTTTTACACAACAATTTTCCCATGAAATCGCGACCGCGAGTAAATGTGACTCCGTCTAAGAGTTTGAGTTCATCGTATGAAGCAAAGAGTAAACAGGCGACATCGGAAGTATTCTACGAGTTCTGGATTCGGGATTCGAAATGAGATAAGTTTGACTTCAGAGTTGGGTTTAAGTTTTCGTTTTTCATGTTGGTTTCTTGATGATTTACGGTTTCGATTTTTTAGTATGTGTTTTGATTTTCATATTTTTGGTGTTTGATTTATAGTTAGAGTTTCGGTTTCCAGTTTTTACTTTTTGTCAAATGGTTGCAATCAAATGTTACTAGTGATGGATTTAAGAGAGAGATTGGATATTTAAGTTATTTGAATAATTTGATTGAATATTTAATGAAATCAATGAATATTATATTGGGGTTTTGGTATTTAGTTTAATTGTTTTAGGGTTCAATTGACTATTGTTTGTCTTTCCATTGTAGCTGATGAGGACATCAATCACAAAGTTGCACCAGAGAAAGGTCACACAATGAGGAGCTAACTCAATCGAGCTGACAAATTTTCTCGACGATCTACTCACACGTGGACGAACAAAAAAATGTGAAACTGAACAACCGAGAGAGTGAAGAAGGAATGAGAGCCTCTTGATGAAAAAGAGGATTTGGGCCCAACTCAAGGGAGACTCGCATCGATTTTTTCATTGAACCGAGCCTCGACCTGCACACTTAATTCAAGGGACTCTAGTGACAATGGTAAGGGAAGTCGGAATATAAAGATCTTTTCTTACCCTTCTCAATGGCTAGAAATCGCCCAAATCAATCTATATCCTACCAGGTCCTCTGATTTGTGATCTTTTATTTACACATTTTTTTCTTGTTTCAATGTGAAACATATCTATATAAAGGATTCCACCCCAATTGTAACTTCTAGACAAAATTTGCTAAGAAATAAAATTTTTATTTTGTTAATCATTCATCAAGAACACAATGTCTTCAATTTTTTCTGAGAACAATTGAATTCATTTTCGACTATATCAAAAGACTCTCACACCTCTTGTGTCTTTCACTCCACAAAACCTCATTTTTTCCATCATCTTTTCTCTCACGAAGCTACTTTACCTAGTGTGATCATATCCATCAATGGCACAAACACTTGAAGGGCACCCTAGACCACTCACGAGATCCTCCACGATCTGAAGAAACCTACTCCAGAAATTGAGTATAATGGATTCCTCATATACATCCTGAGATCTAAGACTCAAGGCGTGTATCATTTTGGTATTAGAGTCTGATTCAAAGACCAAAGGTAGTCTTCTATCCTTTAAATTAGTTTTTGAACTAATCCTTTCTTTGTTTTGTTTCTTATTTAAAAAGAAATAACTAGAAAATATGTTGAACAAAGAGAGAATTCTCAATGCAATAATCAACTGGCGTGATTTTGCAAATTCTCAAATGAATGGAGTTGAAAATAAGTTGCCTCAAAGAAGAACGAAGAAAACATGGATGGATAATATTTTTGATTGTTACACATACACATATCATAAAAAGGTACAATACGTAGCGACACAACTCACCAACGACACACTAACTTGGTGGGATCAAGAAGTGGACACTCGATGTCGTATGTGTCTCGATCAAGTAGTTACATGGAGGAAAATGAAAGCTCTCATGCGAAAGAGGTATGTACCACCACACTTCTATATGGATTTACAACACATATACAAAAAATTAACCCAAGGAAATTAAACTATTGAAGAATAATTCGAAGAATTTTAGCATCTTCGTAATAGATTAGAAATTGATAAAAATGAAAAAATTATGATGGCTCAATTTTTAGATGGTATAAATAAACGAATTACTAGAAAGGCAAAATGACAAAACTAATATTATTTGCAAGATATTTTTCATTTTTCGATCCAAATTGAACAACAGATTAAGGTGAAACAATCAATAAGTTGAGGAATGGCACGTAACACATGGTCAACTTGATAACCAATGAGAATGGCGTAGAAACCAAGAATAGATGATCGTTCCAAAGGTAAAGCTCTGAGAGATCAAAGGATGTCAAAAGAAAGGTAAGAGAAATATTCTTTAGTAGTCTATTCTTACTCGTGAACTATTATGTTTTAAGTGCAAGGGTATATGATATATGACAGAAGATTTCCCTAACCATCACTTCGTGATCCTTGATGATTGCGGATAATACAAGTCATGCAAGGATGACCCAGATGAAGATGAAGGTGAAGAGATTGAGTACTTAGAAAATGGAGAACTACTCGTTACGAGGTGTTTTTTAATTACAATGATGAACCCTAAATAAACAATCCACCATGAGAAATATTCCACACGAAATATCTCATCTAAGAATAAGGTGTGTGGACTCATCATAGATAACGGTTCTTGTACTAACGTTGCAAGTTCATATATGGTGAAAAAGCTAGATTTGGAACAAAAGATGCATCCCCATACATACAAGCTATAAAGACTAAAAAATCAAGGGGATCTTAAGGTAAGCAAGGAAGTAACTATGACCTTGAACATCGACAAGTACCACGATCAGGTACTCTACGATGTTGTGTCAAGTAGGATATATCCTACTAGGGTGACCATGACAATTCAACCGCGAGGTAACACATGATGGTAGGATGAAGTATTATTCTTTCATCCTCAACAAAAGGAAGGTAACAATAGCACCTATTAATCCTTCACAAATACATAACATGCAAGTGAAATTGAGATGTAAGGACAAACCTAACTTTTATATTAAAGGTGGTGTTGTTTGTAAAGCTTTAAGTAATCAAAACCCTGTGTTATTAATGGTTTATACAATTGTTTTGATAGGCCAAGGTACAACAAAGTATTCCTCAGAGATCACCAACATATTGGAGAAGTATCACAACTTGTTTCTTGAGGAGAGATTGGCTGACTCTCGTCAATATGAGGCATTGAACACCAAATTGATCTCGTCTTTGGATCACCATTGTTGAACCAAAAAACATAACACATGAACCCCGAGAAATCAAAAGAAATTTAATGGCAAGTCCAAGAGCTAATGGACAAAGGTTACATCTGAGTAAGTCTTAGTCCATGCGTCATTATGTACTATTTAAACCAAAGAAGAATGAAACTCTGAGAATGGGTGTCGAATGTCGAGCCATCAATAACATCATAACAAATATATCTGCATTCCTTTCCGTGATTAGACGACATGCTTAATGAGTTGAGTGGCATAATAGTATTTTAAAGATCAACTTCAAAATGGGATATCATCAAGTCTGCATATGAGAAGGCAACGGATGAAAGAGAGCCTTCAAAACAAAGCAAGGACTCTATGAATGACTCGTCATGCCTTTTGGACTTTCCAACACTCCTAACACCTTCATGAGGCTCATGAACTATGTTTTAAGAGTCCACATTGGTAAATTCATCGTTGTTTACTTTGATGATATTCTTGTCTATAGTAAATGCATTAATGAACATATAGTACATCTCGAACAATTGTTAAAATATTTTGAAATGAACAACTCTACGCAAACCTCAAAAAGTGCTCCTTTTGCACTACTAAAATCGTTTATCTAGGCTTTATTTTGAATTCACATGGGCTACACGTAGACGAAGATACAATCAAGGTCATATAGAAATGGTCCACACCAATCATTGTTGCACATGTATGAAGCTTTCATGGGCTAGCAAGTTTACATCACTGGTTCATGAAGGACTTCAGCTGTATAGCTCCCGCACCCCTCACCACAGTTATAAAAAAGGATAAGGCTTTTGAATGGGGAGAGGTATAGGCTAAGGCGTTCGAGGCACTTAAGGTGAGCCTCACCATCTCGTTTTTCCTAGCATTTTAAAACTTTGATAAGAAGTTCGAAATGGAATGTGATTCCTTAGGGATTGTCATTGGAGCGGTCCTAGTTCAAAAACAATGACACATGGTGTATTTCAGTGAGAAACTAAATAGATTCACACTTAACTATCCCACTTGCGACAATGAACTCTACGCCCTTGTCTGAACCGTGGAAACATGGCACCATTACCTATTGGCGAAGGAGTTCGTCATCCACACTGATCATGACAAGTGGATGAAATTAATTGAGTCATTTATATACAACATCAAGTACCAAAAAGACAAAGAAAATGTGGTAACCAACGCTTTATAAAAAATACTCTCTCATAACTACAATGGAGGCTAGAAACTTAGGATTCGAGCACCTCAAGGATTTTTATGAACAAAACTCAAAGCTTGGTAAGATATTCCAATTATGCAAGGAATGAGCTAGCAGACCTTTTCTACATACACAACGATTATCTTCTTCTGCGGCAGAAGAATTTACATTCCGTAAAGCTCAATGAAGGAGTTGGTTCTTCAATAAGCACATGGAGGAGATCTCATGGGGCACTTTGGCATGGAGAAGACGTTGGCCACCATAAAGGAGCGTTTCTTTTTGCTACAACTCAAGAGTGATGTTGAACGGTTTTGTGCACAATGAATCATGTGTCACCAAGCCAAAATCTCGCGTCTGTCCCCATGGTTTTGTGTCTGTTGTGGTTGATAGGTTTTTCAATGTGCAAGAGAAAGAGAAGGGTTTCAACCAAGCCAAAGAGTTAATTTTCAGACTTCCAAGCTCTTAAACAAAGATTTTATGTTTATTGTGGTTATTATGTTTTCCAAGAAGGTGGCGCACTTCATACAATATTCAAAAACCAAAACACTACAAGTATTGTGGATCTTTCCTTCAAATATACTATTCTTATCGATGGCCTTCCCAAGATGATCGTATGGGATCGAGACATAAAGTTTCAAAGTTATTTTTTACGGACACTTCGATGGAATCTAAAGACAAAGCTCATGTTCTCTCCTCATGTGTTATCCGTGGACTAACGGACATATAAAGGTGGTAATTCGCATGTTAACGACATTGCTAAGGTCTTTCATCGGACGATACCCCAAGAAAGGTTTTCATTACTTGCTACATACCGAGTTCACTTACAATCTAACAAAACACTTTCCAACCAATCACTCACCATTTGAGGTTGTCTGTGGGTTCAATTCCATCACCCTCTTAGACCTCTCACCCCTACCAAATAAAGAGATCACCAACATGGATTACCAGATTATAGTCGAGCTGATCAAGAGGTTGTACGAAAAAAGTTTTAGAAAACATAAGCCACAGAACTGAATAATACATCAAACAAGCCAACAAGGGACGGGGAAATATGATGTTCGAATAAGAAGATTAGGTGTGGCTACACCTAAGACAAGAAAGGTTCCCGGATAAAAGGAGTTCAAATCTAGCACCAAAAAAGAGACGATGCATTTTGCGTTCTAGAGCGAATCAATAACAACGCCTACCACCTTGAACTACTAGATGATTATAATGTGTCTACAATATTTAATGTTATTGATCTATCCTTTTTTTATGTAGATGATAACATTTGAGTAAGGAACGCTCGCAAGAAAGGGAAATGATGAAGATGTCGACCCCGAAATCGCACCAAAAGAGGGTCACGTGGATCAAGAGCTAGCTCAAAAAATCGAGCAAATAGACTTTCCCAATGACCTACTCACACATGGAATGGAATAGACAAAAACCTAAAAAATAGAACAACCAAGATATTGGAGGAGGCGTGGGAGAATCTTAATAAAAAAGAGGATTCGGCCTAACTCAAAGGAGAATCGTATTGGTTTTATCCATTTAACAAGACCTTGACCCACACACCTAAATCAAGGGGCTCAAGTGATACAAATAAGAAAATGTAGAAGATGAAGATCTTTTATTATCCTTCCTAATGGCTAACAAATCGTACAAGCCAATATATATCCCAACGAATCCTTTAATTTCCTCAAACAAATATCTTCAATGGTTATAATTTATTATATCTTTCTAACAGCTTGTAGACCGATTTGTGATCCTTATTTAAGCATTTGTCATTGTTTTAACGTGGATTCTCTCATATATAAAGGACTTCATCCCTTTTATAACACATTATTATGATAGAAATAAATATATTCTTTTGTTGATCATTCATCAAGAACACGGTGTCTTCAACTTGTTTCGAGAATAATTGAATTCATTTCCAATTATATCAAGAAGCTTCCACACCTCTTATGGTGTCTTTCACTCCAAATCCCCATTTTTCCATCATCTTTCATCTCACAAAACTACCGATAACAATGTCACTACGACTAGTACTAAGTTGCAATCTAAGGTTTTGATTTTCTCAATCCGCGGTTTTAGTTTGTTTATCTCATTTCTCATGTCTTCCATCCATTCGATTATAGCTTCATCAACCCATTTGAAAACATGAGAATAATTCCCCTACGAACAAGATGAATTCAATTCATTAGATGAAATTTACATTTCAATGTTTTCATCGAAAAAGAAAACACTCCATGGATTTTTTTTTTTGTGTTCTTGATGTTCATGTTGATATAATACCTACACATTTATATTGGTATGACATATCTCTCTACTTACTGAAATCCTTTTGCTGTAATTTTCCATTCGAAAATGTACTACTTTTAACACCATCTGATAATTATTTATCTTCACAAAGAATGTTTAGTGGTTAGTCATAGTTTCATATGAGGATACAAACATCACAACTTGTTTCTTTAGCATGAACCATAAATCAATTTGGAACCGTAAATCGAACCATTATATCGAGTTAGATATCAAAATCAAACCCAAAATCAAAATTATGAACTATAAATTGTTTTTGAACCGTAAATCGAACAATTCCATCCCAAAATCGAACCCTTTAACCAAATCATTACATTGAATCGACTTACCTCTCCAAATGTTGAAGACCATTTTCACTGCCACTAATGACCACTTTCATCGCAGTCGACTGGTAGTCACTCGTCATCAACGACTAAGAAACCACTCGCCGTCGACAACCAAAAAGCATATCGTCGTTGTGTATTTCTCTCTGCTTTTGTTTTCTTCGAACGATGTATGTTCGAATCTAGGCCCACATTTTAAAGTATTTTTTTTAAAAAAAATTCATGTTTTATATTCTTTGCGGTTAACCATTTTTAAATTTCAAGTCAACTTTTACGAATGATGTGGTTATTGACGTGACATCTTCGTCATCGATATCGATGGTTAACAGCAAAATTGATCTCATTTCACATTTCACGGTGTTAACAAAGAGATATAAATTTGGAATTCCGTATGTAAATTGATATATTGTTGTCAACTATTTGACAAGTACATTGTTTATAGTATAAAATAGGGGCATAACAATGTGAGAAATAAAGAAATTGGGTGATTAAAATGTAATTTTTTAAAAATAGTTTTTTGTTGTTATTTGTATTTTATAATATTTTTTTAGATCATTATACTCTAAAAATTCGTATAAATAATATCTCTAATCTCTAATATATATAAAACACAAGGCCAAATGAACAGTATCACTGGCCTATTAGCAAGAAGGACCCTCCAAGTGCACTTAAGTCTTCCACATTCTGATATTAGCAAGAAGGACCCTCCAAGTGCACTTAAGTCTTCCACATTCTAAAACGGTGCATTTCAGCAAATAAAACCCTGCGGTTGAAGGAGAGACTTCTACATGTCTCAGACAAAAGACTTCATCAAACAGAGCATCTGATCCAAGTCTTCTGCAATGTACTTCTAACGGTTCTAACGGCCATAAAGATCCAAGCTCTTGGAATGTGGATCAAGATAGACTCAAGATCAAGATAGGCTCAAGAATGCAATCCTCATTATCTATAAATATTCTTGTAATACGTTTTGTGTTAGTATGGAAAAACACCATCTGTTCAATACTTAGTTTTTCAGAAAATGCAGTACATTGTTTCTTAAGTTTTCATCTTCTTTTTCTCTTCAAATTCTTAAAGTTCTCATGGTATCAGAGCTCTAGATCAGGGATAATACTTGATCATGGATACTTCAAATTCTTTTCCATTTCCAGTTCATATTAATATCTCAAATTTTGTGACCATAAAGCTAAATGACACAATTTTTTTTTGGAAGACTCAAATTGAGTCATTGCTTCGAAGTCAGAAGCTATTAGGATTCATTGATGGATCAATTCAGCAACCACCTGAGTTCATCATTGAGCAAAAGGATGGAATTTCAAGTCAAACATCAAATCCAGTGTATGATTCTTGGTTACAAACATGCCAATTAATCAAATCTTGGATTGTAGGCACTCTCTCAAAAGAAGTCTTCAGTCATATCATTGGAATGGATTCAACAATTAAGGTATGGGAATCTCTTGTAAATCACTATAATCAAAGATCAGTGGCAAGGGAATTTGACCTACTTGCATCACTTCAAATGCTCACCAAAGATGGGAAGACAATGCAAGAATATCTTGCACAATTTAAAGCAATTTGTGACAAGTTGAATTCAATAGGAAAGCCTGTGCCAGAACCTATGAAAATTTTCAGATTACTACATGGTCTAGGAAGGGAATATGAAGCCTTTACAACCATTATAAAAACGTCGATGCACAAACCTCCTTTT
>CM071870.1:40204546-40223883 GCA_036759665.1 Gynandropsis gynandra | reverse complement strand
CATGATGCTCTGCGTTGCTGGAATCGTTTCAATAATGCCTGCCAAAGCAATGATATACCACAAGCTTTGACTGCCTTAAACTTGCAGCAAGCATCCTCAACAGATTGGTATCCTGATTCTGGAGCCTCAGCACATATTACCAATAATGCACAGAATTTATAACAATCTATGCCTTACAATGGATCAGAAAACATTATGATAGGAGATGGATCAATCTTGCCAATATCTCATATTGGATCAACTTCCTTATCCACATCAGAAGGTACTTTACCAATAAATGATGTTTTAGTTGTACCATCTATAACCAAATCTTTGCTTTCAGTTTCCAAACTTACATAAGATTATCCTTGTTATTTTATTTTTGATGCTAATGGAGTTTATGTGAACGATCCTCTGACACAGAAAGTTCTAACCAAGGGAAGCAAGCGTGAAGGGATTTACATGCTTCAAAATCTAGATTTCAAATCCTTTTATTCAAACAGACAATGTTCAACCAATCTAAACATCTGGCATCAACGCTTAGGGTATGCAAATCAGCAAGTTCTGAATCATCTTAAGAACACAAAATCAATTTCTGTTAATAATTCAACTTTATCAGTTTGTGAATTTTTTCAGATTGCTAAGAGCAGTCGTCTCCCATTTATTCATCCGATTTTCATGCTTCAGAACCTTTGGAACGTATCCATTGTGATCTATGGGGCCCTGCTCCAGTAGCTTCAGTTCAAGGTTTCAAATATTATGCAATACTTATAGATAATTTTTCAAGATTTTGTTGGTTCTATCCTTTGAAAAGCAAATCAGAATTTTATGATGTTTTTGTCTCCTTTCAAAGCATGGTTGAAAATCAATTTTCTTCCAAGATTAAAAGCTTTCAAAGTGATGGAGGAGGTGAGTTCTGTAGTCATATTTTACAGAAACATTTTTCTGAAAATGGCATTAAACATCTGGTTTCTTGTCCTGCAACTCCTGAACAAAATGGACTTGCTGAAAGAAAACATAGACATATCACTGAACTAGGATTGTCTATGATCTTTCAAGCAAATACTCCATTGCAATTTTGGGTTGATGACTTTGCCACTGCTGTTTATATCAGTAATCTTCTTCCTTCTGCATCCTTGAATCAGAACATTCCATATACTGTCTTGTTTAAAAGAGACATTGATTACTCTTCTCTTAGAATATTTGGTTGCTGTTGTTATCCTTACTTACGACCATTTGCTCAACACAAATTTGATCCTAAATCACTAAAGTGTGTCTTCCTTGGTTACAGTGAAAAACATAAAGGATATAGGTGTTTGTATCCTCCAACTGGAAGAGTTTACATCACAAGACATGCTATTTTTGATGAGCAATCCTATCCATTTCAAAATGACTATTTAAAACTCTTGCCACTAGCTAACACTACTTTGCTGCAGGCATGGCAGAAAGGTCTTCAGATGAGAAAATATTCTCATCCAGACAAGGAAACACTAATTCCAAAATAGATTGAAAAATCTTCATTGTCCAGGTATCAAACTCCATTATTTTTATTTGATCCTACTGATTCTAATACTATAACTGGATCCACTCAAAATGTTATATCAGAACAATCTGCACCTGTTAATTCAGATTCATTATCTAACTCAACATCTATAACAAATACACATCCTATGATAACTAGACACAAATCTGGTATAATCAAACCCAATCCACGTTATGTTCTTCTTACTACTACAAATATACCTCAAGAACCAAAATCAATTGCTTCTGCTCTTAAACATGATGGTTGGAGACAAGCCATGCTTACTGAAATGGAGGCTCTTCAGGTAAATAACACTTGGACCTTAATACCTTCTTCTAATGACATGAACATTCTTGGTTGTAAGTGGGTTTTCCGAACAAAACTGCATTCAGATGGTTCATTAAACACTTTAAAGGCTAGATTAGTGGCTAAAGGCTTTCATCAAGAAGAAGGGATTGATTACATTGAAACCTTTAGTCCTGTTGTTAAAACTGCAACCATTAGAACTGTTCTTGCCATTGCTACTGTAAATCATTGGTTTATCACTCAATTGGATGTCAAAAATGCCTTTTTACATGGTGACTTACATGAAAATGTTTACATGAGACAACCACATGGTTTTGAAGATCCTTTACATCCTTCTTATATCTGCAAACTTAACAAATCTCTTTATGGTTTAAAACAATCCCCTAGAGCATGGTTTGATAAGTTTAGCTCTTTTCTCTTGGAATTTGGTTTTCATTGTAGCTTAGCAGATCCCTCTCTTTTTGTTTTTATAAATGGCAATGATAAAATTTATCTTCTATTGTATGTTGATGATATGATAATTACTGGGAGTTCCAAATCTTTGCTCACCAACCTTATTGAATTATTAAAATGCAAATTTGCTATGAAAGACCTAGGTTCTCTGGATTATTTTCTTGGTGTACAGACTGTATTTCATAAAAATGGTTTGTTTTCTTCATCAACAAAAGTATGCCATGGATCTTCTTCACAAAGCTGCTATGACAGATTGTAAACCAGTTACAACTCCTCTGCCATTAAAACTTGATCATATTGCTGTTTCATCAGATAAGTTTTCTGATCCCACTTACTTTAGAAGTTTAGCTGGTGGACTTCAATATTTAACAATAACAAGGCCTGATATCAATTTTGCAGTTAACTTTGTTTGTAAAAAGATGCATGATCCCACCATTTCAGATTTTGTTTTACTTAAAAGAATATTAAGATATGTTAAAGGAACACTGAATCTTGGATTGCATATTCATTCTAACAGTTCTTTGGATTTGTTGGCTTTCAGTGATAGTGATTGGGCTGGTTGTAGATCAACAAGAAGATCTACAACTGGTTATTGTACATATCTTGGATCTAATCTTCTATCTTGGTCAGCAAAGAGGCAACCCACGGTGTCTAGATCATCAACTGAAGCTGAATACCGAGCATTAGCTTCAACCACAGCTGAATTAACCTGGTTATCCTTTCTTTTAAGGGATCTTGGTATCTCATTATTTAATCCAAGTCTTCTGCATTGTGATAACATTTCTGCAATTCATCTTACTGCAAATCCTATGTTTCATGGAAGGTCAAAACACATTGAATTAGATTACCATTTTGTTAGAGAAAAGGTTGCTTTAGGATCAATTTTGGTTAAGCATATTCCTAGTGAACTGCAAATAGCTGATATTCTAACTAAATCTCTGCCTAAGGATCAATTTTTGTTCTTGAGATCCAAACTGAATGTTGGTTCTCCACCAGACATCAGTTTGCGGGAGGATATTAGCAAGAAGGACCCTCCAAGTGCACTTAAGTCTTCCACACTCTGAAACGGTGCATTTCAGCAAATGGAACCCTGCGGTTGAAGGAGAGACTTCTACATGTCTCAGACAAAAGACTTCATCAAACAGAGCATCTGATCCAAGTCTTCTGCAATGTACTTCTAACGGTTCTAACGACCATAAAGATTCAAGCTCTTGGAATGTGGATCAAGATAGACTCAAGATCAAGATAAGCTCAAGAATGCAATCCTCATTATCTATAAATATTCTTGTAATACGTTTTGAGTTAGTATGGAAAAACACCATCTGTTCAATAGTTAGTTTTTCAGAAATACATTGTTTCTTAAGTTTTCATCTTCTTTTTCTCTTCAAATTCTTAAAGTTCTCATGGCCATGTGTCACTTTCTAGTCGGCACTTTATATATACATATATGATATCTTTAATTAGGTGAATAGTGTCTTATGACATGTGTACACCCACTAGTATATATATATATATTGTATAAACTCAAATAACTTTAAATATAAAACAAATTCTAATTTAATAAAGAATATTGGGTGATAGGGAAACCATGTCACATCTAAGCTGGTCCATCTAATTTAATAGGCTTGGACTTTCATGATATCGTTATAAATATTATATGAGACTGGTCCATCTAATCTAATCGTATAAACTAAGACTTTTCATTTTGGTTCGAATTGTTAAAAAAGGAAAAACCCTAATTAAATGACCAAATCATCTAACAAATCGTTGTTATACTTGCTTTGGTACCCTCTTTTCTTTTGTGCAAACACTTCCCATTATCCAAAATATGAACCGATCGAGAAACATAGATTAAATTAGATAAAGATTTTCCAAATAAACTGTTCGTTTCTATATGAAACAAAGTATAAAGAGAATATATTTTTCAGACGATGAGAGTGTTTATTGAAGATATATCCTCAAAACATTTTCTTTTTCCTCTTCTTGAATCTCATCTTACCATTTTCCCAAGGATATTCATATTAATCACGATCAGGTAACATACACAATTAACAAAAATTTAAACAGTGTCGGAAAATATACTGAATTACAAAACTTGAGGGAGAATGGAATTAGGGGTGATACATAAAAAGGGAATAGTATGAGTTTGATACATGAGGAGAATAGACAAAGTAGCTAAATTTTGGATTGAAATAAGAGTTTAACTCTTAATAATAAGACCCATTAATCTTTTTTAAAAATAATACAACACCATGGTTGTTAGACTCTCCTTTCTTTTGTGCAAACACTTCCCATTATCCCATCCGAAAAAAATGTGTTCATTCTATTTGGAATAGGGTATTAAGTTACTGATTAGTGGAGTCGTAGTCATCCGTAAACACGACGATTGTATTTTTTGACTGGATTGGACGATATTAAAAAACGACTGGTAAAATAGAATCTGGTAAAATAGAATCGCAGTCGTTTATATTTCGACGCGCTTTTAATAAAATTATAAAAATACCCTTTTTTCTCTCTCTCTTTTCTGTTTGGCCGATTTTATTTTGCTTCTCTTACTTCTCTTCTTTACGTTTTATGTACATATATTATTTTTAAATGATTTGTTATAATTTATATTTATCATACTAAGTGTATGAAAATATTTGATTATATTTTAATAAAATTATTTTCAATTTCTATTTTAATTTATATTAATCGTTTACGATTTTACAAGTAATAGTTGAATATGTGCCACAAAAGTAATATTCTATTCATTGAGACCCCATCATTTTATTCCTCTTCTTGAATATTATCCCCCACCCATCTTTTGTAGGTATTCACATTAATCACAAATTAGTTCAAAGTGATGAATTAATCCGTAAGATCCATAAATAGATAGGATTAGGCAAGAAAACCGTAATACTGATGAACTTTCTTTGAAAATATCTAAAGATTCAATATGGAACATAACTATTCAACTAAATTTGTCCAATATACACATATGATGTAACTAATCAAGAACAAAAAAAAAAAGAAAAAGGGTGAAACATATGATCTAAAGATTCAATATGGAGCATAACTATTCAACTAAATTTGTCCAATATACACATATGATAATCAAGAACAAAAAAAAAAAAGAAAAAGGGTGAAACATATGATATGAGTAAGAGTACGTACTTGGTTCTTAGGATGATGATGTCCACAAGGCATATATAGCATTCAAGTCACTTAAGCTTGTTGCCTTCAGAGACATCTTATATAGTTCCCTAAGTTTACCACTCTCTTTTCCTGTATTATTTGCTTCCGCGGGTAACGATAACGTCACCATTCGCTTAAAAACCATCCGAATCTGACCCCAAAACCTCGAGAGAAGCTCGGGGTTCCTGGAATCTGATATCATTTCCGATACATGACGCCCTTCGAGTAGGCGAGACGCCGCTGAATCGAGCATCTGAAGTAGAAACACACAATAAAATCAACAATTCATACAAATATATACACAATTGACATGCCAGAACTCACAGTATTCGCGTGCCAAAACTTTGAAAGGTTGAACGATAGAGCCGCCCTCTCGATTAAAACCGTTAGAAACGTGGAGGGATGAGTCTTTGGACCATAGAAATCCGCAGATTTCTGCCAATTTCTATCAGCTAACACCGCGTACTGTTTAGCCCTCTGGATGGAATTACTTTCAGGTATCAGCAGATTTTCCATGTGATCCGAATCTAGAAACCTCAAACAGCAATCGTTATGGTACCGTGCTAACTGAAGATAGGCGAAGGCGGCTTCTTGTTTACGTGCTTCCCCGAGTGATTCATATATAGCCAACGCCTCCCTTATTGCATCATTGGCTGAAATTTCGTGAATTCTAGAAGAAACATGAGTATTATCCGATATGAAATATCCACACCCTTCAGCCGTTGCTTCTTCTTTCGCCAGGAGCATTCCAAATCTCAGATACGTATGACCGAGCTGAGTCAAGGCTTCGATTCGTAGACTGTCAGGAACCGAAGCCGCCTTTTCAGAAGCAATATTAAGTTCCATCTCCGCTGCCATGTAATATCCAAGTGACTTGTCGTATTCTACCTTTGCCATTGCCAAAACTTGTTCATACGCATTTTTAGCCCGCAGCTTGAATACTTCTAACTTTGATACCATCTCTTCAGCCAAAGCCCGTCGACCATGACCCAAATTGCAGTTGATTAGTATAACATTAGAATGATCAGAAACCTCTTTAAACGCCGCTATAGCATCCGCAAAGGCTTCTTCAGCTTTGTTAAGTTCATTGCACTCGAGCCGATATCGACCAAGTTCATTGCACACCCATCCTTTCTTCTTAATCACATACTGCAATTCATTACCCCCGGTTGGATGCACCTGTAACGCCTTTCGAGCTTCTTCATAACAATTCAACGCGGCTAACAGATTGCTTTCCGCATCTTCAGTTTTCGAAACTTCGAGATATTTGAATATCCCACCTTTTTTCACTCTTTGGGTCTCCTTGGATGATACTACATTCTTCTCCATCCGTTCAACTTTCATTGTACTGAACAAACCCTCTGCCGATTGACCATTTGTAGTCGCTGAAACGGAAATGCCCCGAGACCCCATCGAGGTATCACTTTCCTTATTGCTTTTATTCTCGTTTTTTAGAAGAACTTGTTCATCTTCGAAATCTCGCAAGAGTCTACCAGGCAGATTCTTGGAATGTGACTTTCTACCATGCTTCCTTCCATAAGAGCGGGAATCGGCAGTACTGCTACTTGCACTACTACCACTGCTTGCTCTGTCACTCCTACAACTGCAATTAACCAATGAACACGAACTGCAATTCTGACTGTATTGTGTCAACTTCCTCTTCAGCCTTTGAACTTCCTTTACCACTTCAGATGACATCCTCAGTTGATTGGTAGAGGTTCGCTCTACTCGTTTCGATCGTTCTTTACCTTGAACAATGTGGAACTCAACATAAACATCGCCCACCAAAATCCACGCCTTCGCCCAAAAGCGGTGTGTTGAAGAAAGTTGCTCCCAAGTTAGATCACATGAACCCGAGTTTCCTTTCAAATCATTAACCTGCGATTTCGACTGCAGAGACAAACTCTTGTTCATCGAGGAAACAAAATGTGTCTCGTCAAATTTCTGTGGCATTGATCCATAAATGGAGCAAGCTAATTCTATTGTCTTCAAAGTTTGATGCAATTGTCCATCTTCCTTATAAGCTTCACCCAATGACAGATAAGATTCACCAAGAAGCAGTACAAGGTTCCACAATTTGCGGTCTAACTTAGATGTCGGAAGCCACTTCCGAATATCGCAAACTTCTATACAATCAGGATCACCACATTGACATATGGAAAAATTGACAGGAGAAGGTAAAATACCATGAGATGTGTCTTTATTTTTCTGCAACTCCTGTTCTGAATGCTGCAGCTGTCGTGTCCATCTGAGAGACTTTATGGCTTGAGAAACATGGTGAATTGCTGCTAGCTTGGAGGAGATCGGACAAGTGACAGCCTGAAACAAAGGTGCAGATGCTCGGGAAACTGGACAAAGGCCGGAACTATTATCTGAACTTTCAGTATCGTGGCAGTCTGGATCATCCCGGCGTGATAGTTCCTTACAAGGCGACACATTTGCCTCCAAATTCATTTTGACAGATACAGAGGGTGATAGATAAGAATCTATGTAGTCTTCACTAAACTTATTCTCAGAGAAAATAGCCATCGCGTTTTCATGTTCAGCGGTAAAAGGATTGAGAGATTCCTCTTCTACGTCTGTTAGTGTTACTTCACATTCCACATTAAGAGATTCAGGCATCAAATCTAATTCTTCATTATCATTCAGAATGAGCCTTGCAAACTGCTCATGTGCATACGCCCTTACAACCTAACCAGAAAAATATCGATTATGAGAATTCAACTAAATCCGAACAATAAAATAGCTAAAATCTTTTAACAAAAACAATTTTGAAGATCCCGTACCAGATGATCAGGCTCATCCAAGAAATCCAAACACTTCCTGAGGAACCTAGCACACTTGGCCCTATCATTTGGCACCTGCAGAAGGTTTTGTACTGTCAAATGAAAAAAAAAAACAGAATGCTCAATGAAATTCCAAGCTGATAAATGCCCTAATCCTTACCACTGATAGAGAAAGTCTGTGACCAACTCGATAAAGAAGATTCCCCAAGGAAAATAACGGATCACTTTGCCCTCTATGAATGAGAGATGGAAAGGGACTTGCACTGTCGTTGCAATTGCTTGACGATTGATTATTCGAAATTATGGAAAGATCAAACAGTTGAATGACATCTTCGCCAGCACTTTTATAAAGCTGCAAAAAGTCACAGACAAGGAAAATCACTCAGTTACTAATATCGAGCAATATCTTTGTTAACTATCTTCTGACCAAGGAAAAATAGAGCATCACCCAATAGGCGCCGGGATCTTGTTTACAATTTGCTTGAAGAAACCTTAAAACAGCAAGGCCATTCTGCTGAACAACATAAGGATGAAAGGCAGGTGTACCGTCCTCAGAGATGCCTTTTAATAGAAATATGTCATCTGTTTTCAGAAGCTCATAGCCCTGGACAACGCCATTCTCATGATAGCAAATTGCCAACTCAGGCACACTCGCCATCACGTTATCGAGCCAAGCTTCAAGCCACGTTAATGGTGTAACCTGTCGGCTAACATCCCACAAATGCAAGCTCACAGCCAAATATTTTTCATTGCTGAACAGAAGTAAATCACTGCCCAGAAGCATGCGGAAATTGTGAAACTGCCAAAACAAAACTCTTAGAAATTCATTACTTCCGGCTCTTCTTTGCTTATCAGACTCTACCGAAGACTTTATCTTTTCATTGATACGAGAATTCTTTCTTATTGGCTCACGCCCCTTGTTTTTCTTGCTAGTTTTCTTTTCCCAGATGAATCCATCTTGTTTAACTTGTTTATCATGTCCTGCAGGGCTATCAAGGCCATTGTCCTGAGAACTATTACAAGTCTCTCGAAGCCCATTCGGGCTCTGTCCCCCAGGCAACGCGGAAGAATTCGGTTGTCCCTCAGCATGAGGGCGATGGGTCGGTGGACAATCACATGCCTCCATCCTCACTGAGTGCATTGCAAAGTTCAGAAGCAAAGATTCGTCCTCATCGTTCGAACATTTTGGTTGATTCTTATGTCTCTTAACCATCTTCTCTCCCTCTTCAACATCAGGCCTGCATGCCACCATAGAATAAGCAAAAAACCTATGCGAGATGGAAACAAAATAAGCAAAAAACGCACCCAGCATTCAAGACAAGTGTTTGTCCAATGCGTTGAACAGCTATTGACACCCGAGCCTTCGAATAAGGTATTTTAAAGATCTGCTTAAGAATATCAGCTGGGGCTATAACGTCTATCTCATCTCCATATTCCACTAAGCCAGAAACAGCCAGGGCCTCACATTTCTTGCAAAGATTAGATAAAACCGTATTGGATTCCCACGATATATCTGTCAAATGTAATGGATTGGATTAGTTGAACGGCATAAGTATAACCAGAACACACCAAAACATCATTAACCTACTTGAATAAAACATGAATTTCAGACGAACAAGACTTGCAGCAAAACAGAACACTCAGACTAAGAGAACCCGATTGCTATTTAATCCAATCAACCAATAATTTCTGAGTAATCATTGAAATTCCAAGTAGCCCAAATGCTCAAAAGACTTCAAACAAATACCTCCAGCCGTACTAGATTTCACGGCGGCGAGAGGTAAAGCCATCTCGGGAAAGTCCGTCAATAGCGGCGGCCGATTTAGGTCTGTTTCCGTCGGTAGCATCCTGTATCTTGGAGCACTCACACTGCAACTCCAACAACAAAAGAGTTCATACAAGTCGCCACCATGCCATAAACGCGAAAAAGAAAACACAAGTCGGAGAAAGAACGGACGTTTCGCAAGACGGAACGAGAGCCGAAGTGAAGGAAGCGAAGGTGCTATCGGCCAAAACAGGGATGGAACCACACAGAAACCCAAACGGCTTCGGATTAACGATCTCCATTTTACCAACACACTGAAGCTCTCTCGAACCTTCGACGGTGCTCGACGGAGACGGGATCAGCGACGGCGGAGACAATTGCTCCATTGTTTACCGAATCCAACTTCGAAAATTCAATTTCCCCGCGTTAAGATCAATTTCACAATGGTCTGATCTTTGTGTCGTCTTCGTCTTTCTTGTTCTTCTTTCTGGAAAACGGTAGAAATGTGAAAGTCCCCTGTGATGATCGTTTAAAGGCCCAAAGCTTTTTTTGTAGTCCATTATTTTTTGGGCTTAATAAACCCTTATCATGTAACAAAATTGAATATTCAAATATTTTTAAGAATTAAATCGTGTTAAAACTAAAATATAATAAAGGGAATAGTATAAAAAATATCTAATTATTTTATTTTAATATATAAAATATAAATTATTATTTTCAATCTAAAAACAAACTTTTTTATTTTAAAAACACTAAATTTAAAAATATAGTGTAAAAAATACTAAATTTTTTAATTTTTATCTATAAAACACAAATCATTATTTTTAATCTAAAAGTTTTGAATTTTGAGTTTTGTCTAAAAAAACACAAACTTATCAAATAAATTATATCCGTACACAAACATTAACTCTTGATAGATTTCCTATAGTGTTTACGATGTAGAATTATTTTTCAATAGAGTTTCAACCGGTTTCAAAATAAAATTCGAAATTCATCTGATTTCAACTCAAAATCCAAATTCAACAAAAAAAAAACAAATCCGAATTTCAACCTAATTTTCATCGAAAATTTAGATTCCATCCAATCTTAGAAATAAATTCACTCCAATTTCAATTTTATTAAGATATCAAAATTCGAACCAATTTCCTATTTGAATTCAACCAAATTTTAACCTGATTTCAACCGAAAATCACAATTTCACCCAATTTCAACAAGATTTTCAACCCAACTTCAATCCGAAATCTAAATTCAACCCAATTTCAATCGAAAATTTAAATTCCACCAAATTTTAGTAAGTATTGCAATAACATTTCAACCCGAAATCCAAAATTCAATCGGATTTTCGGTTGAAATTAGGTTAGTTCAAAATTTCGAGTTGAAATTAATTCGAATTTGGATTTTTTGTTGAAATGCTTTCTAAAATTGGATGGAATTTGAATATTCGGTTGAAATTAGGTTGAAATTAGATTTTGAATTGAAATTGAGTTTAAATTATTGTTCAATGGTGAAATTTGGATTTTCTGTTACCATCGGTTTGAAATTGATTTGAATTCAAATTTTGAGTTGAAATTTATTCAACTATTGATTTTTTTAATTCGGATTCGGATTGAAATCTGATTGAAATTGGATTTACCGAGACTTAAGACTTAATATTTGTGTATAACTATGATTAATATATATGATTAATTTGATAAATCAACGCATGAAATTCGTCGACTAATCGAACTCCACTCCGGTCTTCATCTAATCGCCGGTGACGGAGCCAGAGACGCAAAATCCGAAATTGAAACGCTGAAATTACCGATTATGGACGCTGAGTTTTGATTCTGCGTTCTAACTGCAAATTCAATCTTAACACACCGGAAAATAAATAAATAAAATAAATAATAAGGATTTAAATTTAATATATGTGCGTAAAAAAACAAATCGTAACCGTTGATCTTATCTACAAAAATAGATGCTAGAAATCTAGAACACTTCCGATCTTCACTTTTCATCATTAGACTCTTCTAACTTAAATACCCCTAACAATGACTTTATTTACATCTTTACCATTTTCCCCAGCTCCATATCTCTCTCTCACTTCTTTCCCTTTCCAATTCAGTACAACAATGGCGAGAGGCTCATCCCAGTCCCAATCCTCAACCTCTACTGGCTCCTCCAACGCCCGGCCTGGCCTCGCCGCCCCACGTGGCTCCGCCGCTGCAACCGCCGGCAGGCGTCGCCATCGAGAAAGATACGAGCACCGCACACCAATCTTCCGGTACTGTGAGGGATGATGATTTTGAATTCCTTCGACGTCCATATCCAATGTCTAATTGAATACATTTCTAAAGAGGTTACTGCAACGGTTGCTCTTGTCGAAGTTCCACCAAGTAAGTAATATAATGAAAACGGTCATTTGAGTCAATTTCCATCGAGAGTCAGCATGGGTCGCATGGGTCGCAAGGGCGAACCAAACCCGACCCGACCCGGTAATCTTTTGGATGGATCGAGTAGTTTCCGATCTAGGGATCATCGGGTTTCCCGGTTATTTCTCTGGTTTTCTTAATTGATTTCGGTTTTGTTGCGTTTGATGATATATGTAAACCGCAGTGTTGAATAAAACATGTTAGTTTCCAGCAACAAGCAAAAAATGAATAAATAATATCAATCAATTTGCAATTATATTATTATAATTACATCATATTTATTTGAGTTATCACATCACAAACAAACACGATCTCATTTATAAATTTAAAATATATAACTTATCTACCAATAAAATATATTATTGATAAAAAAATCAATTTTTTTATATTATATATACAGAAAGAAATAGGGCTGAACAAATAATATTTGCGAATATAGGACTATTTGTATTTATATTCGACGAATATTCAAATTTAGTATTTGTATTTGTATTTTTGAATTCGAATATTTGTAAATACAAATATTTGTCAAATATTCGTATCATAACCAAAAATTTTTTAACGTATAAAATATATATAAAAACATTTTAATAAAAAAATCAATAATCATCGAATATAATCTAAAACTAAAATTTCAAGTCGCACAAAGATACAAATATACTTAATATAAATAAAACAAAATACCAAATCTTCACATTTATCTTCACACGAGTCATTTAAAAAGTTAGATTACACATTAAAATAAAATTCGCAAAAAATTATATATTTATTGAGTTCTATATTTTTTTTATATATTGTAGTATTTCTATAACATTATCCAACTCATTTGGATTAGAATCCATCTTGAATATAAATTAAATATTCAACAATATCAGTTATTTTAAATATTTGATATTTTAGTCATCCCATCATAAATATATTATATATTTGATTATATATAAATATATAATAAATGTTTGAATAAGATTAACGATGTTTTTTATTTCCAATTTGATCATTAAAATCAATTTTATTATATATGTATCTATATATTAACTAAATTTTATATTTAATATTTAAAGATACGAATAGTTCGGATAATTACATCTATTATTTGTATTTTTATTTGTTGAATACCTAATTTTTTATATTTATATTTATATTTATATCAACAGATATTTGAATTTTCCGAATACGAATACCTCGAACAACATATTAACCAATACACATTAAGAGAGAGGGGCCCACAAACATGTATACAATTGGGCCGACGAGATCAGCCCATTATAAATGAATTTACAGAAAAGCCCTCGATGATTATCTGGATAAAAAGAATTGTAAAATAATTATTTGAAACTGCAACTATATATTTCAACTCCGTTGTTTACGCTCCGCGCCTCGTTCGAGAGAGAGAGAGTGAAGAAAAAAATGGAGGAGAGAGAGATGGTTTGTGGCTGTGGAGGAAGAAGAAGAAAGAGAAGAATCGGAGAGATCGAAGAACAAGAAGAAGAAGGAAGAAAGAGAGATGACGGTGATCGATATCGTGTTTAGGGTCGAAGAGATCTGCAAAAAGTACGAGAAGTATGATGTCGACCCGCAACGCGAGCTCAGCACCTATGGCGACGATGCCTTCGCTCGACTCTACGCTTCCATTGATTCCGAAATCGAATCTGTTCTTCGTGTTCGTTCTCTTAACGCTTTAGATTCATTTCCATCTGCTTCTCCTTTCTTTGAATTGAATTGGTTTTCGGCTTTTAATTTTCCCAATAAAATGTTTAGTTTGTTGAGAAATTAATTCTTAGATAAGTGTGGATTCTGATTGGAATCGCTCTGTTTTTCTCTTTGATTGAATTCAATGATTACGACGTTCCTCGCATCTTATAGATCCAGAATCGACTTATAATGTGTAATTGATGTGGCTGAACATATGAAATTTATTCAAATTAGGTCACATTATGCAAAGATTTCTGTTAGGGATGGAATGATTGTTGAAAAATAGATTCATAATTGAAAATTACTTACTCTTTTTGCTTACTAAAAGTATAAAGGAAAGATGAACACATGAATTTAGCGATCTATGTGACTGAATTTACATCTGTATGATGAATGCAGAAAGCAGAATTGGCATCAACAGAGAATAATAGAGCTGCGGCAGTAGCCATGAACGCTGAGGTTCGAAGGACAAAGGCACGTTTAGTGGAAGATATTGTCAAGCTTCAGAAATTGGCTGCAAAGAAGGTTACATTAATATTTTTCACGAATTAATTTCCCTTTTTGAGAATCACCAGGTCCTGGCACTTATATTCATCAGCTAAGGACCAAGGATAATTCGAGCTCTCGCTGAAATTTTTATGGAAAATACTGATATACAGTTCAAAGGGCTTTCAAAAAGTGAACGAGAATCTCGCTGCGATTTGGTTATTACTCTAGCAGATAGGATTCAAGCAATACCAGATGGAAATGCAAATGCAGCCAAACAAGATGAAGCTTGGGGAGGATCAGCACCTAACAAAATCAAGTTTGATTTATCAGGTTTTTGTTCCAGCCTTATTTAGCTATTTCCGAACCATAAGATTGTAACTTTAGCTTTTACCTTACTATGTTTTTCTTTTCCTGGTAATAAACATCAGAGGAAGACATGAATGAGGGATTTTTCCAGCAATCGGAAGAATCTGACCAATTTAGACAAGAATATGAAATGAGAAAAAAGAAACAGGCATGTGAATCGCCGATTGGCTTCCTTTTTTTTTTATCCATAATTCATCCCTTTTTTTACGAATGGAAGTCCTTATTTTCATAGTTCTTATTCCTTAATTCTGTGAATCTACTTATTTTTTTTTGTTGGAAGAAAAAAAGTTTCTTGATATTTTTGAATCTTGAATTATATCTTCATGAAAGGAATGTTAAAACCGAAAAACCCACTTAATAATTTGAATCCTTGTTATGGAGTCTATGAATTTTATGACCCCTGGTTACAAGAAATCGACTAGCATACAATATCAATGCTGAATTCACTTATTGTTTTCGCTGAATTTGATGTATGTAGGACGAGGGTCTTGATGTTATATCAGAAGGTTTGATAGCACTGAAGAATTTAGCCCATGACATGAACGAGGTTTGTTGATTTATCAACATTGTCATATTTCTTTTTCCATCAGCCTTGGCCGAAGATTTACTATACACCCTTTGTTTTCAGGAACTCGATAAGCAAATTCCGTTGATGGACGAAATGGAAACAAAAGTGATACTCTCACTTCCATCAATGACTATCACTTAATTTAGTATCACATGATTAACAGAAAAATGAAAGACTTTGTCTTGGTTCTTGTAGGTGGATAGAGCAGCTTCAGATTTGAAGAACACCAACGTCAGACTCAAACAAAATCTTTTGAAGGTAAAAGAGAAAGAACATTTATTTTCCAATATGTGTTATTTTCCAATGCTAGGATCGAGTTTAATTAAACTAGTTAAAGAGTTTAGGTTGTTTAATAATGTATATAGAAATCTTATGATCCATGTTCTAATTAATGTGGCGCACAACACAATATATCACTTTATCACTCGATTTGAAGCGTGGACATCCTAATTGTAGTCTTAAAATCGGAATATGCATATAGTGTAACCAAACTCTAATATCTGTCAAAATATGGATTTGGGTTTAACTAATTATAAAAGCTAACTCAAGAAGTTAGAGTTGTTCAGTACCATATATATGAGTCCAAAGTTCATGTCCTAACCGATGTGGAACAACTTATCATAACACTCCCCTCACGCCCAAGTTCAGTCCTGTAGCGTGGACATCGTAATCGAGGGCCTAACATCGGTATATTTAAATCGGGACGAACTAGATTCTGATATTATGTCATGTTCCAGGACCGAACCTGGGCATGAAAGAAGTGTTATGATAAATTGTCTCATATTTGACAATATCATGTTAAATATGTGCATGAGTCTAACTAATTTCAAAAGTTATCTCAAGAGTTTAGAATTGTACAATATTCTAGAGGATGATTTATATTCTAGAGGATGTAGTACAACACGATTGATAGAATATGTAAAACAGATTATAGAATTCTAATAAATCTAACAAATTTACATAATCTGTTTTATATATTCTATCAACGATATGATATAAACATGCTTCAATTTCAATTTGCTACTTTCAGATAAGGTCTAGCCGTAACTTTTGTCTCGACATCGTTCTTCTATGTGTGATCCTTGGAATCGTCTCTTACATCTACAAGTAAGCCTCCTCCTAATCGATGTATCGATATTATTATTCAAATGTGTCGCGAAATAAGTTTGGTTAAATCTCTTTGTTTTAACTTTTGCAGTGCAATACATTAAGTGTTTTGAGACATCAACGACAACAATAGCATTCATCCATATGAGCTTCGAATTATATGGAAATCTTTTTATGGCATTTTTATTAATTGTTTGGCAACGACTATGAATGATTCTATAATATATTTTGAATTACAAATTGCAAATACCTTATTTTGCGTTTGTGTTTTAAATTGTGTAATGCATGTCAGCCTTATTTTTCCATCGACATTGTCACGTTTGTGTAATGGAGAACGGAACAGGATTGATGGGCATTAGATCCTTGTCACCATATATATATATATATATATATATGAGATTTAGAGTTTGATATATATGAGATTTAGAGTTTGAATTTGAATTTAAATATGCATGTTTTAAAGCTTAAAGTTTGTTTTTACATTGGATAAAATTAGATAAATGTAAACCTTATATGTGGATAAAATATTCCAATTATTTATATTCGACCCATATATGAATAGGAAATTCAAATATTTGAAGTGATAAATACAAATAGAAATAAAAAAACCAGATATTTAATAAATATAAATAGTAGATTCAAATATTCGAAATATAAATTCGACAAATATGAATGAATATTTATTGATATTCGGTATTTGATTAGACTTAATAAACGTAAACCAATAGAATATGTGATACCATTTAGTTAGTATTTAAATGTAAACTTGATCGGAATAGTGAAAACAATAGTTTAGATAAAAAAGAATTTAATACCCATATAATTGTTTAGTGTTAAGATTTTGATTATAATTTTAAAAAAAAAAAGATCTCATAATGTTTATATGAAGGTTAAATGCGTATTGTGGAAAGGTCCATGTCAAGGACTTGGTGCAAACGCTTGGCGTTTAGTGTTTGGTAGCGATGTAACAATGGCCATTTTCAAGGAGACCATTCTAATTGCATGCAACATGACCTCTTTCATTATATAGAATTTTCTATTATTTAAAAATTCTACGAATTACGTATGATTGGACGGTTTATAATTATTTAAAAAATGTATTTTAAATTAGCAAATGTTTTATATATATATATATATTGTATATTTCAACTATGTTTTGCATCCATGGAAAATTGCCTAATATTGTTCAAATTCGGTATTTACGTTTGTTTGAAGTTGTCTGAAAGTACATTTTTAATGCAATTTTATGTTATGTTTGTATTGAAATTTCTATTTTTTTTAAATGAAAACCGATTTTAAAATTTAACATTAAATAAGCATCGATATATATTATAGATTTTCAAAATAAATCAGTTTATTTCTACCATATTATAACCTAACACTACAAAAAAACTGGCGATTTCCAACGGACGTATCCGTTGGAAATCGCCCAAAATCCGTTGGAAACAGCCGTTTCCAACGGACACCAACGGATTTCCGTCTGTTGCGAAAAGTTCGTTGCAAATGGGATCCGTTGCAATTCGTGACGGCATTCCAACGGATAATATCCGTTACAAAATTGCAACGGAGTGGCAACGGAAAACGCCGTTGGAATAGAAGTAACGGACGACCGTTAGAAAACGTTGTGACGGATCACCGTTGCAAACTTTCAACGGACGGCCGTTGGAGTGCAACGGCTGTCCGTTGCAAAATTAGGAATGCTTTGCAACGGACATCCGTTGCCAAACTGGCGGGAACTTGCAACGGACGGCCGTTGCAAACTGGCGGGAAAGATTTGGCGGGAAAAAAGTTTCAACGGAAGCCCGTTAGGAATTGCAACGGATGTCCGTTGCAAACTGGTGGGAAAGATTTGGCGGGAAAGCATTTGCAACGGATGACCGTTACATGTTCCAACGGATGCCCGTTGGAACTTTTGAAAAAAAAATAAAAAAAATAAAAAAATAAAAAAAATTAAAATTAAAAGGTTTTTAATAAAAATATTAAAATTATATTACAAACCACCAAAATTAAAACTATTTCCTATTACAAATCGTTTAGGTCGGTTGCGTCGTTATCATCCCCACCATCACCACCACCATCCCCTCGAGACGGAGTTGCATCCGAATCGAGCCCCGGTTCTTGCTGCGGTGTTGATCCCCTCACCTGGCCCGACAACAACTCAATGACGCTCTCCAAATGTTGTATTTTAGATGATTGTTGCGCCATTTCAGCTCGTTGTTCTCGAAGTTGTGATTCGAGTTCTTCGATCCGCCGTTGTTGAGAAAAACTCTCTTGGACCGATGGAGGTACCGACATTACGTCTTCGAGGATGTCCTTTTGAAGCGCTCCGAGACCGTACAGGCGTCCCTTATACGGTTTCACCGACTACAAAACAAATAAACGTAACGTTAGAATTTAACAAATTATATTAATAATTTAGAAACAAAATAATAAATTATTACCTCTAAATAAATTTGGTCCTTTTGTAAAGGACTGAGGTCGTCGGGGCTTGAACCGCAAGCCTGAGATTGCTGTATGATCTTCTCCGTCACAGCTCTCACGGTTCGGGCCGCTCGAGGATCGACGAGTTCCGGTTCTTCAGCCTCTTCCCCAACAACCGACTTCTTCTTTGCGTGGGTTTCTAATACCACTTCAAGAAGAGTCGATTCTCTTCCCATCCGTTGCGTCTACAATATAAAAAATTTTTGTTAGATAAATATGTAAATGAATAAAAAAT
>CM071870.1:40188726-40203194 GCA_036759665.1 Gynandropsis gynandra | reverse complement strand
AGGAAATAACACGTGGCTTCAACACGTGGCGGAAATTTACCATTATAACGGTCCAACGGATATCCGTTTTAATTTCTAACGGATATTCGTTGGGATCTGTGAAAATCGAGAAATTTTTTCTAAGTGTCGGGTGCGAATTTACCCTTATAATGGTCCAACGGTAATCCGTTACCATTTTCAACGGATCTCCGTTGGGATTGTTGAAAATCCTTAAATTTTTTTTAAGTGTCGGGTGCGAATTCAACAACCGTTAATAGTTTCAACGGGCGACCGTCAACATTGTTTATATAACATGTTCGATTGTTTTAACATTTCGCCGAACCCAATAGGTTGAAGAATCGACGTGCATCGATGTTCGACATCTCTTCATGCGTTTGTTCATTAACAACTCCAGGAAAAGCATCTGACACCATTTCCACATATGGATTGGTCGTTGATTCTTCATAAATAACTTCTTCATTTCGTTGTACTTCTTCATCTTGCACACTATCTCTAACACCGCAATCTTCGCCGTGAAAAAACCAAATTTCGTAATTTTCAACGAAACCCACCTTATACAGATGTTTGCAAACAATTTCTTGACTTCGAAACTTCATATTTTTGCATCTTTTGTAGGGATAAACAATGTCCCACGTTCTTGACACAAAGGTTGCATCGATGCAAAACTCATGAACTACTTCAATCCGTGTAAGAATTCTTGAGTAACTTCCTCGGTTACAGGATCTTTTCTTCTATACATCCACTCCCTTGATCTATATATAATTCGATTCGAAGATGAAGACATTTTTTCGAAAATGTTTTTGTTATTGATGGTTTGATGCACTCTTTGGTAAGATCTAACATATCGAACTCAATCAATACGCAAAAAACCGAAATATAGAGTCTAAAATTTCATTTATATCTCTTTTTACATGATTAACATAAGATAACAATAATAATTAAATAAAAAAATAACTTTAACATAGAATTCTATCCGACAGCTACCTCCGTCATAATCGAATCCAAAACCACCTTAATAAACTTCCTCACCACCCGGTGAGAAAGTTTATAAAAGTGGTTTTAGATTCAACCATGAATATAACAGATACTTGATATTGGTGGTTTTTTTGATTCATATCCGTCACCAAAACCAGTATCTTTATCTCAATAATCGAATGCAAAACAACCTTAATAAACTTACTCTCACCACCGGTAAGAAAATTTATCAAAGCTGTTTTAGATTCAACCATTGAGACAAATGATACTTGATTTTGGTGGTGAGTATATCATATCCGTTGATATTGATATTGTTGATATTGTTTTAGATTCAACCATATATATAGTTAAATTTTCAACGGACATCCGTTGGCATATATAACGGATGCCCGTTACAAGATCTCACGAATTTATTTCAACGGTTGGACCTCGAAATTAACAATATCAACGACCATCCGTTACATATGGTAACGGATTTCCGTTACAATATGTAACGGATGACCGTCAGAATATGTCCCCCGGTTTCTAACGGTCTTGCAACGGATATGTCCAACGGATATTATCCGTTACAATCCATCGTAAATTGTCAACAGATTTTTAACGGATTTGGTAACGGCAATATTCCGTTAAAATCCGTTACAAAGTCCAACGGATTGCAACAGATTCTCTCCCGTTGAAAGCATTAACATATTTGTTGCAATCCGTTGCTATTTGTTTCCAACGGACGGATCCGTTGCCCTTACGTTGGAAATAGCGTGTTTTTTTGTAGTGTAAATATGGTTTCTCCACAAAAATAATTATACGAATTTATATATTGTATAATATGTGTGTATATATATACGTTGTATTGTATGTATGTAAAAGAAGAATGTGAAGGAAAAATCAAAGACTTAGCTCGAGATTTAGGCAAGTGAGAGAGAGACATTGGTTTGTTTGAAAGAGACTTAGTAGGAAGACCAAACACAAAGTTACAAATGAGAAGTATCTTGTTCTCCTAACCAATTATATCCAAGGGCTTCCTGCCAAACTTATATATATATTTATATATTTATATATTTATTATGTCGTATGTGTACATACATATATGTTTTGTTTGTATAATTATCAAATGTATAGGGAACGTATATATGACTAATCCTTTTGTTTTTATATTCGTGGAACATGTATATGTGTGTGTTACAAGTACTAAAATAGAACCCATTTGGGTGTTTGGTTAGGAATCTATCATATACATGCCAATAATATATATATATATATATATTATAAAATTTTAGGCATATACACAAAAAATTACAAGTGTAAGAAACTTATAAAATCCATATACTCGATGGTTAGTTATTTGTTTATTTCTAGGGTTGAAAGAAAGAAATGTATTGAAATGAACATTTCAAAAGTTTACCATATAAAAATTTGAAAATTTATAATAATTTTTAAATTGGTTTCAAAGTCATTAAAAACATGAATTATTTTTCATATATTTTATTTATGAATTTGTCTATTTTTCACAATAATAATATATGAACTAACATTTTATTTTCGGAATAATACATAAAATAAAATATTATTTTCAAAAAAGTAAATTACTTTCAAATTAATAATATATGATCGTGAATTAATTAGGAAATATATGTTGAAAGTGTATATACTATTTTGGAATTAACATGTTAGATGATATATTATTGCGAAATAATATATAAATTCATAGAAATATATGTGAAAAATATTAATGTATTTTTTTTTAGTTTGAGACAAATTTGAAAATTAAAAACTATTTTTTTAATAAGAAAAAGTAAAAATATCGTAATAATATCACACACTTATTTTAAACTAACAAAAAATATATAAATTATTTTTTACATATATATTCATGAACTTATATATTATATCAAAATAATAAATGAACTAACATGTTATTTTATAATAATAGTATATATTTTTTAAATTACCTCAAAATTTATCACAATAACGATAAATATGCTTGTAAATGAGTTTGAAAGTAATTTCAAAAGTTTATATATTATTTTGAGATTAACATGCTAATTTATATATTATAATGAGATAAAAGGTAGGTTCATGAATAAATATGTAAAAAAGTAATAATTTATACTTTTCAACAATTTAAAATAATTTAAAAATTTAGTAATAACAATAACAATAATAATAATAAATTTTGTAATAAAACATTGAAAATAGTCAAAATTTTCTATACCCCTAATAATTGAATGTAATAAGTTTTTCAAATAATAAGAATCTCATAATAGCTTTTAAATATTTTATACTCATAAAAATATATATGTTATTTTTTCACATATTTATTTATAATTTTGTTTATTAATTCATAATAATATATTGATTAATATATTATTTCTAAAATAATATAAACTTTTGAAATTATTTTCAAAATAATATACGAAAATAAGTATAATTGAATTCATTACATTATAAATGGTTTTAGAAGTTTGTACATTATTATTATGAAGTACTATACAATTTTATAAATAAATTATATATATAAAAGTTCTTGCAAAAGGAGGCTTGTGGTGAAGCCACCTAAGCAAGTCTTTTTTTAAACTATTTTTTTATTAAATATAATTATATTGTTCATTAATGTAATTAAATAACTTAAAATTTTTATATATTTATATATACATAAATGTTTTACTTTGCAAGGTTATTTTTGGTAAAACCACCTCAACAAGTATTATTAAATGTTAAAAAAATTAGGATTTAAAGGAAAAAAGAAGATGAGAGAGAAAGCAAACAAGATGTAATTCAAATATAAGTGCGGTGCAATGGTGAATGAGGAATTTTGAGTAGGATATTTTTTGCAATTATTAAAAATAATAATTTAAGTTGAGTAATTTAGGAATATGAAATGAATAATACGATATGAGATTGTATCTTACAGTATATATATATATTTATAAAAGATGAAATAATTCTCTAACTAAATCCATGAAATAACATTAAAGTTTAGGATTTAAAGGGAAAAATAAGACGAGAGAAAAAACAAACAAGAGATAATCCAAATATAAGTGGGGAGCAATGGTGAATGAGGAATTTTGAGATCGATGATTTTCTAGGTTATGTTTGTTTGTTTTGGAGTTTACCATGTTGGTCTGCTCTGCAAAATCATGAAGAACTTCTTAACTTTCATGAGAAGATTTTAGGTTTTTCAATTCCATCTTGGGGTTGTTGAATGGTTCATTTACGAAGTAACATCGTTCTTTCCCTTTCTAATAAACTCATGTCTTGAAATAAACAAAGCAAATCTTGTGCGAACTTGCTTAGACCACTGCAGCTATCGCCAAGTTTAAATTTTGGATTCAACCATATACTTTATATACTAATATTTAAAATTTATATACAACGAACATTACAACATCACCTTGAATTACAACAACTATTAAAGCTATAACATACCATTTATTATTTCTTCATGTTTATAAAGCGTTATATAAAAAAAGTATCATCCTGCGCATCGCGCAGGTACTTTTTCTAGTATAAAAAATAGTTAATATATTTTTAGTTTGAAATAAGTTTGGAAATTATTATAATTTTTTTTAATAAATTTCGTATTATATCAGAATAATACTTTTCTATGAGATATTTATGTGAAAATATCTCATAGAAAAGTTAGTAAATAACAATTAGCTTAAATAAGAATGTGATACAATATATTGAATAATATCACTTCTTTTTTTTTAAGGAGAATAAATCATCTGTTTGCGGTATGAAATATAATTTTGCAGATGAAAACAACTTTACACTGCTCATTTCAGAATTCACAGGAATCAAATAATGGCATCTTTCTGAATCTTACAGTAATATATATATATATATACTCATATATATGTGTCTATATATTATATACATGTTTAGATATTTTTCAAACTGAAAATTAATAATTACAGTAATAATTGGACCTTTATATTTAATTCTCTTATAACCATAAAGAAATTCTTATATAGGTTTAACGAATAATATTTAGAGACACAAATGCTAAATCTATATAAAAATTTGTTTCTCTAAAAAAATCATGAAGAAATTTATATGCAAAGATATGAACCTTTTTTTTTCTTCTTTTCAAATACATGTATTATGTACAAAAATACAAATTACATTATACGGTATATATAATACAACGTCATGAAAATATCATCTCTGAAATTAAAATTTCTTGTCTTATTGCAACTTATAATTAGAATTTTTTTTCTTCTGTGTGGGACCCATTTCCCAAACCCCACTCACGGGTGCCACATTTTTTCCATCTGTTTTTTTAATTCAATCATCAATATCATTAAAGTTGTATTAATCATAATTATATGAATGTAATATGAACATGGTATGTTGGGTTAATAATTCATCCTTAGATTCTGTCTTTCTTATCCGTTTAATTTCAAAATTTTCTTAAATTATATATATATATATATATATGTATATAATCCTCAATCATATATAAAACGTTAAAGATGAAAAACATTTTTAACTAATTATTATAATTAAACAAATTTCCCCGAAAGTGTTAAATCTAAACTCTCACTATCAAATTTTTGTTTTATATTGATTTTGTTTGAAGTGATCCTTGAAACTCTCGTTGAAGCAAAGTGATTAAAAAAACAAAATCTATGTTATATAAGAAAAAAAACTTGTAATATATGTAATTATTTGAATTAATGGTTATGTAATCTCAAATGTAATCATGACTTAATTATGGCATTATGATTCTTTTTTACATCAACAAGTTTGATTGCTGGCTGTAAAGGCAACTCCTTTTTTTCCCCTTTTTAAAGTCTTTTTGTATAAGTCTTTCTTGTTTTAATGCTTCATATATATATATATATGCACATATATATATAATTACGTGAGTGTGTGTTGATCACACTTGGAAATATAATCTACATACACATATATAACATTGGTTATATATTAGTATACGTATTAGATATATCATATACATACACATATATAATATTGGTTATATATAGTATACGTATTAGATATGCATAATAAACACATGTACATATATTTCCGTACATGTAAATATTCATATAGTGGGATTTTATCTTTTTAAAACATGGATTTGATGTCACTCTCAAACTAATGATGATTAGATTAACTTTAACACTTCAAAAGGTTAATCTTCATTATGATCTAAAGACATACTCTTTCATGTGATCTATATTTCAACTTTACGTTCTTAAAAATATTCAAATTTATTAATTTACTATAACTTTAATGCACTTATAACCTACACGCATATAATATCATAAATATACACGTAAACGTTTATAACTTATATATAATTTTGATTACTCTACATGTCATGTTTATGTAATACGTATATATCGTTACACATGGATGCATTTAGTGTATATATTCGTGTGTGTGTATATATATATACACGTAAGTGTATGGTCTTAGAGAGAGAGTGGTCCAGTTTGAGTTTATCGCTGACCCACTTTTAAAGAGATCAGTCGTGTGTGTCTCTGAGAGAGAGAGAGAGAGAGAGAGAGAGAGAGAGAGAGAGAGAGAGAGAGAGAGAGAGAGAGAGAGAGAGAGAGAGAGAGAGAGAGATTCCCTCTCGACAGCTTTCTTTTTGGTGTTATTCTACAAGACTCTATTCAATCGAACAAAATTAAAATAAATTGTTAAAAAATATTTTAAAAATTTTGTACCCAGAAAATTAAACCTTTTTGACATTTTTTTTTGGTTGGAAAAAAAACCCACTATTCAAACCCTCGTGAAAAAAAAAATCCAATATTTGTTGTTTCTTATAGTCTGAGTTCTTAACTTGATTTAGTAGAATAATTCTTAGACAAATTAAGTTAGTTTCTATATATCTGTCTGTGTTCCTGTTTTGTCCTCTTACCTTGAATCTCTGTCAAACAAACACCAAAAACATGATGATGCCAGATGATCCTCACCGTCTCTCCTTCCCAAACCCTAACCCTACTTCCACTAACCCCTCCAAGAAGAGAAGAAACCTCCCAGGAACACCAGGCATGTGTATTCATATATATATATATATATGTATATAGATATATATCTGTTTGAAGTGATACTCTTGATTCTTGAATCATTTTTTATGATATATTGGTGGGTTTTTTTTTCTTGCTTTTGTTGGGTCTTGATCAATACATATATACACATATTGGATCATTTATGTGCAATAATTCAATCTTGATTGTTTTATTTGTCTGTTTTTTTTTTGTTTTTTTTAATCAAAACCAGATCCAGATGCAGAAGTCATCGCTCTATCCCCGAAGTCTCTCATGGCGACGAACAGATTCATCTGTGAAATCTGTAACAAGGGATTTCAAAGAGACCAAAACCTACAACTTCATCGAAGAGGCCATAATCTTCCATGGAAACTGAAACAAAGAACGAACAAAGATCAAGTGAAGAAGAAAGTATACACGTGTCCCGAGAAAAGCTGCGTCCATCACGACCCGGGTCGCGCCCTGGGTGATCTCACAGGCATCAAGAAACATTACAGCAGAAAACATGGCGAGAAGAAGTGGAAGTGTGATAAATGTTCCAAGAAGTATGCTGTCATGTCCGATTGGAAAGCTCATAGCAAAATTTGTGGTACCAGAGAATATCGATGTGATTGTGGTACCCTCTTCTCCAGGTATATGCATACATATATACACATATATATATCAACATTCGTGTATATTATATTAAATATTTTGGCTTGATTTTATATAAATACATATATACCAACATAAGTTTGTTTGAGGGTTTGTCTTTTTGTATTATATATATATGTACAAATATAGCAGTGTTTGATATGTTTCCACATGTTCATGTTGTATTCATATCTTCAAAACCTAATTGGAATCCTCGAAATTGAAATTCCAAAATGAATCTCTGCAATAAATTCAGACAAAGACATTTGTAAATTTACATTTATGTTCCACAGAATGTTTATTTTGGACTTTTTCTAGACAGAATAGTTTTATTGATACACGAATAACGATGACGAAAAAGTTTAAGCTATGATTAGAACATGATGGCCTTGTTATATATGTATATATATATACACACTAACATATATATATGCGTACATGTAGTGTATATACATCATATCATATGCACGACTGATTCAGTTTTTGTTTGATGAATATAATTGGAACAGGAAGGATAGTTTCATCACTCATAGAGCCTTTTGTGATGCTTTGGCTGAGGAAAGTGCAAGATTCGCCTCCGTCCCACCACCTACTCCGGCCAACTCCGCCGTGGCTACGACCATCGCCGGTAACATCAATCATCAACTTCAACCACCAAATGTTACTCGTTCACAATTAGATCATACCCTCATAGGATCTGGCCTCAATCTCGACCGTAACACCAATGTCTTCTTCGGACAAAACCCTAATCTCCCCGACCAAATCTCACCACCGATGAACATTTTCGCATTGTCCTCCTCATCCTCTTCCTCAGATCCTCTTCTATGGCAATTACAAGGACAATCTTCTCATCAATGGTCGTCATTCAATACCAACACTAATAGTATTTCCCAAAGAGGAATGTCACATGAAGATGAGATAAAAAAAGGCAGTAATAATGGTGACCTAATAGATCCATCTTTATCTTCTTTATTCAGACCAAACCAAAACATTCAACAAGGAGGATCTGTCACAACCCTAACACCATACATGTCAGCTACGGCATTACTTCAAAAGGCAGCTCAAATGGGTTCAACAAGATCGGATTCAAATGGTACAACAAGTGGTGCTTTTGGCTTAATGACCACTTCATCTCTCTTCCATAACATGCAATCAAATTCCAATTTTCTCAAGAAACAAACTGACCCTCGAGAGAATAATCTTAACAAAGCTTCTTCTTCGAGTACTCAAACAATACCACTTGAAGGTGTTGATGAAGCTGGAGGCTTAACGAGAGACTTTCTTGGTGTGGGAAGACATGATCAACACCCTTTTCATAATCATTCATACCCATCAAATGGGATATTAATGTTGAAACATGCTCCGACCACCTCTGCCTCAGCCGCCATTGACATGAGCTCTACCTCTACAGTGTTGAAGTAAAAAGGTTTATATATTGTTATTATTATTTATGTGACATTGTTAGGATATATTTATGGACTTATTTATAATATTACAAAGTTTTGAATTAATTTTTGAATCTAACTAATTCCAAAAACTAGTTCAAGAATTTAGAATTGTCAAATATCACACACATATATATATATATATATATGAGTCCATTCATAGTCAACTCATCATAATTATACTCTTTCTCAAGTCTAGACTCGGTACTAGGACGTGGACATCGCAATTGGTGACCTAACATCAGTATATTCAAATCGAGACGAACCTGACTTTGATATCATGTCAAATATGAACTTAGATCTAACTAATTCCAAAAATTAACTTTAGGATTATCCAATACCATACATAATCACTATGAAACAATTTATCATAATATATATTTTGTTTTTGAATAATTTAAGGTTATTAAACCAAAGTATGTGGAAGTATAAAGCAAAGACTATCTTTTATAACGTTATTCTCAACCACTTGCAGATTAAAATGAGAAATTGAAGCGAAAGATATGCAGGGAAAGTTGGACTGCGAGAGAGAGAATTCAATGAGTCAACTCAGTGCAGGAGACCGGGTCAACTCGGTTGACGAAGAATCTTCATCGAAGATGAAAAGGTATTGGGGTCCACTCAGTGCATGGATAGGAAACCCAATGGCTATGCATGGCTAAGGTTTCTCTCTTTTTAATTGATTGGAAAAATTTTCAGATCCCATCATTTTTAGTTTGAATTAACATTTTATTTTTACAACATTTTGGATCTATGATTCAAACTATATTATCTAAAATATTTGCTGTCATTCTATTGAATTTATATTACAAATCTATTATGTATACAAATAAATTTAGTATGTTTTTTACCTTTTAATATAATATATATATATATATATATATTTTTGCTAGGTAGAGATCATCTATTCATGTTTGAAAAACGAGGCACGACACCGACAGTAGATAAACCATCCATATCACATACTAATCAAATTAGAATTGTGGTTATAGATAGCATATTTCCACATATTATTATTTTTATTTATTGTTAGTAATTAAAATGAGTTTTTATTTCATATGATCCAAATTAAAATTTTGGATCTAATTTAATATGTGTAAATTTATAAATCTATAAAAAATTTTGAAAATATATATGAATTGGAAAAGACTATAATAAAATAAATTTGATTTTAACATAAATTTATAGATATATGTTATAATAGATTTACAACAATAATAATAACTTTTTATTAAAAAAACTAAAGCGATAATAAATTAAACAGTGAACAAAAGCTTAATATTTATTTTAAAATAATTATATTGAAAAGGTAAAAGAAATTAGACTGTTTATGTTCATGCATATTTTTAGCAAGCTATTAACTTTTCTCGGAGATTAAGATTCAACTATATAAATTTTCGTGGTAGACTATTATCACAAGCAAATTTTTAGTCGCTCTTTTTGTTAACTTTTATAAAAACACTATTTCAGTTTTTAAAATAATATATAGAAAAATCTTTAAAGAAACTATATGATGTCATAGATAAAATAAAATCCCATGGTGCCGACATTCTTATAAAATTATTAATTAATTGTATTTTTAACTATTCATTTAGAGAAATACCCAAAAAAAATTATTCTCGCATGATTGTATCCAATTAAAGTCCAAGTATATCCGAATAAAATAATGATATCATGTAAATTTAGAAGAGTAGTATATTTTCTTTAGAAAATACACTTTTATTTTTATTTCTCTCTTGATTTTGACTTTTATCCGATTCATATTCGATTTTTAGTTTCCATCCGATTCTCTCCACAACTATAAAAAAAATCTATCTAAAATCTCATCCGCTAATCGGTCCGATATTGACTCAATTTTGATTCGGATCCGACTCAAATTTTGATCCAAATTTGATCAAATTTTGACTTTAATTTTGACCCAAATTTGACTCGATTTTGACTATATAAAAAAAAGAATACAATAATAGAATAGTGGATTACAAAATATGAAAATATGAAAATCACTCTTACATAAAACAAAAATAGTGAAAATCAATAAACACACAAAAAATGATTAAAACACAAAATTAAAATTAACAACAACAAAAAAGATAGGAAGAAACAAATGAATCACTCACACTTGGAAAACTTATCAACAACTAACATTTTCTCTCTCTCTCATTATTTAAATCACAAATAATAAAACCATATAAAAGAGGCAGTGAAGAAGACGTAAAACGACATCGTATCCCGAACAGAATCCATGACCCGAAAAGCTAAAGAAGCATCCGCCGGAGATTCGTCGTCGGGACTATTTGCGTGTCCTTTCTTCTTCGACTTGACGATTGATGGAGCCGGCGCCGGTGCCGGCGGTCGTGGATCAAATACTTGTTGAGGGCGTAGAACTTGGTCGATCTGTGTTTCAAATATACCATTATATATTACAATTACCATTTAAAATATTTAAAACTTTTAAAAGAAAATTATCTTCCAAATTCAATTTGTTCTATCAACTATTGTTTTTTTCATTTCTATATATGATTTTCTTAAAAGACAGATCTAAATTTGACTCAATATCATATATATATATATATATAATTTATATCTAAAAAGCCATTTCAATTTCAAATTTACTTTTTAGTAATGTTTTTTTTAAATGCTTTTTCTATTTCTTTTTTAGAATGTCTAATATCTTTTTTATATATGTGAAAATGTTCAATTTTCAATGATAACACAAATTATTTTTGTTTTCACGTCTAAATTCAATTATAAAATATGTATATTATAATGGGGTTCATATCAAAATATTCTAGTTATTATGAATCTCACTCTTGTATCATATAAGATCAAATGTGTTTAGATTTAAATAAACCAAAGTATAGTTATCTATATATAAATTCAATATAATATATCTAATCAACATTAACAATAACATTATATATAAAAAAAGAAAAATAAAAATAATAAAAACCTAACCTGATAAACGGCGAGTTGGCCATCGCTGTAAACGTTGCCAGATACGGAGGTGTTGGTGAGACCTGAGGTGAGATTTACAGAACTGCCATTGGTCGTGACGTTCAACGGAAAATGTCCGTCGGCAGAATCTCCGGCCTGAGTCCGGAGAGGATTACTCACGGTTTGGAAATTAGAAGAAGATATAAACGTTGGTATAACGTGAAACTGCACAAGCTCTGTCTGTTGCTCGTCGGTAAGTGAATTCAACGTCCCGGATTTGAGGGCCGAGAACGCGGCGTCGCTCGGGGCAAAGATCGTGATTCCGTTGTCGGAATTATTTAGTTGGCCGTAGAGTTGGTTGGCGACGCCGGTGGCTTTCAATAGACGTATAAAGACTGTGAATTGTCCTGCTTTTTCAAGGATCTTTGTTACGTTTGTGGGGCCCGGAGGTGCAGGAGCTGCCGCCGGCTGAGACAAGATTCCGGGGACTATGGTGGCGGCAAGGAGGAGGAGGAGGAGGAGAGGAGAAACTTCCATGGCGGAGTACGAAATGTTATTTGTTTGTGTTTGGTGTGAAAAAGGAAGAGAGAATGAGGGTTTTATATGTGAGTTAGAGGAGTGGGAATTTCGAATTGGTTAAGAGGTCGTAATTTACAGGTTTAATATCACAACTAAATCTAAATCTAATTATTATTAATCAATTATGATTTGATTATGTAATATATTTTGGTTAAGATTGTTATGGTAAGTTGTTCCACATTGGTTATTAAATGAATTTTGGATATATATATATAATACTCACAACCTTATGATTAGTTAGTTCTAACACATATTTGATATGGTATCAGAGTTAGATTCGTCCTGATTTGAATATACCGATGTTGGGTCCCGTTTGCCATGTACACGTTCCAGGATCAAATCTGGGCGTAAAGGTAATGTTATGATAAGTTGTCTCACATCGATTAGGATTTAAACTTTGGACTCATATATATGGTATCGATAACCCTAAAATCTTGAGCTAATTTTGAGATTAGTTAGGTTTAATCCATATTTGACAATGATATAATGATTTCTTATAATTAATTTTTATTTTTAGTTTAATGAATGCTTATTGGATGAATAACATTTTGTTGGTGTAATTTTATGTGAATTTTGGAGGAAAATGTGTGGGGAATTTGTGGGAGGGTGATATGATAACGGAAAGACCAACTTGCAACGTTGCTTTGAATTTAAGAAAAAATTAAATAAAAAATTTCACCCAATTTGATTTGTTATGGGCCCTATTCTGATTTTAAGTAGATCCAACTAATACTAAATTTTTTAATAAATAATAAAATTATAAAAAAACTATTATAAAAATGGAGAAGAGATATGAGATAAGACTTTTTTTCATGGGTTTTGAATGGTAAATTTTATATCTATTTATATGCTTTTAAAAAATATAAAAAGTTAATTATAATAAATATATTCAAATATTTGTAAAAAATTGAAAATTTATTATTTAGAAATAAGTTTAGAAAATAATGAAAACAATTATATATATACATATATCTTTATATATACATATGAACAAGATAACGAGAAGAATTTGGAAAAATAAAAGATATCCATGGTTACTATTATTTTATAATAAAAATTTATTTATATCAAATAGTTGGATTTAAGATTCGATAATAATGATTAAAAAAATATTCCACAGTCATATTTCTCCAACAATTTAAATTTTTGAAATCATCATCTGAAAGCAAATTTTTAGTTAATGATTTTAAAATAATAGATATATTAATTTTTTATAAAATTTATGAGATTTGATAATAATTTTAGAATTGTGAGAGGAAAAACCGGAGAAGAAAAAGATATGTGCTACTGAAGCAGGACAAAAGAAAACAGAGAAGGATCTTGAGAAAGAGGACTCTAGATTGCCTTATTTATATATGCTCTTAGTCACTTTTACAATTTTGTCAAAACTCAAAGTAAAAGAAAAGTTTGATAAATGCAACAAAGAAAAACTTTTGGAGTTCTGTGATGTATTTGACATACCAGTTGTCAAAACTACAACAAAAAAGGTTGAAATCTATGCAATTCTATATTATTGTTTCTGTAAATTCAATTGTTTCTTTGTTTTGGTTAGATGGGCACCGCTGTGATAATGTAAAGTCTTGATCTTTCCTTGAGCAGAATGATTTACCATTTGAATACTATCAAATCTAATCCCAATAAGATGGCTCGATAACGGATATAAAACTTTGAGTATTTAAAGATGCTCGAGTTATTCCTAATAAGATGGTTCGATAACAGATCGCTTCTTCTAAAGTAACCCCTGGATATCAAAAGCGTCCTTGGGGTGATCTCGTAGTTCCTTTTTTTAGAAATAAAACAACGATAAGAGAATTCGTCTCTTAAAAGATGATAAAGGATTATATCACTTGCCAAAAGAGAAACGAGGTACTATTTTATCCGTTCCTCTCAACTATTTGGT
>CM071870.1:40110776-40188135 GCA_036759665.1 Gynandropsis gynandra | reverse complement strand
TAAACCCAGATGCTCTACACCATGACCCGACATGACAGAAACGAAAGGAACCAGATGAAAAGGATCAACATTTGTTCTGGGTTCGGATCATCACGACATCTGGGTTTTGATCACATCTCATCTTCAGATCTACAGGCTCGTAAATGAATCAGATCGAAGACAGAACCCAACATTCAAAAGACGTTTGCCCCGGAATCCGATAGGAGATTTGAATTCTCCTTTCACCTGCAACTGGCGGCAATGGCGGCGAGTCCATCAGTGGAGAACCCTTCACAGGAGAAGAGCACAAGGACTTTGAAATCGCTAAACGACTCGGCGATTATCTCCAAACACTCGTCGGTAACCACCATTCTCTTCATTCTTATTTCCTCCATCGATGGATAAGCGGCCGCAAACGCTTCGATCCATGGTCGTCCGTGGCCTCCCCAGCCTTCAGGGACCAAATAGAAGTCAGTGAAGTGAGGTTTTCCTTTCAGATACACGGACTGGAGGTCGGGGAATCTCCGCGTCACGGCCATGGGGCAAAAGAGAATTAGGGTTCTTCCCGAGTTCAGCAATAGAGCACGTAGATCAGAAACGATCGATACGTGACGACTCCGGGCGATAAGAATCAAAGCAATAAAGAGGAAAATAGAAATGTAACTGTGAAATTATCGTCGGAAAGATTATGCAGACAATGGGAATAAATGCTGACACTTTTTGCTTCACCGGTAAAGCTGCAAGTGGGTGGATTGTCGACATTCTTATGGTATATTCTTCACTTTCGTTTCAAAATCAGCGCCTTAGTACCTGAGAACCTTAATATTGCTATGTGCTCTGTGATTAAGTTTGTGGGTTATGCTGCTTTCTACTCATAACAAGCTTCGACGTTCTCTCATTTGACGAGCTGTTTCATATTGATAGATTTCGAGGATTGACTATTTCTTAATTTTTATGGAGTTTGTTCTCCGGAAAGCAAGCTAATCTATGTGAGTTTCCGTTATTGTTGACCAAAGACGTTTTTCTTTGTCTCCAGGTACTACTTGAGATTCATGGACCCTAAAAATTCAGAGGCATTAGTCGACGAATGAAAAGAAAAGTGAGAACCTTCAGCACATACCCGTTCCCCTATTTTCTCCCATTATACTATATTATACGGATCATATACTGTAAGCATTGCTTTTTAACAGGTACTGGAGCCCAGTGGAGGTGTACGTAGGTGGCGCTGAACATGCCGTCCTGCACTTACTGTATTCAAGATTTTGGCACAACGTGCGTTCTTGAGTTTCCTTTTCAAGTGATCTTGAGGTCGATCCATTATTTCAGGTCGATCCTCTGGTACGATATTTCAGGTGCTTTATGATGTCAGTGTTGTGTCAACAAAAGAACCATTCAAGTGTTCATAAATCAAGGAATCATCCTCAGGGAAGTAAGGGGGACTGGTTCTTACGATTCAAATTCACAATGTGATCGTATCTCTTTCTTATGGTTTGAGTTGCAGTTCCAGTAGACTGCTTGGAAGGACAAAGAAGGAAAATTTGTATCTGCAGATGTGGATGGACGGTTGAATGAATATCAACAAGTGACGATCCCCGAAGAAAAAGTACCTTTCTTTCATCAGCTACATTATTTCTATTCCCATCAGCTACAACATGTAATTTTGTTCTTTTTTCATCGGTGTAGTGATTTTTTTATCTGGGTATGGTTTTGATTTTCGTGAAATCTTGGTTGCCCGTGGGTATAGGTGTCATCTATACATGCATAGACCTCCTTTGTTTGATCGAATTGCGATTCCCCATGTGTATTCGAGTGAATCTCTAGGTTTGATTCCTAGGTCAAGTCTCGATGCACGAGATTGTCTTTTTTAAGTCGGACTGTTTGTCAATTGCTCATAATTTTCCAAGTTTTCAATGGATTATCGCTTGAGATGTCTAATTTGTATGTTTGTTTGGTCAAGTTGTTCTAATGTCTTAATGGAATGTAGCTCTTCTTTACAAGGATTACGAGAGCGACCAGAAATTCACCATTACCACCTTCTCTCCAACCGGCATTGTAAGCTTCCATTTACCATTTTTATTGTATTGTAAATTCATGTTGATTTGAGATCTGAATTCTGACTCATCTTTCAAAAAAGTTTAGGTTATCACTTTGACAGGAATTAAGAAAGGTGACTTGAATCTGTTCGATTCGTTTTTGTTTCTGATTAACTAGATCAAGTGACGATCGGAGTGGAATTTGTGACCGAATTGTACTATTTTGTCTGCGGGTGCTTAGCATTTTCGATATGAGAGTTTTACAAGCAAAATTCGGTGATACCGTATTTGTTTAACTAATCCCCTCATTTTCAATGTCTTTCGGATTTTTGTATAGGTTACAAACTTGAATTGAAAATTTTCCCACATACCAATCTAAATGCGATGTGTTTAGTGCTCGCAAAGGTTTGACAAGGTTAAGAACTTGGTTATGAGTTGTATATAACAATATGAATACCTTAGCTTTTGGTAAGCTTGTAAAGAAAAGCAGAAAATAGTGGAACTACGTTGTAAAGCTACAATGCTTGATTTTATATTCTAAAGGCTTGCATCACTTTTTATGTATTCGAATTCAGTTGTTCTAATACCTGAAAATTTATGGTTGTTGTATTATAAAAGTTTAAAATTTAAAATTTAAGGACTAAAATGTAAATTATAAAAGTTTTAACCTTAATTTAAGGACTAAAATATAAATTATTTAGAATTTTGTTTATTATTTTTTTAAATTGATTTTATTACGGATACGGATATCCGACGAATATCCGAATATTTGCGGATATCCGACGAATATCCGAATATTTGCGGATATCCGACGAATATCCGAATATTTGCAGATATTCGAATTTACGAATATCCGTACTTACGAATACAAATACGAATAATAAAATATAATGAGAGCCCAAATATAATCAGGGTTAACTATGTAAAATTACAACAATTTATTATTTAAATATAAAATTACAATAATCTATGAAAATGTATGGTTATTTAGTATTTTCCACTTATCTAAGTAAAAGTTTGGGTAAAGACTAACACCCTAACTATCTGTTGAGAAGTATCTGCCTTAAACCTCGAGAATTCACCTTTGGATAGGTTAGGGCATCGCAATGTTCGTAAGACGAGCAATTTCGCACCCAAATGCGATGGAGATTCTCCAAAGAATCTCTGCAATTGAGGATGGTGAAAATGTGATGAGATTTTCCATTTAAACTAAATTAAAAAGTAGCATGAATTCCTTTTGTATGGAAAAAAAAGGCCTTAGCTTTAACCCTTAAGCCTTAGCCTTGGGTGATCTCTTTCTCCTTTGCCTTACATATCTCCTCCGCTGATTTTATGAATTTTTTGGTCACCTCTTCCACCTGAAAAACCAAAATATTTCCCCATTTTATTCAACTGTCATTCATTCAGTTCATCTTGTTCATCTCGACTCACCTCTTTCTCTATTCTTTTCACATCATCCTTAGACATACTCGACCCCGCTTTCTTTATCGTGTCCAGCGCCTGCCCAAGTTCAACCATCAAACATGTTAACGAACAGATGAACACTTCCAACACTTATTCACTAGCGGCCATGGTTCATGTTATACCTTTTGACGCGCTCTTCGTATGCTTTGTTTGACATCTTCACTCGATTTGGTCACAATCTTGCACATAGCCTGTGTTTCACAGGTAGATTCCAAACTCAAACTCTCTACAATGCACAAGCAATAAAGGAAACAAAAAGGCAACTGACTCCTTCAATCCTTTTACCTGCATATGTTCCTTGGTTAATCTGATCAAAACATGGCAAAAAGGGACACAAGTCTAAGTCAAAAAATTGATTTAGTTAGTCTGAAATGACGGTAATTGCAGAAGAACAACTATCTTACGGTGGAATTGTGGCGATTAGCCGTTGCCCATCGAGTTTGGGGTTTAATCCTAATGGAGACGACACAATTGCTTTTTCAAGTTCTTTCAGTGACTGCAGAAACACAAGAAAGGAAGAGTCTTGAATTGTGCAACATATAACAAAGATATGACCCAGGACTCTAAAAGACAATGTCTTGGGATTGATTCGTACGTCGGGATCATATGGATTCACAGATAAAGTCTTGGAATCCAGCACTGAAACGACTGCTAAATGATTGAGCGGCATCTTTACTCCTCCCGTTTCAACGATAATATGATCCAGCATTCCTGACAAAAACCCAGCCAGAATGGCCTTTTAGTATAAAACAAAAACCCTCACTAAGCAATGATCTTTTGAAGTACCCGGTGATGCTCTTCCTGTCCTGAGTTTAGCTAATTCCCGCGATAAAGCATCAATTGCTGCCTCCATTTGCGAGGAAGCCGTTGTTTTTACCATAGGCCCCATATCTCGAACTACTTCAACTACTCCTCCCCCCGATTCATCCTCTAAATAACAATCAATTGGAGATCGTAATGTGAAAAAAATATCCAAAACCAGAAAGATATAGCAAATCAAAACCCTACTTGATTTTCTTCCTTTGGCAAATCCTCGACCAAAATCTCCTAGGAAAGCGGGCGACGAGATGAACTGGGAGTCCCATTTTAAATCTTGTCCTCCCAGATTGGCGGAAAAGAAGATTTTCTGTGAGAGATGCCGAGATTGAACAACTGCAGAGATTCTTTGGAGAATCCCCGTCGCATTTCGGTGCGAAATTGCTCGTCTTACAAACATTGCCATGCCCTGCCCTGCCCAACCCAAAGGTGAATTGAGGTTTAAGGCATACACTTCTCGACAGATAGCTAGGGTTTTAGCCTTTGCCGATACTTTTACTTAGAGAAGGGGAAAATGCTAAATAACCATACATTTCCATAGATTACTGTAATTTTATATTTAAATAATAAAATATTGTAATTTTACATGGATCTGCCTAGTAAACAAATGCCCTATCAACCAGAGCAAGACACTTTAACAAAATCCGACAAAGGGTTTGAAAAACTGGGTCAATTCTATGTTCAACATCGTTGACTGACATCATAACCCATGGATACGGTTGAAACCCAGTTAGCCTAACACAAACGCAGAAAACCTGATCTACAACATGGGATGTCTATCAACAGATCGGAAAACAACAACACCAGATAAACAAGTCATCAAACCAGAACAAGAAGAAAACGATGAATCAACGAACATGAGGTACAAATCAACAACCACTACCCCAATCGAGATGAGAAATCCAAAACCACATCTCAAAGAATCACGATCGGAAACCTAATAAGATGGAAGATCGAGAAGATCAAATTGTCCCCGAATCTTCCCCTACCAAAAGACATACGAGCTGACGTATAGGAAAAACGCGAATCTCGAATCCCATACACAAAATCGAAACCAAATCATACATCTAATGGAAAAACAAAAACCTAGAACGAAGAAACAAGAAAACACACCTTGATTAATAGATGAGGGAAGCTTTAGATTTGTTGAACAAAATTCCGAAATGAATTGATGAATGAAGAATGAGATTAGGGCCCCAAATAATTTAGGGTTTAGGGAAGGGTTTAGGATAAGAGGAAGGAGAGTCACATTATTTAAATTTATTTATTTATTTTTCACTCAATTTTAGTTTAAATTAGCAAAAAATGTTCCCATTTAAATTAGTAGGTGATGGTCTTACCCGTGAGGGTCTTGACGAAGATTTGCATGCCACCACGAAGACGAAGAACCAAGTGGAGGGTGGAGTCTTTCTGGATGTTGTAGTCAGCCAAGGTTCGGCCATCCTCTAGCTGCTTGCCGGCGAAGATCAGCCTCTGCTGATCCGGGGGAATCCCTTCCTTGTCCTGGATTTTTGCTTTAACATTGTCGATTGTGTCGGAGCTCTCGACCTCGAGAGTGATGGTCTTGCCTGTCAGGGTCTTAACGAAGATTTGCATCTGCAAGAGAGAGGCGAGAGAGGCGGCGTTGGGAGGTCGGCAACAGGGAAGAGAGGGAAGGAGAAGAAAGAGAATCGGCGGCTGCGTGGAAGGAACAGGGAAGAGAGGGCGGTTGTGTTTTAGGTTTATGTTTAGGTTTAGGTTAGGGTGGCATTTTGGTAAATAAATCAAAATGTATGTCTAATTATGTGTATATATATATATATATTTTAAATAAATAATATATATAAATAAATATAAGTATACGATCTAACTATTTTTTATATCTATAAAATAATTATGTATATATATAATTATTTTAAATCTAAGTATATATATATCTAATTATGTATATATGTATATATAATTATGTATGTATATATAATTATTATAATTATACCGTAATTATTATATATAACTGTTTTGTTAGTTACTTTAAAATTTAGCAAAAAAGTAATAAAAGTTTTAGATTTGCTTGGAAATTTAAATTTTTGCAATAGATTGAACCAAAAGAAATGCAAAGTTCACGACATTTTCAGTATTTTGACAAACTAATACGAATCGGAACTCTTTGTTCCAATCAAGCAACCATGTTTGATGGTTCATTGGTGAAACACATAATGTTTGAGGATTGAAATTCTCAAGGCTGCCAAGACAACTTACTCCTCCTTTTTGGACCATGTACTTGACAAGTGGTACATTGACCATGTTAGTTTTCTGAAAACATGACTACCAATCGTTGACCAAAATACCGTCAATCAGAACCTCAGGATGAACTTGAGAGAGCTGCCCTTTCACAGGCTTGACTTTGTCTGGTTTTAGTGGCAATATGATTGTTGTGGCAGGCAGGGCAGAAGCAGAACCATATATCCGGCTTAAGTCATCTAGAGACGGGTGTTGCTCAACCCATTCAGGGACGAATAGCCTAGAATTGCAATGCGGGCATGGTGCATCATTAAGGAAATCTGGTACCCAGTAATGAATATGTACGGTTGAGATGTTATCAAGAATATGCTACTGAATCCGATACCTGACGCAACCAAAACACAGGACATCAGTAGCAATTGTCTTGTTGTCATGTAGAAAGTGAAGGCATACCTTTCTCTCCGATATAACCACGTTTCATGTTGCCATCTTTCGTTGAAACCTTTCTTGTTATTGAATATACGGAGCGTAGAAGGAGCACCAGTGGCTATTATGTCATCGCATGTAACTACAAATTCGAGAGAAGGAGATACAATTTCTCGGTACTCATTATCTTCAACGTTCTGGAAATTACAACATTTAACTTCTTCCATAAGCAAAATACAATTGGTTTGATTTTTACTTTTCACGCCAGTAAACTGAATTTAGTAAACATTCACTATGCTAGATGTAAACATGCGTGCAAAGTATTTACACATGTAATGAACCACCTTCTCATATCTATTACAAAATGTCAGTAGCAATTGTCTTATTATAGAAACGCAAGATCGAACCCATTTATCACACGTGTATATATATACATAGATTTGTCCTCTAAATGCACAAATACTAATTGAATTTCAAATCGCAAACCATAAAGAATCAAAGAGATAACTACAAAAAAGCTAAATGAACAACCTCAGGAATTTAGATACATACAGAGACCGATACACGGGCGTATACATGTGTAAAAGCGCGAATATACACGTACCTGGATTAGCTCCATCAAGAAATGAACATCCTTGGCGTATAGCTCGGCAGAGAGGTTTTTTACGGCTTGATGGAGATCCTCCGTCAACGGGTTCTCAGCTTCGCCGATAGAGAATTTCGTCTTCCTGATTCGTTCGATGTGGAGTTTCGCTGCTTCGGCCAATTTGAAATCCCTCTGGTTTTGCTGTGTACATTACCACTTGAAATCTAAACATCAAAGTTGCAGCAAATAAGATAGGCAAAGCTCGGAAAAAAGTTGGTAACATGAATTCATTAGAAGCAACGTGTGTGTAAAAATGTTATTCCCACGAAATAGATCGAACTTAAGATATTAACAATGCAGTATAGTAGGTGACAAACTAATACATGGTATAGCCATAGGGAAATGTGATTACCTAGCTCGTATGAGACACGTATCCAATAGCTTGAAAAGCTCACATGTCGTACGTGTTATAGAAGCATCAAGATCAAGAAACACATACAAAAATTCCATGAAATTATTGTAAAAAGAAGCAACACCTGAGAACAACATCTCACAGGAAAAGAGATATTACAGTTACAGAAAAGGGGAAAATGCACCTCGAGGATGTTCTGGAGATAGTTTTATCAGAGAAGGAGATGCAACTCTTGTTGGCATAGCAAGAAATGTATAGATTCCTCTAGAGTCTCCACACCTCCCAATCACAAAATCGCTTTGCATTATCCACTCTTCACACATCCTAGAGAAGAGTCGTGGGTTTGGTAGCGAACCTAGAAAAATCTAATGTGAAATCCTTTTCTAAAGAGCCATGGATAAATCAATGTGGTGAAACAATATTTATCAATAAACCAACACCACATGTCAAAACCTAGAACTGGAAAGAACCAGACATGATTGCATTTGGTTCCATTGGATCAAGACATGGCCAAGCAAGAGTTCATGGAGGTAAGAAGTTCATACCTATATACGCTTCAATCCTCCCGGAATTCATGGTCACGGAAGATTTCCTAAATTCATCGAATTGAGGTAGATCCACGTTGTTTTCGTTGAGTTACACCAGATGGTCCCCAAACACGTGTTCCGATTTGAAATCTCCTTTTCTTAAAAAAAATCAAAAACTTCTTAAAAAAAATCAATCATGAAAACTTCCATCTCGCAATCACCTCACCTTGCTTGTCACATCTTATCGGTGCCTTCACCCTCAGTTCGATGCCTTAGCTCTCCTTGGTAAAATGTCTTGCTCATCCTCCTTTTGTTGCCTTTGCTCGCCGTCAGATCCTCGTCTTCGCCATCACCTTGTCTTGGGTGCGGGTAAAAGTTCCGCCCAATACAAAAACTCAAGTGAAGGCGAGTTTGTATTAAGAAAAGAGAAGTTACATTCAATATCTGTTAAAAGAAGATCAAAGTAAGGTTATTGGCCCAAATTCTCTTTTCTATAATGTGCAAAGGGACTCTATTTTATCCTCAAAACCTTAAGAAACCTCTGCAATTTCAACCTCCAAGGCACCAATGTACACAGACATTCTGCAGAAGTTAATGGGCTACTGATGTTGAAATCTCGGAAGAAGCCTCACCTCAAGCTCGGGTTTAATTTGCTGAGAAACATCACAAAGGAAAATATGAGATCTGAAGATTCTCATGTCCTCCGTAGTAGCAGTGTACAAACAGTTCGATTTACCAACTTCTATGTCCATGAAAAAACAGTGAAATTGGATGAGTTACAGAAGCTTCATTGCTTCGAAAATGCCAGGATCATAGGGATTTACCACCTAAACGTCTTCCGATTTCTTTTGCCAGGATCATACAGCTTGCTCCTACCGTCCCAATCCATCATGGGTTTGTTTTGAAATAGCTAGAACTGAAAACAAATGCGGGAAATATTGCATAAAATGCTCCAAAAAATCCCATCACAAAACAAAATTTAGGTTTTAATTTAACCTTGAACATTGCGGAAAGAATCCAAAAGAATCTGTTTTTGTTGGTAAATCTCTAAATTCGGTAGGAAGAACATCCTCATTGTGACCGCCTCCGCAGATGCTAAGCTGTGTTTAGACCTTCAAACAACTCGAGAACTCTTGTCTCTAGTTTCTCGATGGATAACTTGATGTAATTCTTCGAGAAACAATCTGTAGAAAGTTAAGTCTAAATGTTACGTGAAACAAACCTCGTGGATGTTGACGGCGCCAATGTCGTCGAACACATGCTCGTAGAGACGCTTCTCACTCGCGAAAACGACGCGGACACAGACCTTCGCCGCTAGAATTCGTCGACGGATCTTCTCCTCTAGAGCCTCCCAATCCAGTCTTTGCACGTCTTCGGTGCTCAGTTTCTCGATTCCAAGTCCCCGGCAGCTTGAATCCATGGCGGATATGCATATGCTTCCATACACTTGAATGCACTCTCGGAGAAAGCCAGTGGTGACCAGACCCGTCTGCAATCGAACCATACCCGTCTGCAATCGAACCATACACGATCTGGAACCCGAACCTTATCTCAAAGCTGACCGTTTCCGACGGTCCGTCTCTTCTTCCTCCTGCTGCCCATGATCATCCTTGCTAAATCGATTCATTTTTTCTGTTGCAGTGTATTCACATACCGGATTGGGAAGAGCAAAAGGGAGAAGAATATAGGAATATGAAAAGGTATGAGAGAAAAGTGAGTAAAGATGGGAGAGATGTTAGCTTGCACGGTGGGGAGAGGAAAAATGGAAAGGTATGAGAGAGAAAAGTGAGTAAAGATGAGAGAGATAATATGAGAGAGAAAATTAGTAAAGATGAGTGGTGACCTGGATGCCTAGGAAACAAGATTGAACTTTTAATATATTGATTTATTATTTATTTCACTCAATTTTAGTTTAAATTAGCAAAAAATGTTCCCGTTTAAATTGTTTATTGTCAACTTTTACCAAATTGTATTTGCTTTATAATTATAAGTACAATTTTTACCCACGATATAAAATGAAATAATTGGAAGTACAATGTTTATTCAAACAATATCGAAGATTTTTCTTTTTGAAAGAGAGATTCTCTTCATTTAAATCTTTCGCCGTTTACGTTAGCAGACTTAAAAGCTATTAACGATTTTCCTCAATTATCTCACACATCTAATTTTCCTTTTAAAAGTTTTCTGATTTTCTTTTCAACTTTTTCAATTTCACCTGATTTTTCATATATTATATAAATCATATAATTCCGTTAATCTATCCGAATTCGATTCAATTTCCATCCCATTTTTACCGGGATTGACCAAATTCACACAATTTGATGTATTTTCATCCAATTTCAACACCTATTTCAACTCCAAATTCGATCCAATTTCAACCCAAAATCCTAATTAAACCCAAAATCAACACAATTTTAACACCAATTTTACTCATTTTGAACAACAATTTCACCCAATTTTAATCATTTTCACCCAATTCAACCTAATTTCAACCTAAAATCAACCCAATTTCAACGCCAATTTCAAAACTTATTTCACCCAACATCCCTTAAGTTCACCCAAGTTCACTCAGTTTCCTTCAATTCACCCAATTTCAATCATTTCACCCAATTCGACCCAATTTTAATCTAAAATCCTAATTAAACCCAAACTCAACCCAATTTCAACACCAAGTTCAAAACCAATTTCATTCAAATTGAGTAAAATTAGTGTTGAAATTGAGCAAATTGGTGTTAATTTTGGGTTTAATTAGGATTTCATGATGAAATTGGATTGAATTAGGAGAAATTGGTGTTAAATTTGGGATAAATTGAGTGAAATTGGTGTTGGAGATTAGGATTTTGGGTTGAAATTTGGTAGAATTCGATGAAATTGGAGTTGAAATTGGTGTTAAAATTGTGAGAAATTGGGTGAAATTGGTTCTAAAATTGGGTTGATTTTGGGTTTAATTAAGTTTTCGGGTTGAAATTGGGTCGAATTGGGTGAAATGATTGAAATTAGGTGAATTTGTGTTAAAATTGTGAGAAATTGGGTGACTAGTTTTGAAATCATGTGAAATCGGGTTGATTTTGGGTTTAATTAGGATTTCAGATTGAAATTGGGTCAAATTGGGTGAAATTGGTGTTAAAATTGAGTGAAATTGGTTTTGAAACTGAGTTGATTTTGGGTTTAATTAGGATTTTGGATCGAAATTGAGTGAAATTGATGTTGAAATTGAGAGAAATTGAATGCAATTGGGTTAATTATTTTAAAATTTGGTGAAATTGGTGTTGAAATTTGGTTTAATTAGGATTTTGGGTTGAAATTGGATTGAATTGGGTGAAATTGAGTGAAATTAGATAATATCGGTGTTGGAATTGGGTGAATTGAGCGAATTATATGAGGTAGGTTAACAGAATTACAAAATTTATATAACGGAAGGGAAAATCGGCTGAAATTGAAAAAATTGAGAGAAAATCGACATAATTTTGCAAAATAAAGGGGAAAATTAGATATGTCATACAAATTTAGTAAAACATGTAATTGATGTAAAGTGAATGTCCTAAAAGCATTTTTTCCTAAAAAAATTACGCAAATGAGCCTTTTTTTTCTCTTGATCGTGGGTTTTTTTCTTACCAATGGATAATATTAATTTATTACATTAACTAAAAGGGAAATATCAAGACAAGTATACCCTCGTAAATCTAATGAAAAAGTGGAGAGAAAAAAACATATGTGCCCTTATAGTTTGTTAGTGAAAACACATACACTTCGACTTTTTTTCAGTGAAACGAAACTTATTTCAAAATTGAGAGGAAGGAGCGAGAGACAATTTCGAAGTTTAGAGTACTTTCTAGCAATTTCCAGCCATTTTCGAGCGATTTCCTGCGCTTTCCAACGATTTTTGAGCGATTTCCATCGATTTCGAGCGAGTTCGAACAATTTCGAAGGAATTCAAGCAATTTTCGAGGGTCTCATGAGTCGTATGGGTCAGTTGGATCGCAAGGATCGCATGAATAACAAGGGTCGCGTGGGTCGCATGGGTCATTTGAGTCAAAAAGGGCAATTTAGGAATAAGAGTAAAATTGAAGTTAAATTGTTTTTCAGGAAAAGAGTACGATTGAAACCCCAATAACATTTCAAATGTATTTTTGAAGTTGTTCATACTAAAAAATAGAAACATATACTCTTCTTGTCCACATTTGGACAAAAATATTATATTTAATATATTCTTGATATCTTCGTTTTATTGTTAACTAATTTTATCATTTTTCATTCGTTAATGTCATATTCAGAATTTATCTTTTATTCTATCTAATTTATCTTTAAATAAATTTCCACAATATCAATCATTTGATAATAATTTTGATACCGATTTATCGATGAAATTTTAAATTTTATTTAAAAAGAAATATTTAATTTAATTGGAAATAAATATATGATTGTTACTCTAAATCTAAATAAGAGATATCGGTACAATTTGAATTTTATAAATAAATAATTGATTGACTTTGAATACAGTTTTAGTTTAAATAAATTTAAAAGAATGAAAAGAAAATAATTGGTATGCTTTTAAATAATGGTGGTATAATAACTTATACTTCAAAAAGGTATAATTTTTTTCTTTGGTATGTGGAAAGACTTACAAGTTGATGTTGTATGAGATTATAGTATTTTTTATATAAAAATAAAATGTTGCATTTTAAAATGACACATTTGAGGTTGTAATAATATATATGCTTTAGGTTATAAATAAAAAGATGTGATACCATACATTTCATTGTTAATGTAGTTTCGCTTTAGGTTTTGAAAATATAGTTTTATTTACGAATAAAGTGGATCTTCTTTCATGGGTTCGCGAATGCCATCGGTTTTGGAGGCCATATATGTCATCCCTCCCCACCAAGGTACTTCAGAATCAATATTTTATTGAACTGGTCTGAAGTTACCTTTGTTCATATTAACTGATTATCTTACGTGGTTTCTGTTATATATCTTTACGAATAAACCCATTGAGACTAAAGTTGGGAAGGAAGTCCGAGAAGCTCTGTGTAGCACATCAAGTATTGTCAATGCTTCAAGAGAAGACACACAAGTAGTTGAAGCAGTGAATGAAGGTTCTAACATAATCAGTTTTGATTTCATTTGTGAGAATGAAAAAGTCTCTATTGTTTCAGTTGGAAATATACAGTTTCTTTGGAGGTAAGTTCCCCTATGTTTCTAGAGCACATGACCATGTCCACGTGCCACGCATTTTGTTTATAGACCATACATTTTCTATGAGGGTTTTGAAAGACATATTTGCTTGGCGAGTTTCTGTATCTTTTGCGATGTACATTTGTTGAATCATTTGATCTAATTACATCAATTTTATGTCATGATTGTAGGTTGGAGCTTCTATAATTAGATTCATCCAAGAAAAATAGTAAGAGCCTTAGCATTTAACTTTGGAATTTTAAGGTTTAGCAATGCATCCACATGCTTAAAGGACCCACTTTTAAAAGATGGTCTACGTAGAAGAATATTGAAGATGAAATAGGGGTCAAGATAGTTCTACCATCATCAAGGAAGGAAGATTGTAGCAATAAGATTTTAAGTTCTAATGTAATGTCCATGTGTGATGGTTCAGAGCTTAGCTGGTGAAATGTATACTCATTTTGGTTCATTACAGTTTATACATTCTTTTTTTTGTTTAAGTTTTTGCAGTTATTGGAGGCGTTTCAACTAACTGCATGAATAGAGTTGGGGAAAGAATAAGGATCATTTTCAATGAGGTCAATTATCACATTACAATCTTTAATATTTTGTGTGGTCTTCTCCTTTTATTTATCATGTTCTGAACTAGCTTATTTTATATTTTTATATAGCTTGGTGTTTCTTAAACCTTTCCATGAGTAGTTTCTCTTGATCATATTTGGATGATAGTTACATCATGTGCGATCTTTACCTTTGTTTACTCTCTCTTTAATTGGATATTGGTAATTTGGTTTGTTTTCTTTTCTTTTTTTCTCTTATTTTTCTCCTTGAAATGCAAATGGTAGGCTGCAAGGAGCCTGAGTCTTGACTATTCACATTTTGTATCACTACCACTAGCCATATACCCTGAATTGGTGGAAGTGGGTCTTATGTTACAGAGTTTTATAGAATGTAGATCTTATACCTTCTTTTCCTTATAGTCGAAGTGATAAACATGAATATGTTGGATTTTGCACCACTGATGTGCATCAACGGGTTGTATGATAATTTCATACAAGATAAACTCGATTCAACATACTGTTTCAGATTAAATACCTTGGATAGGAGGGTGGACAAACTCCTTTAGCTAGTGCAGTAGGTATCTCCTCTCCTTAGGACCTCTTGGTGAGTTATTACTTATGTCTTCTATTTTTATTTCTGAGGGAGACTTTATCTAGGCTCCAATTCAACCTACATTGTGGTTGAAATTTTCGAATTCTTGGAGTTAAACTTTATTGATTGTATTATTACTTGGGGGAAAAATTTTAGCATACAAAGTATATGAAAAAAGAAACAACTTTTATTGATCATCCCATTGTCCATCTGATATAGGACAAGGAGATCTCTGTTCTGAATTTTTCAATAGGGCTTGTCGATGTAAGTGAAGAGGTTTTACTTAGTTGATGACATTTTATACTTTTAGTGTTGCATCTAAATGGTTCTATACAAGGTTACTTCTTTATGTGTTTTACCAGGTTTTGAGGCAGAAACTTCATAAAACATTTAAAAATGTAAAGATCGTATCAAACGAGATGATATTTGATGATAATGGTTAGCTTGCATCTTTTAAAAGTATATTTGGTGTTGGATAATCAATATGTTATTTTCTTTTTGAAGCTTCATCTCATCTCGGGTCTGTCTGGCCTCACTTCCTTAATTTTCAGTAACACTAATATTGATAAGAGTCTTGAAAGCTACCACAAAGCATTTGATGCACCTATGTGGGGAGATGTGAATCTTCTTCTCAATTATTCTCAATAGAAACAAGTTAGTTGCAATTCCAGTTTCTTGCCAACTTCACATTTAGCTCCAAGAAACTTGGAGGTAATTGATTAGCTTCAGAAGATTCAGCAGGGAAAACTTTAGTATTAGGAACATATAACTTATTTATCTGTGCATAAGATATATCGGGCTTTGAATATTGTAGTGGTTCACATTAATGGACTTGGTAAGATAAAGTTCATTGAAGTGTGGATTCTTTCTCCAATTCAACTGCTAGAAGATGAATATTCTTCATTCAAATGTTATTGTTCATGTATTAAGAATGATTTATTTATAGCGGTTTCTTTACACATCGTAGTCTTCAAAGATGTTGATCATACCCAACACCTTCAGAAGTTGAACAAAGACTAGTAATACAAAACCGTGAGCTTTAGTCTCATAAGGACTTTGTGTTAGCATTTCTAGGTCTAACACACGTTCTAGAACACAAAGGGAATTACAACCTTGATATGGTTTAGAAAGTCTTCGAATTTGTTCACATACCATCCTTGAGTAGCGTAACTCTGACTCATCAAATACCATGGCAATAACGAGAGCATAAATGTTTTGAGAGATAAAAAAGAAACCCCAAAACACCAGATTATGAAGGCATATGACTTTGTCAAAGAGCTCATCCTCTAATATGTTGTACTATTTCACGTTGACACTTCTACGTTTGGAGCGCAATTTATGGCGATAAAGGTTCCCAGCAATTCCGGTTACAATTTAATATATAAATATATTATATTTATAAAATATGTTGATAAGTACAAACAATCTATGAAACAAGGAGAGAGATTCATACTTAAAAATTGATCCATATTGTCAAATATCGTAAATAGAAGTTAACCAATAACATTATGCGAATATGTTTTAAAGAGAATACCATTGTCGAAAAAATCACAACTCATGTTCATGCAATTCCTAAATACAGACTCAAGATACGGTCATATTGAACATTAATTGGATTGGCGTAAATCACAAAGAATATTTATCTGGTAAGCATGTGTTTCATTAGGCTGCACAAAATATTCGAAGTATTCGTATTCGATTCCTATTCGAATAAAAAATTCGAATATCTGCTAACACAAATACAAATAAAAATATTAGAAATTAGATATTCTACAAATACAAATAGTAGACTCAATTATCCGAACTATTTTCGTAAGTATTAAATAAAAAATTTAGTTAATATATAGGTACATATATAACAAAAATGATTTTAATGATCAGAATTGGAAATAAAAAACATTATTAATCTTATTTAAATACTCATTATATAAATATATAGACAAATATGCAATATATTTATGATTGGAGGACTAAAATATCAAATACTTTAAAATAACTAATATTGTTGAAGATTTAATTTGCACTCAAAATTGGTTTAGATCTAAATGGGTTGAATAATGTTATAGATATATTACAAGATATAAAAAAATAGAACTCACTAAATATAATTTATTTTAGTGTATTAATTTGATAATAATCTAACAATTTGTTTCATTATTTTAGGTGAATTGGCAGTATTCGTAGAATCATCAACGAAACTAAATTTAAATGACTGATGTGGAGATGAATGTGAAGATTTGGTGTTTTGTTTTATTTATATTATGTATCTTTGTGTGATTTAAATTTTAGTTTTAGATTATATTTGATGATTATTGGTTTTTATTAAAATTCTTTAATAAATATATTTCTTACAATAAAAAAAATTTAGATACGGATACAAATATATCTGTATCTGAAAATTATTCATATTTATAAATATCTGAATTTACAAAAACAAATACAAATAATAGATCTGGATATTTGTCGAACAAAAATACAAATACAAATAGTCGGATATTCGTAAATATTCGTCATTTGTCCAACCTTATGTTTCATTATCTCATTAAAAAAATTTATTTGTTGTTTAGCTTATTTTTTTGTTGTTATAGATATTATCGGACTTCTCATCGCTATGTAAGGAACAAATTGTAAATAAATTGAAATTTGATTATTATTAAATAGATGAGTTTTTTTTTATTTTTCCTAGAAAAAATTGTTCCAATTCCTTTAACCACTTCACAAGCTGAAAAGATGTTTTAAAACTATCGATATGAGATAAATTTGTAATGCAATTTCGGTTAAAACAAAAAATATCTTAACATTTATATTAGATTTATTATAATTTCATGTCATTAAATGTTCGTTTTTTGAAAAAGTATAAATCAGGTGTTTAAACACTCCGATAATCATCTTACATAAAGATCTACACCAATCAAAATATGAAGATAATCTAAAAATTTCGTGGAAAGTAGGTTTTAAAAAACGTTGATCTATAATTTTATCTTAATATTTGTTATTATATCATATTTTAAATCAAAATATTTTTTTTCATATATGTATGTATGGATATAATAAACAATCATGAAAGCTATATCTAGAAAGCATATGCTATCGCATTCTCCAAATCCTTCTGTTTTATTATTTCTAGGATATTATCACAAATCGAAATTTTTCATTTACATTAAATCTTAAAAATAGATTGTTTAAAATTTGAAATTGAAATTTATTATTCAATCACACATTTATATAAATATATTTTAATAAATCATGCGATTATATTATCATATACATATTCGAAATATCATTATAATGTTTGAATTAATTAAATTTATAAAATATATAAAAATTAAAAATCAAATAAATTATCAAAAATCCATGCGAAAAACGCGGATCTTATTTAATTATAATAAAATTTCAGTTCTTTTCAATTTGCCTTGAAAATCTATAATAATGTAAAAAGAGAAATATCAAAATTTAATTGAATTTTTATTATCCAACAACAAAACATATTTTGTTATATCGACATTATATTTAGAAACTTTTAGTGACAAGAAACAAAAGATCTAAACAATATGGTTAGAAGATTATGAGACTCACGTGTGATATATGATTTTTTTAATTAAAAAAATTATTTGAGTGAATTATAAATGACATGTAGATTTATAATAGAAAACAACATATCTTTTTTGTTTAACTAGATGTTTTCAAAAATAAAAACTTGATTTAACCTATTCAGGTTTTACAGTTTGAGATCGTGCACGAATTATATGGATTATATATGTCTAATTAATATGGATCGATTGGGATTCAAATATCCAAAATATCAACTCTTAGATAAAAGTAATTAACATTTTGCACATAATACTTAAATTTTAAATATTGAACTTTTTTATGAGTAACAAACAGATTTAAATATTTCATGTATTTCTCGGATATTTCCTAAATGATATATTTTAGAATATTTATAATATAATGAATTAGATAGTTGGTTATATAGGAGTGGACAAAATATTGGAAGTATTTGTATTCGAATAGTTGTTGGCACAAATACAAATACAAATATTAATAATTGGATATTCGATATTTACAAATAATAAACTCAATCATCCGAACTATTCGTATCCATAAATAAATAATTTATTTAATATATAGATACATATATAACAAAGATAACTTTAAGGATCAAATTGTAAATAAAAACATTATTAATCCTACTTAAACACTTATTATATAAATATACAGAAAAATATACAATATATTTATGATTGGAAGATTAATATACAATATATCTTGCACTCAAGATTGGATTCGTAATCCAGATTAGTTGGATAATATCATGGAGTCATTGTAAGATATCGAAAAAACAGACTTTAGTAAGTATATAACTATTATGCAAGTTTTATTTTAATGTATTTGATATTTGGTTTGATAATCTAACAATTTGTTTCATTGTTTTAGATGAATCGGTGACATCAGTAGAATCATCAACAAAATTAAATTTCAATTATTGATGTGGAGATGAATGTCAAGATTTGGTGTTTCGTTGTATTTATATTATATTTTTGGTGTAATTTGAACTTTAATTTTAGATTATATTTGATAATTATCGGTTCTTTTATTGAACTCCTTTTTTTATGTTTTTATTTAAAAAAAATAGGTTCGAATACAGATATCCAACGGATATTCGTATCTCCGATGGATATTCGTATTACGAAAACGAATACAATACGAATAGACAAATATTTGCAGATATTCGTTATTCACTCACCCTAATTGGTTGTATAGAAAACACAATAATCATAGAAATAGAGTTCAGATTCTAAACCAAACAAAACAAACGAAACCGAGGAATGCATTAAAAACAAAAGAGCTAATATGTCTTTGGCCCAAGACACTCTCTCGGGCATTAGAAGTGGGTATGCAAACGCAAACGCAAACGCAAGAAGTGGGTATACAAACGCAAACCCAAAGGCAAACGCAAGAAGTGGGTATACAAACGCAAACGCAAGAAGTGGGTATACAAACGCAAACGCAAGAAGTGGGTATACAAACGCAAGAAGTGGGTATGCAAACGCAAACGCAAGAAGTGGGTATACAAACGCAAACGCAAGAAGTGGATATACAAACGCAAACCCAAAGGCAAACGCAAGAAGTGGGTATACAAACGCAAACGCAAGAAGTGGGTATACAAACGCAAACACAAGAAGTGGATATACAAACACAAACTCAAAGGCAAACGCAAGAAGTGAGTATACAAACGCAAACGCAAGAAGTAGGTATACAAACGCAAACACAAGAAGTGGATATACAAACGCAAACTCAAAGGCAAACGCAAGAAGTGGGTATACAAACGCAAACTCAAAGGCAAACGCAAGAAGTGGGTATACAAACGCAAACTCAAAGGCAAACGCAAGAAGTCGATATACAAACGCAAACGCAAACGCAAACGCAATAAGTGGATATACAAACGCAAACGCAAGAAGTGGGTATACAAACACAAACGCAAACACAAGAAGTGGATATACAAACGCAAACGCAAGAAGTGGGTATACAAACACAAACGCAAGAAGTGGATATACAAACGCAAACTCAAAGGCAAACGCTAGAAGTGGGTATACAAACGCAAACTCAAAGGCAAACGCAAGAAGTGGGTATACAAACGCAAACGCAAGAATTGGGTATACAAACACAAACGCAAAGGCAAACGCAAGAAGTGGGTATACAAACGCATACGCAAGAAATGGGTATACAAATGCAAACTCAAACGCAAACGCAAGAAGTGGGTATACAAACGCAAATTCGAAAGGCAAACGCAAGAAGTGGGTATACAGAACGCAAACTCAAAGGCAAACACAAGGAATTGGTATACAAACGCAAACTCAAAGGCAAACGCAAAAAGTGGGAGTTTTATTTCAGCGGTTAAAGGCCACCGGAAACGCTACCGTCAAAAATTTCAATAACGTCACCATGATCGACATTATGCCACCGAAACGACCGGTTATCATCCATCACATTACTTTGAAATATAAAAAAATACTCTTCTTGTGGTAAACTAAACTCAAACCTCTCACCAATCTTTGAAAGTTCTTTCCTCAATTCTCCAACGTTGTCCGTAGCGTTCACGTCCACCGGAATCTTCTTCGTACCACACATCGTCACCACCATTACCCTCATCTTCTTCGCCTTCGTCTTCCTCGTCGTCATACTACCCTTTAATCCGGTATCATTTCCATCCGAACACGCGTTTTTAGTAAGCGTTTGATTACTGCGATTGCGATCGCGGTCGAGGGAAGAGACGAGCAGCTGGATTCTTGAGTTTTGAAGAATCTGGCATTGCTCGATGTCGTGATCGTCTTGTAGGATTTTACCGTCAAAGATTAGGGTTTGTTTGGATACAGGGATTCCTTGGTACTTGTCGATCTTTTCCTTGATTTCTAAGACTGTATCGAAGAAACCCACTTCAATGGAAAATTTTGAGCCTTTTTGAGATTCGAAGAACACATCCATACGTGTGTACAAACATATATACATATATATGTATATATGTGTATCTGGATTCTGGTTACTGTGAGTGGGTTTTCAATGGATAGCGGATAGAGCAAGAGGAAAATGTGAAAAGTTTTACAAGTGTGGTAACGAAAAGCCCCGATAAAGTTGTTCTTAACCGACGCCGCTTTGCATGCGAGATCCATAAATTATTTTGCATATATTATTCAAATTAATTCTTGAAAAATGAGAATCATTTCTCAACCATATGATATAACGAGGGACTTTACGTAAAACTCATGATTTTGGCATCAAGAATTGCAAAGGAAGTCTTGATAGTCATTATAGAACATCATTAACATATATCACGTGTTATCTCGATTGTTCCTGAGAAAATTGATATTGTGTTTTATCCATAAAACTCCACACGATTCTCATTGAAAGAGCAAGATATGGTATGTGGCTCAAATGAAATTGTTGGTTCCAAGGGAGTGCTTTTACCTCTCGGATTCAAGCTTGGAAAGAAGGCAAGTGTGAATGCAGTAAAAATTGGATCGAAATTTATTTGTATTGTTTCAGGTGGTTGAGAAAATTAAGGGAAGTGATTTCAAATTAAAGAAGACTGGAGCAAGTCAACGAGAAGATCGAGGAGAAGATTGAGGAACCAAGAGAATCGACCGGATTCAAAGCTGAAGAGATTTCAGCATGACGGCGCGGCGGAAGAACCGGTGGTGGTTGCTGAGCCGAGAGAAAAGGCAGATAAATTGATCTGAAATCAAGAATGACGATTAATGAATCTGTGGATATTATCTGGAGTACACTAAACACATAATAAGAGAGTTCAGAGTTTAGGTGTACTTAATTGGTCAGTATCGTTGAGGTACAAAAACAGAGAACAGGGGAGTTCAAAGTTTTTAAGTGTACCTAATTGGATACTGGGTGGTGAGTGAAAACAGTGGTGATTGTATTTACACGTCTAACTCAGGGGGAGTTATCCGTGGAGGTCTTTAGTACATTGTAGAAACAAGCAAGTGTACCTAAAGATTGACAAGTAAATAACAAAACTGTTTGATATCTCCTGGTTCTTTTAAATATCGACTCGACAGTCTATCTTCTACAAGATTTCAATTGGTATCAGAGCTGGTAACCAAAATTTAGAGTAAAATCTAAAAAACTGGTTGGAGATCCAAGAAGAAGACAAAAATGGAAGGACCGAGAGATATGTATTCGTTCGGGAAGCCAGTTATGTTAGATTCAACAAATTATGGATACTGGAAAGTAAAGATGCGAGCAAGCATTCGGAGAATTGATGAAGATGCCTGGAATGCAGTAAAAAATGGATGGACACCACCTACTGTAATTGACGAAAATGGAAAAGAAAAAGAGAAGCCGTCAGACCAGTGGACACTTAGCGAAAAGAGAAGTTCAACGTTTAACGTAAAAGTTTTGACAACTATTTTCTCGTCTGTTGACATAAATGAATTTAAACAGATTCAAGGGTGTGAATCAGCTAAGGAGGCATGGGACACATTAGAAACCATTCATGAGGGCACAACAAGTGTGAAGAGAACACGGTTAGATATGTTGGAGCACCAGTTTGAAAAACTGGAGATGGGAGAATACGAAAGTGTGAAGGAATTCAGTGGACGGATGAATGCAATTGCCAACGAAGTAAGTGTACTTGGTCAAAACCTGGATGATAAGAAACTTGTCAAAAAGTTATTAAGATGTCTTCTGAAGAAGTTCCATGCTCAGAAAGTTGCCATGAACATGTCTTTGAACACTGATACAACCAGTTTTAAAGAAATAGTAGGAATCTTAGCAGCGTATGAACTGGAATTGCAACTGGAACAAGGAGATACAGCTAAAGAAGGAAGCAAGGGAGTTGTGCTACAAGCTGTCTCAGAAAACACCAGGTTAGATAATCTTGAAGAGAATATTGTATTACTAACCAGAAAATTTGGAAAATACATGAAAAGAAAGTCTGGATTAAGAAAAACGTCAACTGAAGATACTGGATTTAGAAAGGAGAATAAATCCAGTTCACAATGTCATGAATGTAAAGGCTATGGGCACTTTAAATCGGACTGTCCCAGCATCACAAAAAGGGAAAATATGCTAAAGAATCTAAGAGAAACACAGTGCTTTAAGTGCAAGGGTTTTGGTCACACAAAGAACGAATGTGCTGACAATAGTACTGTGAAAGGTAAGTCACTAATCATGCTAAGTGACTCGAGTTCTAAATCTGAAGAGGAGTCAGAAGAAGAACAATCCAGTTTTGTTGCCTTCATAGGAATCATTGATGAAGATGACAAGGAAAGTGAAAAAGATCATTTAGAAGAGGAAGATGAAGTTGATATTGAAATGATCTACAATGATTGGATAAAAATGGGAAAGCTGAACGTCCAACTGTTGAAGGAAATCAAAACCTTGGAAACTCAAATTCAAGACATGAAAAATGAAGTGCTTGCCAAGGATGAGGAAGTGCACTTTGTTAAAAGACAACTGGAAGAAACAAATAAACAATTGAAAATGTTGTCAAACGGAACTGACAAATTGGATCATCTGCTTTCAATCGGTAAAATGAAAGGGGACAATCACGGGTTAGGTTATGTTGGCGACACGAACACTACAGGAAATAAATTTGTGTCTGGAGGAGATTTGCAAGAAAAACAGACAAGTCACAACTCGTCAAAGTATGGTCAATATCAGCAAAGTACTAACAGGAAAAGAAACTGGAATCGTCATGTTGCTGATTATAGACACAGAGAACAATACCAGAGAGGTTCTCATCACTTCAATCAAAGAAGAAACATGTCAACATCAAACTCAGGAAACCACCGTGGGAATTATCGAAGAAGAAAATCTGTTACTTGCTACTTCTGTGGTATTAAAGGTCATAAACAACGTACATGCTACAAGAAGAACAGGTACGATGCAAACAAGTCTTCAAAAATAAAGCAGATTTGGGTAAGGAAAAGCGATCTGAACTATTACGTTGCATACATCTCTGCGCCCAAAGAAAAGACAAATACATGGTATTTTGATAGTGGATGTTCACGGCACATGACAGATAACAAAGAATTACTCTCAAACTTTGTTGAAATAAAGAATGCAGGAAGTGTAGTGTTTGGAGACAGAAACAAAGGAAGGATTCTCGGGAAAGGAGATCTCATATCACCAGGACAGCCAACTCTAACAAATGTTCAATTTGTTGCGGGACTAACAGCTAATCTGATTAGCATTAGTCAACTTTGTGACAGCCATCACCAGGTTAAGTTTACTAATAAAGAGTGTTTGGTCATGAATTCTGACAACAAGTGTGTACTTACAGGATCGCGGTCTTCAAATAACTGTTACGTATGGACGGAAGATAAAGTCTGCTTTAAAGCAACTGACGATGCGCTATCATTATGGCATCAACGTCTAGGACACGTAAACTACAGATCTCTGGTGAAGCTATCAGATTCTACTGCTGTAAGAGGTATACCTAAGCTAAAGATAGATAAATCTGAAACTTGCAAACCATGTCAGCTAGGTAAACAAATCAAAGTTTATCACAAGAGAATGCCTGAAGTAAAGACAGAGAAAATCCTGGAATTGCTACACATGGACTTGATGGGTCCGATGAGAACAGAAAGTTTTGGAGGAAAAAGATATATCTTTGTCATTGTAGATGATTTCTCTAGATATACTTGGGTGAAGTTTTTGCGAGAAAAATCAGAAACATTTGAGCTATTTCATTTCTTATTTCTACAATTGAAAAATACCAAAGGCTGCATTGAGCGTATCAGGAGCGATCATGGAAAAGAATTCGAGAATGACATTTTCAGCAAATTCTGTCAAAAGCATGGCATCATCCACGAGTTTTCAGCACCAAAAACGCCACGGCAAAATGGAGTTGTAGAAAGGAAGAATAGAACATTGCAAGAAATGGCACGAGCGATGTTGCATGGCAAATCCATATCCATTTGATTCTGGGCAGAAGCGGTAAATACAACATGTTATATCATAAATCGTGTATATCTTCGGCCAGGTATGACAAAAACTCCATACGAGCTCTGGAAGGGTAAGAGTCCAAATTTAAGCTACTTTCATATATTTGGGTGCACCTGCTACGTACTGAATGATAGAGAATGTCTTGGAAAATTTGATGCAAAAAGTGACGAAGGAATTTTCCTTGGTTATGGAAATAACACCACTGCGTTTCGAATTTTCAACTTAAGAACAAGAAAAGTTGTTGAATCAGTAAATGTTGTATTTGATGAAGATCATTCTACTGATTGTGTTATCTTTCCTTTTTCGACAGGAACTGTTCAAGAACAAACAGATTCAACGCAGGATCATTTAAGTGCACCTAATGACCACTACACTATAGAAAGTGAGACAGATGGAGATTTTTCGGAACAGGAAAATCCTAGTACCAATGTTGAGCGAATTACGGTACACAAAAATCATTCTATAGAAGATGTCATTGGTAGACTTCGATGAAACCTTTGCTCATGTAGCTAGACTAGAATCTATTCGTCTATTGCTTGGTGTTGCGTGTTTCTTTGGCTTCAAATTATTTCAGATGGATGTAAAGAGTGCATTTCTCAATGGAATACTTCAAGAAGAAGTATATGTTGAACAACCAAAAGGATTTGAAGACCCACATAATCAAGATCACATTTACAAACTCAAGAAAGCCCTGTACGGACTAAAACAAGCACCTCGTGCTTGGTATGAAAGGCTCACAAGTTTTCTTGTGCAAAATGGCTACAAAAGAGGGGAGTTGATAAAACTCTATTCATTCATAATTTAGATGGTATTTTACTAGTTGTTCAGATCTACGTTGATGATATTGTCTTTGGTTCAAAATCGCAGGACAAAGTAAATTGGTTTGTGGAGACCATGAAAAGAGAGTTTGAAATGAGCATGTTCGGAGAATTGAGCTACTTTCTTGGACTACAAGTAAAACAACTTGATGATGGGTTGTTCATCTCTCAAAGCAAATATGCCAAAAATCTGGTAAAACGATTTGAACTGGATCACAGTAAGTTAGTAAGTACACCTATGTCGACAACAACTAAGCTGACAAGAGATGCCGATGGTGAAGATGTTGAGGTTAAATTGTACAGAAGTATGATTGGCAGCTTACTGTATCTTACTGCAAGTAGACCTGATCTATGCTTAAGTGTAGGGATTTGCGCGCGGTACCAAGCCAAACCAAAGAAATCCCATCTGCTTGCTGTTAAGCGGATCATCAAATATGTCAAAGGTACTGCAGAATATGGGATATTGTATTCCAAAGATACTAACTGTGAACTTGCAGGATTTAGCGATGCTGATTGGGGAGGAAACGCGGATGATCGGAAAAGTACTTCTGGGGGTTACTTCTTTCTAGGAAACAATTTGGTCTCATGGCACAGCAAAAAGCAAAACTCAACGTCACTTTCTACCGCTGAAGCTGAATACATTGCTCTGGGAAGCTGCTGTACTCAATTGCTATGGATGAATCAAATGCTCATGGACTACGGTATGAAATCCAGAAATTTTACTGCATGGTGCGATAATACTAGTGCAATAGATATCTCTAAAAATCTTGTTCAACATTCTAGAACGAAACACATAGAGATAGGGCATCATTTTCTGAGAGAAAAAGTTGAGCAAAAGCAAATGAAAGTTGAATATGTGCCTACAGAACGTCAGCTCGCAGATATTTTCACAAAACCTTTGGATTTGAATCGGTTTATTTCCTTGAGAAAATCTCTTGGTGTGTGTGAGCTTTGATCGTATCTTGCATAGAACATTGATGAAATTGTGTTTTTGGAGCATTAAATGATTTCATGGAGAAGGAGAAAATTACTGTCATTACTGCATATTTTAAGTACACTTAAATGATCTCTGTTCAGTATTTGAGCACGGTCTTGATTTCTCAGAAGTTCAGTTTTTTAAGTGCACTTAAAACCACACTTACTCCTCTGACAAACTTTTATGTATTTTTTACGCAAAAAATGAAATTTGTGTTTGTCATGAGTATATGCTCGGGTCTAAGTTGGGAAGATATTCAGTTTCAGTTATAACGTCCTATAACACAAAGCCATAAATTGTGCTTAAATACTCCTCTATGCATACATAAGAGTATACCTAAATAAAGGTAGTCAAGGAGCTTGTTACATGAACAAAAGAATGTCTAAACAACGTCCTAGAAGCTGTGATGGAGTGCTTAATAAAAAAATGGAGAAAATAAAAAAAAACAAAAAAAATGAAAAAAATGAAGAGTAACAGATTGTCTTAAGTGAAGAACATATTTCTTTAAGTGTACTTAAATATTCAGTTGTTCACAGTTCTTGGCTAACTCTTCATGTTTTATTTCTGTTTTTGAAACCATTCATCATGATCTATGTCAAGATTTTAAAAAATGATCTGACAAGCAAAATATACACTTGAGTGTTTTTCTCAATGGCGGTTTTTATTTCAGATGGGATGTTTGTGGGCTGATGTGAGTGGGCATTAAATTTGAAATTTTCAAAAATTCCCGACTGCTCTCTGTAACTACACCTCACACGTTTGAAACCGCTTCATCACTCTCATTTGGTTACATTTCAAAAAAAAAAACCCTAACCTGCTTCTCTCGAGAAAAAGAGTGCATCTTTCTCCCATTTGCAGATTTTTTCAAAAAAATGCAGACCCGAGGCTCCCTATTTGGTCTATCTCCGGATGATTCACTGATTCTAGACGGCAAAGAAGTCAAACTGAAGGATCTCGTGTTTACTCGCAATCCACCGCGAGTGAATGGTCGCCGATACAAGGTCATGGTGACGAAGTTTTTTGCACCAACAAAACGACAGAACACACGACCCGGAGCTTCTCCACTCGTGCACCTCCGTACTCACGCAGATAGTGACATTAAAGTGCCGATTGATCAAGCTGCACTGACAAATCCACCAATATTATCGTCTGAACTTACAACTGCGTCTCCATCAGAACGGTCTCCAAGTCCTACAACCATTCCAGTCCAGTCCAGCCCTGTTAACATTCTCTCCTCCAGTCCAGAATCATCAAATCCTCCGAAATCGCCGGAATCCGAACGGAACATTCCGGTATCTGAGACACCACAGTCACCTCAACCTTCACGCAGAGGTACCCCAATTTCTGTCTCAGAGGCTTACTCTCAAAAATTTTACAACGAATCGTATGCGAGTAGGTTTAGGACGTTGAGGGAGAGGGAAATTTTTTCTAAAAAAGGGCTAAGTGTGCAACAATTTCAACATCTGTCCGTCTGGAATGTCTTAGTTGACAGAAAGCTGACGAGCACAGTTACTACTGTGACTCCAATTTGTAAGGACTTAGTGTATGAGTTCTATGCTAATTTGTCTCCCGAAATTGAAGACTTAGGCTCGATTAAGTTTGGCACCACGTATGTGCGTGGTAGAGTTCTGAAATTCAGTGCGGAAGTCATCAATGACTTTTTGGGTACTCCGCATACGCCAATTACTAGGAGTAAAGAGCTTCAGCTAGATTTGGACATGGACACTGTCACAAAGGAGTTGACAGAAGGCAGGCTGAGTTCTTGGTCTGGGCAAATCCCAAATTCCAAATTGCAATAGGAGTATGCCTTGCTGAACAAGATTTCCCGAACAAATTGGATTCCGAATAAGAAGTCGGATGCTATTAGGCAAGACACTGCAGTATTCCTTTACTGCGTGAAGAATGATATTCCCATTAATTTTGGGAAGGTGTTTTTGGACGTCATAGTTGGACTTGGATTATCAAATTCCACCAAGTTCATTCTTCCATTTCCTTGCCTGATCCAGAACATCTTGGTCCAACAAGTGTCTGATATAATCTGGAAATCTGAACCCCGGGAAAACACTCCGCCGTGGATCATATTAGAGAAGCGTTACATGGCCAAGATGCCTTCGGCATCAACTGCTGGATCCTCGAAGAGTAATTTAGTACATGAACTTAAAGAACTTCGCCAAACCGTGACGGACACCATGAGTGACATGCTTCGCAAGATCGATGCTCTCATCTTGCGCTCTCAGAGTAATCAAGTGCATTTATTTTGCTATGTCATTTGTTCTAGTTTATGTTGTGATTAACGTGTTTGAAATCTTATCACATAAACAGGGGGAGACATACAAAGAGAAGAAGAAGAAGAGGAGGAAATAGAAGTTGAAGAGATTCAGGAGGAATCCTCTTCCCGGAAGAACAAAGGAAAAAGAAAGAGAAATTGATTTGTTTCACTATTTTTCTTTCTTTTTAAGTGCACTTAAAAGACAATTGATTAAGTGTACTTAATGACTGTTCTTTTTCTGTGCTTGATGATCTGAACTAGGGTGTTAAACTTCGTATTATGACTTTATATGTTTGGATGTTTTTACTGCAATATTTTGAATTCCTTGTTTGTTTGACGATTAGATGTTTTTGTGATAAGAATTCAAAGGGGGAGATTGTGAATGCAGTAAAAATTGGATCGAAGTTTGTTTGTGTTGTTTCAGGTGGTTGAGAAAATTAAGGGAAGTGATTTCAAATTAAAGAAGACCGGAGCAAGTCAACGAGAAGATCGAGGAGAAGATTGAAGAACCAAATCAAGAATGACGATTAATGAATCTGTGGATATTATCTGGAGTACACTAAACACATAATAAGAGAGTTCAGAGTTTAGGTGTACTTAATTGGTCAGTATCGTTGAGGTACAAAAACAGAGAACAGGGGAGTTCAAAGTTTTTAAGTGTACCTAATTGGATACTGGGTGGTGAGTGAAAACAGTGGGTGTTGTATTTACACGTCTAACTCAGGGGGAGTTATCCGTGGAGGTCTTTAGTACATTGTAGAAACAAGCAAGTGTACCTAAAGATTGACAAGTAAATAACAAAACTGTTTGATATCTCCTGGTTCTTTTAAATATCGACTCGACAGTCTATCTTCTACAAGATTTCAGCAAGAATAAGTTTTGCAGGAGGTTGGAGCTAGTCCATTTTGTTCATAACGGAAAGAGCATTGCGGTCTTTCATTTGAATGCTGGTTTACTTAAATCGGCTTGGTTTAATGAGATAACCGAATCTTATAAAAGTCGAGCTCGGGTTCACTTTAGATTATCTTCTACTTCATTCTTTTCTCGAGAATATTGTGGTGTAGAGAAAGAGAGTTTTTCTGGCGAGGTTTATCGTTGTGTACTTGGACTAAGTTTCTAGTGGATTAATTTGCTAGGTGTAATCACCCGTCGAGATGTACCCATATTCACATTGTTTGGGGAACTCAGTAATTGTCTTGTGTAATCTTTTTGTTGTTCTTATCTCTGAATTTGTTTGAACCATCTTTTCAATTCTCAAGAACCCGATCAAAAGAAGTCTTATCCTCAATAAGTGGTATCAGAGTCTGGTTTTCATGGTTGAAAATCAAGAAGTGGGATTTAAGAAAAAATTTTGAAATCCAGTATTGAACAAGATTATGGTGGAATTCATAAAGATGATGGCTTGCAAACTCGAAATAGAGAAATACGTTGGTAAGGGAGACTTCTCACTCTAGAAGGGTAAGATCGAAGCCTGCTTAGAAATTCTAAGACTACATAATGTGTTACGAGAAGATTATGATCTTCAAGAGCCGGAGGCTGAAACATAACAAGGTTTGAAGGAAGAAGCAGAGATGAAAACTATTGTAATGAAGATTGACAAGTCAAATTTGAAAATAATAAGATACGAAAGAAGTAGAAGGGGTAGTAACCAGATTATTCTATGCCTGTTAGACTCAATTATGTGGAAAGCTAGACATGACAAATGACAACAGGCATATGGAAGGTACTCGAGGATGAGTCTTTTCATAAGTCTCTACCCAACAAGATGTACTTCAAGCAACGACTGTTTGGGTTTTGAATGGACGCAACTAAATCTATATAAGATAATGTGGATGTGTTTAAGAAACTAATAAATGATCTAGCAAATGTTAATTGGAAGTTTCAAAAGAAGACCAAGTCTTGATATTCAATATCAATAGGATATTGTTGAATTCTTTCCTAGTTGTAAGATACTTTAAAATACAATAGGAGGGAGACGATAACCATTGATGAGGTTACAAGTGCAACATACTCCAAAGAATTAGAATATGTTGCAAGAGAAACCAAACAAAGTTCTGAAGGCATGTTTGTCAGAGGAAGAACATAGAAGAGGGAAGGAAAATCAAACAAAAAGAATGGAAGATTTAGAACAAGATCTAAGGGAAAGACTGAAGGAAAAACATGATTTAGTTGTTGGTATTGAGACAAGGAAGGTCATTTCAAACAGGATTGCAAAACAAGAAAACACAAGCTTGAAGGTGATGAATAAGAAAATGGTCAACATAACTGGACATTATATAGAATCCAAAGTTTTCACAATCTCTGATAAAAATCCAGAGGATCAATGGATTTTGGATTCGGGGTACATTTCAATATCACCAAGAATCGAATGGTTTAAAGAATTAAAAGAGAATATTGGAGGATAACTCATGATGGCAAACAACCAAACCTATGAGATAAAAGGAATAGGACAAATCTAAATAAGACTTTATAATGGTCAAGATTGCATCTTGGATTAGGTGAGATACATCTCTGGATTGAAGAGAAACCTTTCTTTAGGTTCTTTGGATGAGAAGGGATACTTTTACAAATGTGAAGGAGGATCCTTGAAAATCAGGAAAAGATTAATGGTGATCATGAAATGCGGGTTGGAAAAGAGTTCATATGTACTTTGTGGATCCACAATGACAGGTTTTGCAAATCATGTTAGGGCACATCGTCACCACCATTACCCTCATCTTCTTCGCCTTCGTCTTCCTCGTCGTCATACTACCCTTTAATCCGGTGTCATTTCCATCCGAACACGCGTTTTTAATAAGCATTTGATTACAACGATTGCGATCGCGGTCGGGGGAAGAGACGAGCAGCTGGATTCTTGAGTTTTGAAGAATCTGGCATTGCTCGACGTCGTGATCGTCTTGATTTTAGAATAATAGATATATTATTTTTTTATAAAATTTATGAGATTTGATAATAATTTTAGAATTGTGAATATATTATTTTTAATAAATTTATGAATTTAGACTTTTGTTAATAGTATTTTGTGACTATATGGTTATAATGTTTCATATGTTTAACAAATTATATGATTTAAAAAATATATTAGGGTTTTTTTATGAGTTAAAAGTGTAAGGTTTTTTTTATTAAAAGTTATTTTTGAAGGTTTTTTTTTATGAGTTAAAAGTGTAGGGTTTTTTTTATTAAAATTTATTTTTGAAGGTTTTTTTTGATGAGTTAAAAGTGTAGGGTTTTTTTTTTATTAAAAGTTATTTTTGAAGGTTTTATTTGAATTTACCCCTTCTAATTATTGATTATTTTTACGTTTTTTACTTTAATTTTTTTAAAATACAATCTTGATTGTATATTTTTTATATTAGAATCCAATATTATATATTATCTACATTTGTCACACGACAGTTAAATATTTGTTGTAGTGTAGAGTTAAAAATTTCTATGCGTTATTTCGGTGTTTAATGAATGGTGACCGCCCGATAATTGATTAGGGTCGATTAATGAATTGGATCGAATATTGAACATATAAATAAATAAAAAATAATTAATTTTTTAAATGTATTAAACATATAAATTAATAAAAAATAATGATTAGGGTCGATTAATGAATTGGATGGAATATTGAACATATAAATTAATAAAAAATAATTAATAACATTTTATAATTATAATATATAAGTTTTATTTTGTAGATTTTTTTTGTTATTTATATTTTAAAAAATATTGTATTTTTTCAATTTGGCTCATTGGAGGATATTGTCGAGAAATCTCGGTTTTCAGATGTTTATTATTAAAAATATAAATGAGAGCATAAGAATATAATTTTGGAATTAAATAGTCTTCTATTATACAGAATAATAGTAGGATTACAAAGTTGACTCACGTTAGGATGAAATCTTCATAAGTTTGTTATTTTCTCTCACAAAGATGCTTTTTTCAGTTTTTCTCACTCCAAGTGGTTTCTTTCTTGATCCTTTAATTTATTTTGGATTATTATAAATAAACGTTCCTACCCTTATTTATATTATTATACCTCCACATGCATCCAATGGTGGAGATTGATTTTCTAGAATGAGAAGCCATTTAGAATGACAAAAACTTAAAAAAACCTCGTTGTGATAAAAGAGAAAAAGCTTGGAAAGACTCAATCCCAAATTTAATCCTAAATTTGAGTGAACCATCGAACACAAATCAATTTTGTATTCCTCTATTATATTATTATGTTTAGTTGAAAAATATTCACTTCAAGAATTATATTATTATACTCTCATTTCTACTTTCAATCATAAATGTCTATCTTAACTTCACGAAACAACAAAAAATCGAGATTATCCAACAGTAATATCAGATTTTGATTCTCCATAATCGTAATTAAACTCGTACAATTCAAGATGGAAGATAATGTTATGCTCACTAACGACAGAGAGTGTCAAAGCTACAAAAAATAATGAGTAAATATCACAAAGAAGAGTGAACGATAACAATCCAAGAAGAAATGCAACGAAGAAACATATATAAATAACTAACATTGCCTTACAAGATTGCTTCAGTTCAACAACATACTTAACCAAATCAAGAAATAATATAAGAGACCTATGAACTATCTTGAATTTTTCAAATATCTGAAACTTTCTTTTTTTCTTTTAAAAAAATGTTTTTATTATATAATTTTATTTGATTTCTTCCTGTTCTCCAATTGGTTATTGAAATATAGGAAGATCAGGCTTTGCTTGGTCAGTATCCTTTGTGCTTGAAGAAGCCTCTTGCTTGACCTCTCTTGTCATCTTCAGGAAGTAACTGTGCCTGCCATGGATGAAACATATATTCAAACCAAAAATAGAGAGTTTTATATGGATTGAATTAGACTCTAATCTCGGGTTTATAAAGTAAATGTTCTTTTGTAGAATTTTGAGTCGGAATTAAGACACAAAGTTAGATTTTATATTCGTTTGGTCAATTTTATTTTGAAATCCAAACTTAACCTCGACTCACTTTGAATCCAATTTTTCGGATGCTGAAATTTTCAACGTTTTGGTTCGGATTTCGAGTCTAAAACATGTAAATTATTAAAATACCCTTAAAAATATTAAAATTGATATTTTAATTAAATTATATAATTAATATTATATATAATTAATTTGTATTTTTTTAAAATATATTAAATTATTTTTAAATGTAACTTAAAAATAATAATAATAATTATAATCATTAATTTTTTAAATGAAATTAATAAAAATAATTAATAAATATAAGTTATTTGTAAAATGTATATTTTGATAATTTTCTTACAAAAATCTTAACTCAAACTCTATTTTTATGAAAAAAACTAAACTAAACTTAAAATTTAAATCTAGCTCTAACTTTTAAAGTATGAAACAAACAACTTAAAATTTGATTCCAAATTAAAACTCAAACTCTAATTTTAAACTCAAACAAAAAAATTGTCTAAAAGAACATGCACAAAGTCTATTAGATAATCAAGTGGTATCAGAGCAATTTTGATTCCTAGGCGACGGTATGGCTGCGGTAGAGGAGTGAAAGGGAGAGCCCCGAGTACCAACCGCCTAAGTACCAGCCACTAGTGTCATGGCCGTTGGGGCGGTGGTATTGTTATGATTCACAAGCCAAATACGGAGTTCAAAATAGACTCTAATGTGATCCTTATAAGCTAGTTTTTGGGACGAGATTTAGTTAGATTGTTCTTATCAATCTTCTTACCATCGCGTGTCAGCGGTTAACTCGGGATGGAAGGCAGTCCCTAACAAGTTTCTTTGTTTTACAGCGACGATGACTTTCTTCTCCGAAAGAGGATCCTCCTGAAAACCCGATGATCAAATCAGCACGCAGATGTAAAAAAAGCCGCAAGCTTTTATTCGTTTTTCAGTTACCCACGAATAAAAATGAACTCTTTTTACGCACGTTGCCACGGATAACAAATGATGTATACAAAAGCATGAATCTTTAAACAATGGGTTCTTCCGTACATGATTATAAGGTAATCGGGTGTGATAAAGATTTGATTTTTACGCAAACCTCTCGGATTTGTACGGTAGAGCTTGAATACAACACGTTGTTTGATGGCACGGGATAATCAGCCAACACTTCAACGTCAGGACCTACATCAAGAACCGCTGGTGCACGTATGAAAACTCCACGAAATGTTCCTAATCCACCTTCTTCAGATGCAAGTCGAGGAACTGAAATCTCGGCTTCAAAACTTTGAATCTGAATGAATTATACACAAATTCACGAGGAAACCTCAGTTTCGCATCTTATTGCTGAAGAACTCGTTACGTTTTTCCTCAAACCCGATAAAAAATTTATCCTTTAAGATCATGTTTGCTGCTGCGAGTGAATCCATATGAAACTACAAAACTGCTACCCATTTACGCAGTCTTTTTCTTTACGGTTTGATCAGATTTAACGGAAAAGACGTAAATTTACCTGACTGCCAAAGAAATTACGATGAACAGTGCAATCAAGGCCACCTATTAGTTCTTGCCCTCCCTCTTTCTGACCTGAAATCTCAAGCATTTCCTCATTTTTACTCTCTAAATACTTGAAAAAACAATGAAGAAATGCCAAATAAGAAGTAATATTAATCTTGATATGAAGATGAAAGATCGAATCGAAGGAATTCACCGAATGCTCTGTCAGCCAAGAATATCAGACCCGCGCATGTTCCCCAAACAGGTTTACCCATCTTAACAAACTCTCGTAGTGACGGGAACTTCAAAAAAGAGAATTACAATACAATCAAACATTCATCTTTAAACAATGTGTAAATGCAAGATCAACCCTCAATGTAATTTCTTTCTTAAATCAAGCATTCATCTTTAAACAATGTGATTTCTTTCTTAAATCAATTGTAAATCCAAGATCAACCCTCAATGTGATTTCTTTCTTAAATCAATTTGTAAATTCAAGATCAACCCTCAATGTAATTTCTTTCTTAAATCGAACATTCATCTTTAAACAATGTGATTTCTTTCTTAAATCAATTGTAAATCCAAGATCAAACCCTCAAGGGATAAACCAAGAAGGTAAATATAACAGGTAAATGTTCTTCACCATTTACATATATTTGAACAATAGTAGAAGAAAAGCAAGCAATACACAAATCATCAGCTTCTTACAGAGTAGTTTTCTCGAGGGTATGTCTGAAATTTCAGGTATTAACAAGATAAATATATAATCTGAACATCTTCAGACTCAGATTTTAAACAACCATAGAGATTACTACAGAGAAAAAGGCTTATTTATTCATCTTACAATCTCAAAACCAAACATTTTTTAACAATTCTAACTCATCACAAGAAAGTCCGCCCAGGGGAAGAACCAACATTTATCACATTTGAAGAAAGTCAGATGTCAGATATGGATTTTGACCTAAATAATCATAAAAGTTAGCCCAAGAGTTTAGGGTTTGTCTAGCACTGTAAATCCGAGACCAGACTCTGATATCATGTCAAATATGGGTTTAGACCTAACTAATCTAAAAATTAATTAAAGAATTTAGGGTTATCCAACACTATATATGAGACCAAGTTTCATGTCCTTAACCGATATGGGACAATACATCACCACACTCTAGGCTCGGTCCTAAAACGTGAAGACACAATCGAGGCCCAACATACATCAGTATACTCAAATCAGGACGAAACTGATATAAAATCAGGACGAAATTGACTCTGATAACATATCAAATATGGGCTTGAGCCAAACTAATAGCAAAAGTTAGCTCAAGATTTAGTTTTGCCCAACAATATATATATATATATATATATATGACGAGGTTCATGTCCTTAGCCAGCACCATATAGCTAACACTGTAAATCCGAGATTGTTTCACAATTGCAGAAATACACTAATCATAAAGAGAAAAACATAGATTGATAAGAAATTGTTCTTCCTTGAACAATCTGAGATTCATTATTCACGAGAAAAAGAGAGAAACTTTTTTAGTTTCTTCAAGTGGGTCCTCTTCGTAAACACCAAAATTTCATTCCTAAACTAAACACATAGGATTCACTCATATATATACACGTGCGTACAGCCAAATGTCCATGCGTGAATCTGTGCGTTCATAGTGAGAGAGAGAAAGAGAGAGAGAGAGAACCAGGTTATGGAACTCAGCGAGCTTGGCCATGGTGGTGCTCTCTCCGCCGGGTATGATCAGAGAGTCGATGGTCTGAAGCTGTTCCGCCTTCCTTATTTCAACCCCTTGAACACCGAGCCGCCGCAGCGCCGCGATGTGCTCATTGAATCTCCTTTTCTCCTAAAATGTGACTTGGTCATTTGCGGCGGAGGAGGAGGAGGAAGAATGAGAGAGAGAGAGAGAGAGAGAGAGAGAATAACGCGTCGGATGAGTTCTATCTACGCTGGCGATAGCCTCTTGTTTGTTGTTTCGACTCTCCAATGACACAATTTCTTTCCGCTTCTATTTTGTTCTACAAATATGAAAAGAAATAAAAACATATGTACCTTATATTTTGTGAATAAAAACACGATTTGGTATTTTTGTTAATAAAAAGAAAACAAAAACTATTTTAAAATTAAAAGGAAGTTGGAAGGTACGATTTCGAAGTTGAGAGTATTTTTTAGCGATTTTTCAGTTATTTTCAAGCGATTTGCAGTTATTGTCGAACGATCTTTAATAATTTTCGAGCGAATTGTAATGATTTTCGGTGATTTCAAGCGATTTTCAACGATTTCGAGCGTCTTACGGGTCATATGTATGGATAATAACGGTCATATGGTTTATAAGGGTCATATGAGTCGTATGGATACTTTGGTCAAATGTATGGTAACAAGTGTCACACGTTTTGCATGAATTGTTTGGATCGTAGGATCTCTTAATCGCACGGATCGTTTTGATCATATAAGATCGTAGGTCACATAATAATATCAATATTATAAAGGTAAATTTGAAAAAATAAAGAAATATAAAATTAAATGCTTGATAGTGTTTAATATTGGAAAAACAACCTATTACCTTTTGAAAATCATGCTCATATTTCCCTTCGATTTTGACCTTCATCCTATTCCCCATCGATTTTCAGTTTTCATCTTATTCCCCTCAATTATAAAAAATCTACCTAAATCCTCCTCAATAATTTATCCGTTAACCGACCCAATTTCGACTCAATTTTGATTTTAATTTTGACTCAAATATGACTTAATTTTGATCCAATTTTGACTCGATTTAATCCCAATTTATACTTAATTTTGACAAAAAAAATTACTTAATTTTAACTCGAATTTTAACAATAAAACAAGTTAATTATTCAATTTAATCAACTTACTTGATTTAATTGATTTCGAATAAAATTAAGTATGTTTTTAATTGAAACTAGTTTTAACCCAAAATCGACCCCAATTTTGACTCAATTTTAACCAAAAACCGATTCAATTTTGATCCAAATTATGATCTCAATTTTGACTCGATTTAATCCGAATTTTATCGGTTCAAAATTAAGTAAAAGTTCGTATTAAATCGAGTCAAAATTGAGATCATAATTTGGATCAAAATTGGATCGGTTTTGGGTTAAAATTGAATCAAAATTGGGATCGATTTTATGTTAAAATTAATAAAAAATATTAATGCATATGTAATTTCAAATTAAAATAATTTATGTATATTTTAATAATTCATATATTACTGTTAGTATTGTTAATATCGATAAAAGCTGGTATATAGAATGAGTTCATATCTATTGACTATTTTTGAAATGTGATATATTAATTTGTACTTATTGAACGTACAAATGTAAGATATTATCGTTTATAAATTTTATAAGTATAGTAAATTCCACAAAAAATTCAAATTCCAATGTATGACAATTAACTAAATTATAATATCCTATAATATTTAATATAATTTCGGCGCATACTATTTTATTTTGGCATCTTAACTCTTTAATATGTTTTCGTTAGTATTTATAAAAAAAATATTTATAAATATTAAATTCATAATATCAAACTTATAACGATAAATTAAAAGAATTTGTAGAGAGATTAAAGAGAGTGCTGAAATATTGTTTCTGAAATGCATTTTCTCATTGATTTCTGTAATTACATATGCATCCTTCTTATACAAATTTGAATTGATTACGAGACAAACCTAACGGCTACTAAACCCTAGAATATTCCGTGACATCTGACAACATGGCAGGTACAATGTCAGGTGGTTAGTTTGTCCTTTTCTGGTGAAAATGTCAGAGTTTGTTGAAACGGTTCTGGTGCAGGTGTACTTGGCGATCTGTGATCTGGCGTCCTGAGGCTGTGGCGTCCCGAGACGAGAGGTCCTGGTGTATTCCAGTTGAAGCGGCCCGAGACGTGAAGATTTGACGTCCCGCTGTCGAGGTGACCTGTAACATGTGGACTTGGCGTCTCGTGGTTGATGCTACTTGAGTAGTGGAGTCTAGGCGTCTTAGTGTTGGGACGACCCGAGACGTTAGTGTTTGGTGTCTCGTAGTTGGGGCGACTCGGGTCGTGATGTCTCAAAGTCTCGTTGTGGATATGACTCGAGACGCGGAGACCTGGTGTTCTCAGGGTTAAGGCGTCCCGGGACGCGGAGGCTTGATGTCTCGTTATTGGGGCGATCCGAGACACGGGAATTGAAAACGATCCGGGACGCGGGATTCTCTTGATGGCCTGAGCTTACATCCCTCATCAAACTTGTGCTGGGAGGTTCTTCAAGGCCAAGTTTGCATCTTAGGTCATAGAATTGTCTACGGGGCAATGTCTTTGTGAAGATATCAGCGACCTGAAAAGCAGAGGCAATATGTTTAGTGATGATGGAACCATGAGCAACTTTTTTCACGGATAAAGTGGTAATCAAGTTCAATATGTTTTGAGCGCTTGTGGAAGCCAGGGTTGGTAGACAGGTAGACAGCTGAGAGATTGTCGCAATGAAGAACGGTAGGCTGAAGTTGTGGTATGCCAATGTCCCGAAGAAGAAAGGATAGCCATGTGAGTTCTGCTGCTAAGGTGGCCATGGCACGGTATTCAGCTTCAGTGGAGGACCGGGAGACGGTTGGCTGATGTTTGGCGGACCAAGAGATGAGGTTACTTCCCAAGAAAACACAGAAGCCAGTGGTGGATCTTCGGGTTGTTTGACACCCTGCCCAGTCACTGTCACTAAAGGTGTGCATGATTAGTGAACTGTGAGAATGAATGTAAAGTCCTTGATGTATGGAACCTTTTAAGTATCTTAATAAATGTTTTAATAATTTAAAGTCACCGAGGGAAGGATTGTGCATTTTTTGACAAAGTGAATTTACAGTAAAGGAAATGTTTGGTCTGGTAAGTGTGAGATACTGAAGTGCACCTAGAATACTACGAAATTTTGTGGGATTTGGATAGGCAATTTGTTCTGAAAAAGTGTGTTTCAGAGGCATTGGAGTAGGGAGTGGTTTGGCGGATAACATGTCGGTTTTGTGTAGAATATCTAGAGTGTATTGGCTCTGGTGAAGGAACATACCACTTTCATGGTACTGGACCTGGATTCCTAAAAAATAATGAAGGCGTCCTAAGTCTTTCATGGAGAATTTGGAACTAAGTTGTTGTATGAGAGATTGTATTAAAGATTCAGAATTCCCGGTGAGAAGCATGTCATCAACATATAACAGTAATAGAAGAGTTACATTTTGATTTTTGTAGATAAAAAGAGAGGGGTCTGTAGAACTGCAGACAAACCCAAACTCAAGAAGGTAGGAGCTAAATTTATTAAACCAAGCCCTAGGAGCTTGTTTTAAGCCATAGAGGGCCTTGTTTAATTTGCAGACATGATTGGGGAATGTTTTATTCACAAAACCTGGTGGTTGTTTCATGAAAACAGATTCTTGAAGGTCACCATGTAGGAAAACATTAGTGACATCTAGTTGTTTTATAAGCCATTTTTGTGTGGTTGCATAACTTAAAACTACTCTAATGGTGGATGTTTTGACAACCAGGCTGTATGTGTCTAGGAAGTCTATGCCCTCTTCTTGATGATAGCCTTTGGCCACGAGTCTAGACTTAAGTCTTTCTAAGGTCCCATCGGGACGTAATTTGTATTTGAAGACCCATTTGCAGCCTAAAACGTTCATGTGAGGCTGCAGTGGGACTAACTCCCATGTATTTTGTAGTTTTAACGCTGAAATTTCATCTTGCATGGAGGTTGCCCAGCCTGCATGTTTTAATGCGGCTGTAACATTTTTTGGGATAAATGGAACAATGGATGTTGTAGATAGAGCATATTTAGGATTTGGTTTGATTATTCCAGATTTGGCTCTAGTTGTCATAGGGTGGGATGGTTGTGGTAGTGGAGGGCCACTGGGGAGTGGCTCATCATTTTGATGAGCTATAGGTGAGTTATGACCGTTGGTCACACAGGATCTGTCCAAGTTATTTAGACTTGGATTATTTATAAGATGATTGGATTCTATCTCTGTAACGGGTGTCTGATATACCGGGCTTGAGACATTAGAATGAGTAGGATTAGAGATACTTACCTGGCGTCCTAGCTGTCAGGCCTGCAGTAGAGGGGTGTCATACCTGGAGCTAAAATTGGAGTAAACAGATGAGAAAGGAAAAAAATCTTCATTGAATATAACATGTCTTATTGTGTAGACACGGGCCATTGGGGGGATATAAACATCTATATCCTTTGTGTTTGTTGTTGTACCCCCAAGAAAACGCAATGTAGTGAGCGGGGTTCCAGCTTGTGTCTAGAATAGGGTCTCAAATATGGATAGCAAGGGCTTCCAAAAACCCTGAGTGCAGTGTATTCTGGATCCTTTTGATATAATAGTTGGTATGGACTTTTGTAACCAAGACTTTTAGAAGGTAAAATGTTAATGAGATAGTTTGATGTAAAGAAAGTTTCAACCCAGTAGATGAGGGGTACCTGCCCTTGAAACAGCATAGATAATCCGAGATCAACTAGGTGTCTGTGCTTCCTTTCTGATACCCCATTTTGGGCTGGAGTATGAGGACAAGATACTCGTAGTCTGATCCCTCCTTTTGCTAGATGTCTTGTGAAGTGATGACTATTGAATTCTCCACCACCATCACACTGAAATGACTTGATTTTTTTTATTTAAATGTAGCTCAACTTGTGTTTGAAAATCAACAAATACGGAGAAAAATTTAGACTTAGCTTTTAGTGGATAAAGCCAGTTGAACCGGGTAAAATCATCAATGAAAATAACATAATATTTAAAACCTTGAACAGAGGTAATTGGTGTCTCGTAGTTGGGGCGACTCGGGTCGTGATGTCTCAATGTCTCGTTGTGGAGATGACTCGAGACGCGGAGACCTGGCGTCTCAGGGTTAAGGCCTCCCGGGACGCGGAGGCTTGATGTCTCGTTATTGACGGCCTGAGCTTACATAAATAACATCATAACATGACTATAATACCAAAAACACATCGAGTGAGGACGATATTAGACCAAGACGAGAAACGGAGATGAGTACAAATGCGAGAGGTGAAGTCGAAAGTGGAGATGAAACAAAGACAAATATGAGAAATAAAGATAATGCTAAAAGATGAAGGCGATGATAATATACAAGAGACGATGATATATATGAAAATGATGACGAAAGCAAACACGAGGATGAGAGAGTAAGACGAAAACGATAGACTCAAATAAAAATAATAGACAAGAGACGATGTAATAAAAAGAAAAAAAGTAATATAATGATGAAAATAAATGCGGGAAAAGATAAACGTGTGGATAAATGTTATTATTAATAATTTTTTAAACATCAAAACGATATAGTTTTGACGTAAATTTACAAATTACAAATTAATCAGAGATTAGAGACACGAAAGCGTTTTTTAGATGAAAACCATATAAAACCTTCAAAAAAACATTATTGAAATACATAACATTTGATATTACGTCTTAAGATCTTAACTCTCATTTAAATCTCCAATTTAATATCTTTCCACAAATTCTGTGCATATTTAGAATGCATGAAATTGTTATTTATGGATATCATATTTTTTATGCGTTAGTAAATGTATAATCTCAATTTTTTCTTTCCAATAATTAAAAGAAAAACTTTTAATAGTTAGTAGAGATCTAAAAAAGAAAATCAAATACATTTAAAATATATAAAAAATCAAATAAATAAAAATATATATTTTTAGAACATCAGATTTTGCTTACTGTCACATTGCCTGGGGAGAGGTTATTTTGGTCAGTGATTCGCACAACGCCCACGAACCCTAGCTCGCGGCAAATTCTCTCTTCCATTTTCTCCGACGGCCACTTCTCGGATCGAATTCGAACCCGTTCGAATTAACCCTCGATGTAAGAATTCTTGGACGTATTGTTGATTAGGGTTTAGTTTTGGATTCTGGGTTTTCCATAGCCGAATATTGAATATGATTTTAGAATTTTTGTTTTTTCGTTCACATTGTTTGGCGAGCGGTCGATTTCGAAGATAGAGTTTTTTTGGATTTGTGAGAATCGTGCTTGCTATATGTTGTGGTCTATTAAATTATCAAGCCAGAGGTATTAAGCTTTTTGAAGGTCCGGTGGACTTTTGTTCCTCGTTTCGCTTTCTATGTTTCTTTCGATTGCATTTAAGATGTTTGCGTGGAATGTTGGTCCCGTTCGATTTCCTTTTGATTCATGTGATGTCATGGCGGCTATAGAAAATTGTTAGAAAATAGTATGTTCCTTTCTGACAGATGTTCTGATCTTATCCTTAGTGTGATCTTTATTCATATTTTTATAGTTTAAAGGTTTATATGTATTAGGGGCTTAGTTGGTGTAGTGAATTGAATGAGAATTTGTCTCCTTTTTTGCAGAAATCCGAGTTACATCTTTGCGTTGTAAGGGGCTGTTGGAGCTATCGTTGTGTTGAATAATCGAGGATATACAGTCAACGATTTTCGTTAGTGAGAGAAGAAGATGGTGGTGTAGACTTGAGATGTCTGCAAATATATGTGTTATAAAGTGGACCTCTAGAGATGCTGCGTTTAAGTTGTAGTAGTTTCAATATCTCGATTCATCTGGCTGAATGACATCCTCTGGAACAACAAAGCTTAGTCGGGATTTGAAGCCCTCGAAACCCATTTTTGCAGAGTAAGACTTGAATCAATGTTTGATCTTCACTATCTTCTAATTTGTATTTTGATTTCTTAGAGCAGCAGATGTTTATATAAGTTGCATGCGAATGATTTTTCCTGAAAAGCTGGTGAACTGTAGGTATCAGGATGATTATGATGAAATTTTACATTGTATATTGAAGATTTTTTTCATTTGAGATTTTTGCTTATAGTGCTAGCATGGTGCATATTTGTTCATAGCTCTTATGTGAGTGATTTTGAATAATCAGGGTTTAGTCCACTTGCTCCTAGGGTTAGGTTTTATGTGCTGCAGTATGGATGTTTTTTGTGTGCTCAAGCCATGATGTTGATAGTTAACTCACTGTTATCACAGGTTCCGGAAGTGTTAGCTTTAGCGGTTGAGATTTTTCATTACGCGTATAAAGACAGATTTTTGGAGTAGATAATGTTTCATGATAACTTTTCTTTTGCCCAAGAAATGGGATTGTTTGGATGCTTTGGGTACTCAAAGAGAACCCGTCAATCATCCAAGAGTTATCTGAGTAAAAATCACGGGTTGTCCCGGGATTGTTTGATAGATGATTTATCAGACTATGATGATCCGTATTCTTGTGATAGTGATGAAACTAGCAATGCTCAAGAAGAAGAAACGCTGCAGCAGGACCGATCCAAGTGCTCTGAGAAAATCTTGAAATTTAGATTAAATCATGGGCTGACCTGCAGGCAGTTTCCAGTGAAGGAAACAAAAAACTTATCCGTGGAGAGGTAAGGGGCTTCTTGTACTCGCTTGACGTAAAATGTGCTTTACCAATTATTTTCCCAATATCCAAGTCAGTCCCTTTTAATGATGGTCATTTATTACTGATTTGATTCAGGATGAAAATGGAAACAAGATGATCAATGAGTATGTTCGCGAGTATAAAATTGGATTCGGTAGCTACGGGAAAGTGGTAAGCTTAAATTGCATAGAATTTTATCATCCACTCAACAGTTCCTTGAAACATATCTCTCAAGACTTCCCTTTAAAAAATTCCTTATGAACAAATTTAGTCATATGTTGGATAGTAGAAAGGCCTAGCAGCAATTGTGGTTCTCTCTGTAGCTTTCTATTTAAAACACACCTCGCAATCATTTTCAAACTAAACAAATACGTTATTTCGTATTCATAGTTTCAGAATTCACATTCATACGATAAAGATTTTCTATCAATGGGAACAGATAATCACAGCTACTATATATTTCTTTTCCATGCATAAAATTTTCCTGTTCAAACTATTCTTCTAGCAGGATAGTAGAAAGGCCTAGCAGCAATTGTGGTTCTCTCTGTAGCTTTCTATTTAAAACACACCTAATCATTTTCAAACTAAGCAAATACATTATTTCGTATTCATAGTTTCAGAATTCACATTCATACGATAAAGATTTTCTATCAATGGGAACATATCATATAGGTTCTGGGTTTGGTAACATTATTCTTTGCATGTATTCCAGGTTCTATATCGAAGCACTGTAGATGGCAAGCATTATGCCATCAAGGTATATTCTTGCCTATGCTTTGTTTTGTTTACTTTTATAATGTTATTTCATTTAAACCATAACAATTTGTCATCATATTATGGATATTACAGACTATGTTACATAAATATTTTTTAAAACAGATCTCTTTCTGATGATTCTATACGTCGGTTGCCCAGACATTTCAAGTGTCACATTTACTAAGGCTACGGGTTGCACCTTCAGAAACGGCTATGGGTGATGTTCTCCGTGAGGTATCATGTCTATTGTCTGAGAATCTTGGTAGATTTTGTATATGGTTCTTGATGGAGTTAAGAATCAACTAATACAGAAAGTGAGTGAATGAGGGATTTTGCTGATTGAATTTCAAAAAGAGATAGTTACGGAGTACGAGTACTCCTAACAAGGTTCAGCCCTTGTCCCCAAAGAGATGAAATACCAAATCTCCGATACCCTCCTTCTACCTTACATCCTTATTTAAATATAAGTCTAACATGCAAAAATAGGAAAGAAACAATAATAATTGCAGTAATCAGTAACATCCCTTATTCTTCTCTCAATCCCAGATCTTCTCTAATAACTGACTGCTTGTTTCCTAATTTAGATTGTATACGGGAATAGACAATCCAAGGTTTCTCACGTGCCTTGATACCTTGTTGCTTGGTTTCCATATCTCTATCATTACCACCCATCCCCAAAGAAGCCTTGTCCACAAGGCTAGAGTGAGGAAATTGGCCTCGGAAATCAGCAACATCAATCCAAGTAGCTTCCTCTTGAGGTCGTCCTTCCCACTGAACAAAAAGTTGATGCTCATTTGATGAATCAGATCCCTTGTCGCGAACAGCTAGTATTTCTTGTGACTCATAAGTAGACTCATCAACTGCCATGTCCACGGGTAGGTTCGGAACAACAGGGTGCTGTCCATTGACTTTCTTGAGTTGAGAGATATGAAATACATGATGAATCTTAGCTGAAGATGGAAGTTCGAGTCTATAAGAAACATAGCTCAACTTCTGGAGGATTTTAAAAGGCCCATAGTAACGAGAGGCCAACTTAGGATTGATTCGGCGTTGAAAGAAGGATTGCCGATGGGGACGAAGATTTAGGAGTACGAGGTCTCCTTCTGAAAACTCCAAATGACGTCGAGTGCAATTTGTTGTCTTGGACATGCATTGTTGAGCCCTTTCCAGAGAGTAACGGAGTTGCCGAATGAACTCGTTACGGTCTAAATATTCATCAGCCACCGCTGCCACTTGAAACTCCCCCGGTAGAAACTGCTGAAGAGTCGGAGGGGGTCGACCATAAACACTTTCAAATAGTGTTTGACGAGTAGCCACGTGGAAAGTAGTATTATACCAATACTCTGCCCAGTGTAGAAAACGACCCCACTGTTTAGGTTCAGAACAAAAACACCGCAAATATTGCAAATATTGTTCCAAGCAACGGTTGAGTACCTTAGATTATCCATCTGTTTGAGGATGGTATGCACTGCTCATCCGAAGAGTCGTGCCCTGCAGCTTAAAGAATTTTGTCCAGAAATGGCTGAGAAAGATAGGGTCGCGATCACTCACAATGGATCTCGGTATGCCATGGAGTCGGGTAATCACTCGCGTGAACAAATCAGCGAGACCTTTAGCTGTGAAAGGGTGTCGAAGACAAATGAAATGTGTATACTTCGAGAGTCTATCAATCATAATCCAGACACAATCAAATCCATATAAACGAAGAAGACCTGTGATGAAATCCATAGTAATATCTTCCCAAACAGTTGTTGGAATAGGTAAGGGTTGCAGAAGACCTGTTGGAGATTGAGCTTCATACTTATTCTTTTGGCAAATAAGGCAATCAGCAACAAATTTCTGGGTTCTTTTCATCATTCCTCACCAATATATGCTATTTGCAATACGACGATATGTTCGGAAAGCTCTAGAATGGCCACCCACAGGGGTTGAGTGAAATTCTTCTGAGAGCTTGGGTATCCATGGCGAATCTACCGGCAACACAATACGTCCCCGATAAAACAATCTATAACTTACTAGCTGAAAAGGCTGATGACTATTGGGATCTTGACGTAGGTCTTCCACAATCTTGTCCAATTGTGGATCAGATGAGACAGCTACGGACATAGCATCCCAATTAATCCACAAGTCGGCCTGGACAAGGCTGTTAACTTTGTCTCCTCATTCATGCGAGAAAGGGCATCTGCAACTTTATTAAAACTCCAGGTTTGTACTTAGTTCCATGTTCGCCTTTTGTACTTAGTTCTCGAATATGTTGATGGAAAATGGGCTTATGACGAGTCTGGAACAATGGGTTCTGTTGGAAAGGAAACTGCGAGAAAATACTTGCGGGATGTAGTTGCTGGCCTGATGTACCTTCATGCTCATGTATGATCCTCCTTGTCTATTTTTTACTTTATTTGCCTTATGACACGCCCAAATCTGTCATGATTTCTCGACGTTTTCTCTCGATTGATGCAAAAACAGAAAATTATTCATGGGGACATTAAACCTGACAATCTGCTGGTTACTAGTAGCGGGGCCGTGAAGATTGGGGATTTTAGCGTTAATCAAGCCTTTGAGGTAGTGAAAAGCCAAACCTAATCTTCTCTCATCCTCATTGGTTTCTTGATATGTGATTCTAAGCGACGACACGAGCTTAGAATGTGAATGTGATTCTCTTACATTACGGCAGGATGATAACGATGAACTCCGCCGATCTCCAGGAACTCCTGTTTTCACTGCTCCAGAATGTTGTGTGGGTTAGTTTCTTTTCTCTTTTATCCTACAATGATACAAATATCGAAACTTTTTTGTATAAAGCTTTAAAATGGTAGCGGTTTTCCCGTTGATGTGTATTAGGAATAACATACCGTGGCCGAGCCGCAGACACATGGGCAGTGGATGTTGCTTTGTATTGTTTGATATTGGGACAATATCCATTTCTTGGTGAGAGCCTTCAGGATACTTATGACAAGGTGAGTGCACAAATCTAACTTTGAATCTCTGATGATTCTGAAATTGTAATGCCCTTTTTCTATTTTTTTCGGTATCTCGTTGACAGATCGTTTATAGTCCGTTGGTAATCCCGGATGGACTGAATCCGCTTTTGAGATGCTTGATCGAAGGTCTTCTCTGCAAAGGTGAATTTATGTAACCTAATAACGTGAAAAAAGAACCAAACAAGCAGCTATGAAATTGCGTAATATTCGAAATGGCAAAGATTAGGGACATCTTTTCGTTGTTTTACGACGAGTTGGTAGTGTTCTGCTCGAAGGAGGATTTCGCTTTTGTATGAAAAGAAAATTGTTCGTTTTAACGACGGCCCGAATTCATTCATCTGTTGCAGTTCCGAAACAGAAGATGACACTGAAAGATGTGTCAGAACATCCATGGCTCATCGATGATGACGGACTGATTCCTGAATACTTGTATTGGTGCAAACGCAACGATGAATCCAATGGAATCGATTTATGGGTGTAAAATGGCCTTCCGGCTAGCGAATCAATTCTAATCCAGCTCGGGTTTTTGGTTACTCGAATCTATCGAATTTTTTGCGGGTTGGGTTGGATTTCATTTTTCAGCCCGTTTAAAAAATGGATTGACGAGATAGTTTCCATTCAGTTTAGGGTTCAGGGTTTAGATGGATAGGGTTTAGATGGATAGAATCCGAAAGTCTCCTTACTAACTAAGGAAATGTCTATTTATAGGCAAAGATTACTAAATTTAATAATTAACAAATATATGGGCTATGGTCCATAATGACATTTAATCTATAATTGTATTATTAAGCACGAAGATACGTTAGTCTCATATTGTAGTTCGACCACAACATTTTGGGATGTAAATGTTTTTGTGGGTAAACGTTACGTAACCTACAAGGATACGTATTAGGTTTTTTTTTTGGAATGAGATGCTTCTCCTTTATAATTTTCTACCTAAAAACATATTTGTGTATTCAAATAATATATTATAAAATTGTATATTCGATGAATATTATACATATATATTTATCTTTATGCAACTGTATTGGATTATAATATATATATATATTATTGATATTATTTTCAGGAAATCTAAGCATTTTTTTACGTCAGACGATATCATAGAGGTCTACAAAATATTTTAGAGATTTTCCTATTCTTTCATTTTATTTTATTTTTTAATTTATTATGATGGTTTTGTGGATAGGGTGAATCCTCCTACACATGCAGCCCCCATTTTCTCTTCAATATATATATATATATATATATATACCCTTATTGCTTTTTATTCTATTTTGCTGGCAAGTGAAACAACGAAGAAGAGATTTGTCACGTGACTTCATGAGAACTTGTCCGTCCATTTTAAAAAGTGTTCGATCTATTACATCTTTATTTTTTATTTGATCCAAACAAATTAATGTAAACTACTTCTTTTATGTGCTTTAAAAATTTAGATAAAATAAGCTATTTTTTTAAGTCAGTTAAATTATCCTATAAGAGTTTATAGTTTTCACGTTTTCTCATATATTTCGTTATTTGCTCTCTTTCAAGAGACCCTTTTTACATTATTAGTGTATAAATATACCTATCTATTATTTGTTGCGAAAGCGGTTAAATGTGTAAGATTTTTGGTATCTCGTGTGGACGGTGTATGTATAATTATGAAATATGGTTTTGTATTTCAATTTAGTTCAAATTAAACGTGATCTTATTCAATTTTACATTATTTGATTCTTTTATTGAATTAAGTGTGGAAGATTATATGTATATAAATCTATGATTATGTTATTAAATTCTATAACAGACAAAGTTAAACGATATACATGAGAATCGGATACGGTGTTTGTAACACTCTCATCCCGGAACAACCTCGGGACTAGGAGTGTCCACCATCAACTCCAAGAGGTGGCTACACGTGTCATCGCTCAAACGCATTTATAAAACAAATATAAATGATTTATTCCGAAGTAAGAATGGTCCGGACCAAATAGCCAAAACAAATACGTAAAGATCAGAGTCATATAAATGAAATAATAAATACGAAATGCAAAATAAAACTCATCGAGACCTCGTGCACGCCTCTTCCATCAATCCGCTGTGAGCCTTCGTGTTGCTGCTCAACCTCATTACTTTTTCTCCTCGCCATCTCCTGTCCATCCACGACATTACACAAATAGGGTGAGTACGAAATACGCACTCAGTGAGATCAATACGTGTACGTACTCTGTACCACGTATTCTCCTGCTCGAACTGAATATAAAAAAATAACATATATCCAAAGTCTAAACTAAAGATATACAAATCACTCTACCCAAACCCGACTGAGTATCCAAAATCTACGACTAGTACCACACTGGATCATAACGCACAGAGTCCACATGACTCTAGTTCGGGCATACGCTCACAAAGTCCAAAGGACCCTAGCATACTGAAAATCTCGCAAGGTCACAACGTACCCCAGCTATCAGTACACTACACTGAAAATCTCGCAAGATCACAACGTACCCCAACTATTAGTACACTACACTGAAAATCTCGCAAGGTCACAACGTACCCCAGCTATCAGTACACCACACTGAAAATCTCGCAAGGTCACAACGTACCACAGCTATCAGTACACACTGAAAATCTCGCAAGGTCACAACGTACCCCAGCTATCAGTACACTACAGCGCTCCGTCGCTCGAAAGGTTACCACAACCCCAACATGGTATGACGCCGGTCCAGATCCAAGTGTAGCAATACTAACGTTATCGACCCGATACTCCTCACGTGACAACTCTCACCAACGCGCTCGTACACGCCTTCTTCCGAAGGTTCGAGTATGAAATCACCCGATCGAGCACACTAACAAGATATTCACTCGGTTTAAACACCGAATCCAAATATCGACGTTCTCCGACCCCAACACTTGGTCGCACGTAAGTTCTCTAGATAATCTCTAGTCACTTATACAACTCATACACTTATCATAAATTCGCATACGACAATTTTAGGGTTTCAATCCAATTCCACTTGTAACGTCCTATTTTTCCCATTATGATCCTATAAATTCTATCGTGATCATGCCTCATTTTAAAAATATAATTTCTTCCATAAATCGATCACAAATCCGAAATTAGGGTGGAGAAAATCATCGCCTTAGCTTCTCCGATGATTTGACGATTCTGATAATATTGCTAGCAACAATTCCGATCTATTTTTCCCTATTATAGATCCATTCAATTCCATAAATTTCCATGATATAAATATCGAATGAATTGAATAATCACAACGAATTACTTAGAGATTTACCACAATCACGATTAGAATCCACCCACGAAGAACGTGATGAAAATCTTCTTCGATTTGTTCTTCCTTTTTTTTCTTTCTTCTTCTTTTTTTTCTTCCTGCACGCCGCTGCTTGCTCTCTCTATTTCTCTTTTTTTTTAATGAACCGTGCACTTGTATTTTTTTAACCTAATATATATATATATATATACATATGGAAGTCGGTGTGGTACCGACTTCCTCAAAAATCGTGGGTCTCAGAGTGTTTTGGTTCACACAAAGGTGGCTCATGCCATGTTCGACAAGGGCATTCGAACATGGCTCAATAAGTTTAGGGCCTATTATTTAAAAAAAAATAATTAATATGTAGAATAATTATATGTTAAAAAATACAAAAGCGCCTATTTTAATTTTATGGTACAGAGTCTATTTTCTATCGTTTTTTAGTTGAGTCGATCCTGGGTTCACATGTACACAGATGAAATTTAAAGGTTTTTGTTTGCAAGGAGAGGATATTTTTATATTCAAAAAACACACAAAAAAACCCAAAATTTTTCTATTCATATAGATATCTCAACGATTTTTAAGATTTGACATTACACACATAATCAAAAAAATATATATGTTGTGTTTCATCTAACTATAAATACATTCGTTTTTCGATCATTTGATTTTTGTTTGTAGTATAATAACGCGTATTCAAGACAACATTATCTATATTAAGAGAAAACACGATTTTTTCAATAAAGTCTAAAACAAATTCACGTAACAGAATTATAATATTTTCAGGGTGAGTATGCATAACATCCATATGTTATATGGTTCAATTTTGAAAATAGCATATAATAATATTAACCACCTTTAATTATCTACAAACTCAAAAATTTAAGATTGTTATTATCATACATATAGAGTCCATGATTCATATTTTAGATGTGTGAAACAAAATATTAATCTCCTCACATACAAATAAATTTATCTCGAATATAAATTAAAATTTTTAATTTAATCTAAAAACTAATTCAAAAACTTATTTACACAATAATATATAGGATCATAACTATAATTTATGATGATGTAAAACAACATAACAATTATCAACTATAGCGGTGCTGATTTGGGATTTGCATTTGTGTATATAGTTGTTATATATTTTGAACTAATGAATTGATGAAATTAAAATTTTGAGTTATATTTATCATATTTTGTGGATATCTAAATTTTCAATATCTGTAAAAATATTTTGTTATTAATTTAATTTTTCGGTAAAATCATATATTCATATTTTAATATACCAAGAATTTATGAGGTAATTTGAATCTACGAAATAAAATTTTAAAAATCCTTATCCCAGTTAAATACGCCACGTCTTAATTTTCAACCGAATACGAATTAAATAAAACACAGACAACATACTGTATCTAAGAAAAAAAATATTGCTTAATTTTATCACACAAATCTAGTATCATGACTATTATTGTTGACTGAATCTGTTTAATCAAAATGGTCAAACAACGAATTATATAATTTTATGGTAAACTAGGGATTAACAAAAAGGAACAAATACAATAAGATAATATAATTTATTTGTTTAATAATGACAATTACACTAAGCACGAGAAGAAAAAAAATTTTGACTTTGAATTTATCCCCCACCTTGAATTAGCCAAATTAATATTGTCCTTCTATTTTATTCTAATAAATTATAGATATTACCATGACAAACTTTTAATTTCCATGGAATATATAATTTTTATTAAGTGATATATATATATTATTTTAAATTTCGATAGTCAATTAAAATGGTAAATATTTAATAATTTCTATTATTATTTTAAGAATACATGGTTTACCAAACTGAAATTTTAAAATATGACATTTACTTGAAATCTTAAGCAAATAAGGTTGAATATTTTAGAATTAGAAAGAGTAAATCTCGTATAAATTTTATTTTAAAATGTTAAAATTATAATATTTTAGTTTTATGTTGTTTTAAAATAATAAATAAATTATAAAAATATTTACAAATGAATCATCATGACCTATATTTTTAGATTAATTTTAATCAAGTATACATAAAAATAAGTTATAAGTTATTATTATATATAAAAATTACTTTATAGATATTTTTATAATAATATTCAATCTTACTCTAAACCATTAGGATTTTTACATAAAAATACAACTAAATTTTGTTTTATATGAAATTAGATTAAAATATAGGATGCACTGATAAATTAGGATGATTAATAGATAAAGAGATGAAGTAATCACAACATAGAACTTAATTAACTCATGGTTATAATAAAATTAGTAATATAATTATTACATCATCTTATATTTCGAACTAAAATAGATATAAATTGAGACGTGATCCGACTGTCCATAAATATGGCATACCGAAAACGTATTTGTCCATTGACCACTTTGAACGTGTATTTGCAAGTCACTATCTATTTTAAATATTTTAAGAAGAAATTAATACTATTAATATTTTTATTAAATTTTGGTTAATATAAATATCTTTAATTTCAAAATGGATGAAATACTTTATATATTTTACTCATCTTTGATAATTTTGTTTTAATTTTATATATATTACTTTGTTATTATTATTAAACAAAAATGACAATAATATGAATATAAAAAATTATAACATAGAAAAAGAGAGAATAAAACACTGGACGGAAAAAGAGAAAATATATTAGAAAAGAATACTACATATTACATAAACAAAAAAAAACTAATGGGCTTTTTTTAAAAATAAAAATAGAATAATTGGAAAAAAGGGAAAAAAAAAAAGAGGATTTGTGTTAATCACGTGCATTAAGATTCGGGTTAATGGATAATCACGAGGCTCATGTTGGTGGCATTAACGTAATTTTTTGGTCAACCTTTTGGCGCCGCAAGGAACAGTCAATTTCTTTTTACATTACCGTCATATTTGTTTAGTTTTTTACACTTCTGTTCATTCTATTTCAACCCCTTAAGTTTTTATTAATCACTATAAAGCCCCAAAAGTACAAAAACCAATTTGTCATGCCTTATTTATTTCTATATCGGCTAATTTTATTAGAGAGAAAATAATTATTATTCGTAGCTGACTTTCTTTTATTTCTTCTCAATTTAATTATTTTATCAGTGATCTCATGGGCCCCATAATATCAAGATTTAATTAAAAAAAAAGCATGAAGAAGGATGCTATTACTTGTACTTACGGTAGCATTTATAGGAGTACATTTTAATTTTCGATTATTTCTCAGGAATCTATTAGGGTTAAAATGATAAAATCTAAAAATTTAGGGCTATAATGAAAATAAATAATTTCTCCTTTTTCGCTTCCGTTTTATACTTTTATTGCCCATACTTTTCCTCTGTAAACCATTTTTCAGTTTCTCTGTTGCAGTTTATCTCAGACTCTCTCTCTCTCTCTCTCTCTCTCTAGCCTCCATGCCGGTCGCCGGCTAAAAATTTTCAACGGAAAATAGTTTCCGGCAGGTCATCGGAATGACCGGAGCCAACGAGATCCGAATTCAATCCGTTGGAGGTTCTGGGTAAGCTCGCGGAACATCTTTGTTTCTGGGTTAATGTTGCATGAATATGTTTCCTTCTTTTCGATTCTCTGTTCCGTTACCGAGATCCGCCTGATCTTAACTTTTGGATCTGAACCGATTTTCCTTTCTGGATTTTTTTTAAAAATTTTCGGTTTCGAATCTTTGGTTTGGATCTAGCTTTTCCCGTGTTGATAATATGTGGGGTTTGCATCGATTTGGCTGATAGCTTTGAATTCTTTGGATGAGATTTTAGCATCAGGTGATATTTATCTGAATTTCTGTGTTTTTTTTTCAGATGATTCTGGTTGCAATCGAAGGGAAAACGAGCCGATTCTTCTGACATTGGCATTTCGTTATTTCGGTAACTTAATTTTAGGTTTTCGGGTCCTGCATCGGTGATTAGGTTTTGACCCCTCGTTTCGATTTGGTTATCGAACCGTTTGATCCGGAGATCGATTTGAGTGACTGCTAAGAGTATCGAAGTTGAATCTGTCCAGTCTAAGACTGAAATGGATGTTATATGTCGATTATTCGAATTGATGAACACAATAAACAACTGGAGACATTTTGAGGGCTAAGATCGGCATCTGTTTTCCGGTTACTGGGACAATTTTTGTTCTTGAATCAGATTTGATTTCGTTTTGTTTGTGTTTGAGGAACCCATTATACTAGAATTGATTCAACAATCATGGTTTTGGGGCAATCTTGTGAGGATACAGTGGAGGATGAGGAGAGAATAGAAGTTTGTGTATCTGAGGTGAATTCAAGGGCACGAGTGAACGATGGTCGTATCCGATTGGGACCAAGTGACTCACTTCTCCCGGGTCTTATCGATGACGTTGCCTTAAATTGTCTTGCGTGGGTTCCGAGATCGGATTATCCTTCACTATTGTGTGTTAACAAGAAGTACAATAGGTTGATGAAAGGTGAATATTTGTTCGGGTTGAGGAAACAAATAGGGATTGTCGAGCATTTTGTGTTTATGGTTTGTGATCCGAGAGGATGGTTAACGTTTTCTCCCGTGAAAAAGAAATGGATGGTGCTACCTAAAATGCCTTGTGACGAATGCTTTAATCACGCAGATAAAGAGTCGTTAGCTGTTGGTGATGAACTTTTGGTTTTCGGGCGAGAGTTATTCGACTTTGCTATTTGGAAGTATAGCTTGAAGTTTCACAGTTGGATCAAATGTGAAGGAATGCATAGACCTCGATGCTTGTTTGCATCGGGAAGCGTTGGTTCGATTGCCATTGTTGCTGGTGGAACCGATAAGAACGGTAATATATTGGCTTCAGCTGAGCTTTACGATTCGTCATCAGGTACGTGGGAAATGTTACCAAACATGCACTCGCCTCGTAGATTATGCTCGGGATTTTTCATGGATGAGAAATTCTACGTGATTGGCGGGATGTCAAGCCCTACAGCCTCGTTAACTTATGGTGAAGAATTCGATTTTGAAACCAGAAAATGGAGAAAAATCGAGGGTATGTACCCGAATGTGAACCGTGCAGCTCAGGCGCCACCTCTTGTTGCGGTGGTGAACAATGAGCTATTCACGCTCGAGTATCACACGAATATGGTGAAGAAATATGACAAGGCGAAGAACGCGTGGAACGTCATGGGAAGGCTTCCACGGATGACAGATTCATCAAACGGCTGGGGCTTGGCGTTTAAACCGTGCGGGGATAAACTGTTGGTGATTGGTGGTCAACGGGGTCCTGAAGGCGAAGGCATCGTGGTAAACTCGTGGTCGCCCAATTCAAAGACGATCGACGGGAATTTGGACTGGAAAGTGCTCGGCGTTAAGGAAAACGTCGGCGTTTTTGTGTATAACTGCGCTGTGATGGGCTGTTAAAAGAGTTTCAGACAAATTAGTTCATTACATCATCTCTTCTCTTCTCTTTCCGGGTTAGTTCAATTATCTCTTCTTATGTTTTTTTTCTTGTCTGTGTGTTGGGATTTGATTTTGTTTTTCTGCATTTTTTTACTTGTTTGATTTTTACTTTTCTTACTCATTCATCATTTAACTGAATAAACAAACAAACAAACAAACAAATAATTTTAACTGTTGGGTTTAATCTGATGGATGATTCAACAATTCTGTTCGTTTCTTGCGACTCAAGTTATCTTCTCTATGTAGCCCTCGCTTTTTACCTTGTTACATAAGTTAGGGTTAGCCGTGGAGTTGTTGATTACCCAAGCAATAGTATTTTTTATCCGTATTATCGTGTTTATAAGAATTTTGTATAAATTAAAATTCAAGTAATTAACTAATTAAACATTAATAAATATTTATATAAGGAATGACAATAACATAAATATAACAAAAAATCTAATAATATTTAATTGCTTCTCTATGTAGCCCTCGCTTTTTACCTTGTTACATAAGTTAGGGTTAGCCGTGGAGTTGTTGTTGATTACCCAAGCAATAGTATTTCTTATCCGTATTATCGTGTTTATAAGAATTTTGTATAAATTAAAATACAAGTAATTAACTAATTAAACATTAATAAATATTTATATAAGGAATGACAATAACATAAATATAACAAAAAATCTAATAATATTTAATTCAAATTTATAATTTTAGGTAACTTCAAGGATATGATAGGCTATATGTATATATTCGGTTCTGCAATGTGAAGTAATATGATTTTATTATCTAAATTTGATGTGGATTATCCTGATTTTTGAATTTTCGGGATGAATTCCAAAAATTCCATCATATCAAATCACCAATGTGAAGTAATATGATTTTATTATCTAAATTTGATGTGGATTATCCTGATTTTTGAATTTTTGGGATGAATTCCAAAAATTCCATTATATCAAATCAGATGTTTTGGGTATTTTTTTCAATTCTAATATAATATTGGATTTAAGTGTCCATATAATGAAGGATAAATAAAATTATAAAATATAATGGATTTTCATTTTCTTTTTGTTTTCTGATTTCAAATGGGACTATATCAAAATCATTAATCGATTTCTTATTGATCGTAAATATTATAAATATTCCTTTTTCATTAATATTATAAATCTTTATTGACAAAATAATAAAGCATGTAATTTAAATATGCTCAGTGGATCTCTTAATCTTATCTTTTTAGAAAGATAATCTTCTTTTATCTACGCGACCTCCAAGATGCCAACATGCCAACATCTATATATACACACATTAATGTATCTGTTCATGTCTCTCTCAATATATATATGTTATAATTGTCCTTTTATATTATAAATTTTAATTTTATATTAGCAACATAAATACATATAATCTTCATTAAAAAAAACTTAAAAATGCTTAATATTTGGATAATTTATTACTTTGAATATAATATTTCATTTTAATATTCAAATTATACATGATTCGTGTTTAATACTGGAACCTTCTAAAATCATCAAAAATTACTGTGTTACATCATCTGTAGATATATAATTTGAAAACTCATTTTTTTACAATTTTTTCCAAATTATAGATATTAAAAAATGAAATATTGAATTTCTGGAAATTAGAAATTGTCTTTCCAAATCATAAAACTCAGTGCCGCATATTTCATTTAATATAGGACAACCTCCAACCGTACTAAATTTGTGAAAGCTCAAACAATTTAATAGAATAAAGAATCGAAATATAGGAATTAAAAATATTTTTTAATATATTAAAATAAATAAATACATAAACTGTAAAATTTAAGTTAGATTTAATATAGCCAAAATATTTGCAAAAAACACTATATTAATAATATAAATTTACATAGATTAATCTAATTAATTGAATTTGTTGATAATATAGATGATGGTTAACTTGTTTGTTAATATAAAATTCAAAATGTTATAAGTTTATATACTTCACCGTTTAAAAACTAAAATTAAATATTTATTAAAGAGAAATCATAATCTTATACAAACACATATTATATGGTGATAATTAATAATGAATATGTCCTTGCATGGGGCATTGAAAAATAATATACGGATATTCGAGTCCTTATTTCTATCAATTAATAAGATTGTATGATAATAATGAAACAAAATCTTCAATCTCACACCTACAAGAAAGGTACGCTTATTTCAAATTGAAGTCAAAATTGCTTTATTCATGAAAATGATTACTCTATTTTTTTTTAATAAAGAAAGCTATGATTCTTCCAAATAGGCCATATAATTCTATAATATATAAGAAAATTACTTTTTTTCAGGGGATTTATTCGAAATGAAGTTCAAATATATGTCACAATCCTTTGTTCTTTCGTGTTTACTATATATATATATATATATATCAATTTAATTTGTTATTTTATTATATTTTATACATTCTATATTTTCAATATCTTGTAAAATTTAATAAAATTTATGGTTTAATAATATTGTATATTAAAAATAAAATGAGTAAATTAAAATATATATATTTATTTATTGTAATTTAATTTTTGGATGTTAAATCCATATTTAGAAAAAATAAAATTTTGCATGATCAAACTAAATAGATGTTAAGTTATCTGATTTTGCTAAAATGTATAATCAAAATATAAATATGAAAAATTTGGAATTTTTTTTCACCAAATATATTTTATTTTATAATTTTAAATGTATTAAAATTTCATGGCTTACAAAAACTTTACTTTAATTTTAAATGTATTATATAAACAAATAATATCTTACAAAAACTTTACTTTAATTGATATATCGATATAATTTTATTATTATGACTCTAAAAATCTGTATGAAATGAAATAAATTATATATATTCTATACCTGTTAAATTTAAAAATATAATTGGTTTATTGATATAATTTATTATTGTAACCGTAAAATTAGCATCCAAATTTGTATTTGATTAACCTCTAAATATTATATAATAATCTACAAATTATATATATTTTAATCAATTTTATAATTTTATAAAAAAAATAAAAATTTACTTATAATTTTATAATATAGTTTTTTTCTTCAAACTAGCGAAGAAAACTAACAACAAATATTAACAAATATTGAAAATTTTGTTTAATTATGGTGGAAATAGAAGTTTTCAACGAAAACACCTATAATCCAACAAAAACTTGGATTTTTAGTTCGAATTATTAAATTTGTTTATTTATTATCATGTTTATTCAAATAATGTTAAACACAAGTATTATTTATTGTTTGAATTAGATAATAGTATTTGTGAGTATTAATCATTAATGTTGAAGAAGTGAGACGTAAGAGTCACGAATATGAGATGCTGATGAAAAAACGTGCAAGTGGCTTATCACATTGCCACACACCATTATTATCTCTCTTATATTTTGTCTTTCCCTTTAAAAGAAAATCCATTTATACGAAATTTAATAGACACAAAAATATAAATAAATTCCCATTTTTATATTTAACATCAATTTCAAGTAAGATTGATGTTATTGTGAAATCCAATAGTTATTGTGAAAGAGCCGATTCATGTGTCCTATTTCATATTGACAATTGACATTTTTGGACATATAACAAGAAAAGTCTAATTTAAGATGATAGTATTAGCACAAAGGACATAAATGTAATTTACTCCATTAGGGTTTCATATTATCTTGTATATATATATCATAACTGATGTAATTCATGTTGGAATCAATATACGAAATCCCTTTCTACATGGTATCAGAGCGCTGATCCGAACCCTAACCCTAGCTATCACCACCGCCGCCGGCCACCTCTCTTCTCCTTTCTCCTCACCGCCGCCGGCCCTTACACCCTAACCCTACCCTTCCCGTCGGCCCTCTCAACCCTAAACACCCTCACCGTCGGCCACTCCCACTCAAAACCCTAACCCTAATTTTTCGTTCGAACGCCCCTACCCGCCGTCGGTCATTCCCAACCTTCTCTCTCAATCCCGGCTCCACCATCCCTCCCTCGTCCCAAAGCGTGGCTACTTGTTATTGCATTGCGGTCGCCCCTCCCCCCAGCATCAGAACCTCGATCTACTCCTAGATCTAACCTTAGATCCAAACTTCAGCCGTACCCGACCGGGCGCTACTATACTACCCGATCGGGCACTTCCAATAACTACCCGAGCATCTCACATTTTGCCCTACCCGACCGGGCACTCATACACTACCCGATCGGGCACCTTCCTACGGCTTTCAAAACTCACCTATGGCTACCACCTCCGCTGCTAATGCAACTCCGGCGTTCAACGTAAATGATAAACGGAGGATAAATAATATTTATTTCGTTTTAAATTTGAATATTTGGTTTAGAATTAATATTTACATTAGTTGAATATGATCCAACAACATAAGGTATAATAAAATCTAGATCTATGAACTTTCTAAAATATGTATAATTTTCAATCCAAAACTGTAATTCAAAATATAATTTTATTGCTCAATATAATTTTTTAATAATTAGACAAATTTAATCCGAAATTAGATATAGAAATGATTAAAAGAAATAAAGGAATATAGCATAAAAAATATCAAACTATTTTATTTTAGTCTATAAAACATGAATTATTATTTTCAACCTAAAAAATCCAAACTTATTTTTTTACCTTAAAAACATTAACTTTAGGAATATAGTGTAGAAAATATCAAACTTTTTAATTTGTGTCTATAAAACACAAATTATTACTTTGAACCTAACAATTTTGAATTTTTAAATTTTATCTAAAAACACAAACTTATCAAATTAATCGTATCCATACACAAACACAAGCACTAAATCATATTTTAACTCTTTCAATTTTGAAGTGTTGTCTAAAAAAATACAAATTTATCAAATTAATCATATCCATACACACACTAACTCTTGGTAAATCCAATTTTAACCCGATTTCAATCCGAATTCGAAATGAAAAAAATCCAAATTTGAATAAATTTCAACTCGAAATCTGAATTCAACTCAATTTCAAACCGATTGCAACCGGAAATCCAAATTTCACCCAATTTGAACAAGAATTTCAACTCAAAATCCAATTTCAACCTAATTTCAACCGGATATCCGAATTCCATCTAATTTTAATAAGCATTTCAACAAAAAATGAAATTCGAATCAATTTCAACTCGAAATTTGAATTAACCTAATTTTAACCCGATTTCAATCGAAAATCCGATTGAATTTGGATTTCGGATTGAAATGTTATTGAAATACGTACTAAAATTTGGTGGAATTTGAATTTTTGGTTGAAATTGGGTTGAATTCAGATTTCGGGTTGAAATTCTTGTTGAAATTGGGTGAAATTCTGATTTTTGGTTGAAATCATGTTAAATTGGGTTGAGTTCAAATTTCCGATTGAAATTGGTTCGAATTTGGATTTCTTACTAAAATTTAAAATGGACTGAAATTCTTTCTAAAATTGGGTGAAATTCGAATTTTCGATGAAAATTAGATTGAAATTCGGGTTGTTTTTTGTTGAATTTGGATTCGGGTTGAAATCGGGTGAAATTCGGATTTTATTTTGAAACCGGTTGAAACTCTATTGAAAAATAATTCTACATCATAAACACTATAGGAAGTTTAACAAGAGTTAGTGTTTGTGTATATATATGATTCATTCGATAAGTTTGTGTTTTTTTAGACAAAATTTAAAAATTCAAGATGTTTAGGTTAAAAGTAATAATTTGTGTTTTATAGACAAAAATTAAAAAGTTTGGTGTTTTCTACACTATATTCCTAAAGTTAGTGTTTTTAAGGTAAAAATAATAAATTTGAGATTTTGTTAAATTAAAGATAATAATTCATGTTTTATAAACTGAAATAAAATAGTTAGATCTTTTTTTATGCTATATTTCCAAAAAATAAAAATAGACCCAACACAATAACTAACCAATAAATCAATTGATTTTGAATTTATAGTTTAATTGATTAGTTGATAATTTTTTTTAATACAAAAAATCTAGACATCTTAACACTATCGATAAAATGTTAGATTATAAACTTTCTAAAATAGATATTATTTTCAATAAAAACTAAACTTTTTAATAAGCAATTTATTTATACTATCGATCCATTATAATTTTTTCATTTGACAATAAAGATATACAATTGACTTTTTTTAGAAAAAAACTATAGCCAACACAATAACTAACCAATAGATCAATTGAGTTAAGGTTTTAAATTTATTGTTTTGTTATAGTGGTGGATTTTTTTTCATTTTATTTAAATAAATTATTTTATTAAATTATAAATAATTATTGAAAAAAATGGATGCAAAAAATACAAAGCAGAAAATTAATGTGAGATGAAATTTGTATATGTGGATATCAAAGCAAGAGAGGAAGAATGAATAAAAACAAAAGAAATAAATGGAAATAGATTTGTCACACACACATATGTATAATCATAAGTATATTATTATTAACAATACATATGTCCTTTCCAAACAAAAATGGATGTTAACATCAAAATTTAAGCATAAGATAAGGCCAACATTTGTTCAACCATTAATAACATGACAAATTTAATTTTAACATCAAAATTGGCAAATAAATCAATAAAGAAAAAAAAAAGATAGCACTTTGAAGAGAGAAGTGGGCAAAATTTTCAGCAACAGTAGAAGTAGGTCCCTCTCTCTCTCCATCTCTCTCTCTCTCTCTCTCTCTCTCTTCATACCCAATAAATGAGAATCATGCCTTTCCCTCTCATTCGCCATGCCTTTTTTTCTTCTCCTTCCTCTAAATCCCATTTACAACTCAAACCCACTATCTTCCATCATAAGCACAGTTCTCAAGAATACAGTTTGATGCTTCATCTTTCTTTCTTTGGCAAATTTGAGTTATGGGTTTTTCAGATTTTTCAAAAATTTTGTGTTTTATGAATTAAAGTTTGATCCTTTTTGTGATTTTGATCGTGGGTTTTCTTGTAGTTATGGGTTTTTGTTTGTTGTGTTGTGGAGTGTAACGGCTGTTTCATACTTTCGAGCAAATTATGGAGCTAGAGAAGCTTTTATTCTTCAGTTTTGTTTGAACTTTTTTAAAAAAAAGCTTACTTTGAGGTTTGGTTTCATTAAGTTCTCCTTTTGTGCTTTGTTCATTGTAAAAACTCGAAGAATTTCTTCATCTTTTTTTTTTTGCTTTTGGGTAGAAATTTGAATTTGGGGGTTTTCTATTAGACCGGGAAAAAAAAAAAAGAAATAAACTTTGAATTCTGTTTGTGAAGTGATGAGTAATGAGGAAAAGCCTCTTAATGTTGGCTCAAGCCATGGTGATGATATCTTTCCTGTTTCAAATCAGGTACCCTTTTTCTTATGCTTACATTTTTTGTTCATTTGATGAATCTCAGATTCAAAAGCTTTCATCTTTGGATGATCTTTTATCTGGGTATTGTTAAAAAGGATTAATTATGTACTAAAGAATTGAGATCCGAAGGAGATATGTTTAGTGATTCATAATATTTTCCTTTCTATATATAATATATATATATTGCGTGAATGGAACTGTAACTGAACTCTTAAAGACTTATTTGCGTGTATGGAAAGTCCAAAGTGAATCTTTTTTGGGTTAATTTCGTGTTGATGTGAAACTGAGATGATCAAGAATATCTTCTGATGAACAGATGAGTTGTTTTAAGAATCATTAACGTTAGATTTGTGACTGTAACTCAAATGATTCCCAAGTAATCTTAAGATTAGTTCATCCTCAAGAACATGTTTTTTTTTTTTGGGTAAATTTGTTTGATTTCATTACTAACATTTGTTTGTTTTTTTCCCTCCTAAGGATATGGAAAAGCCTTCTGTGATAACAGAAGAAAGAAGTGATACTACAAATGCTCAACAATGGAGGCGAAAGAATCTGTCATTACAAATACCAAGAAGAACAGTTACAGTTTCATCTGAAGATTCAGTTGTAATAAAAATGTCTCCAACACCAAGAAAGGTTAATTTTGCTTTGACAGAGACTTCTCCAGCTCCATCTTCTGCTGCTTCTTCGCGCGGTAGATCATCTTTGAAGAATCTACTGCCAAAAGTTGGATTCAAATCAAGAATCATTTGTTCCGATATCGAAAAAGGATTAGAAGAGATTTCTTCGCCTTCTGGGGTTCATGAAAAAGCTTCAATATCGAGATCGTTATCACTTTCAAAGATCTTTACTCCTAGGATTAAGAGAACTTCATCTTTACCAGTCACTCCAATGACTCAATCAAATTCAGAATCAGTTCATGGAGGAGGAGGAGGAGGAGGAACTACCATTGTTTCTCAAAATTCTTCTGTAAGCCCTTTTTGTTGTATTTGAAAATGACTTAATAAGGTAAAATTAAAGGGTTTTTCGAAATCTTTTTTCGGTTATTTCTTGGTTTTTGCAGGGGAAAGAGAGTCTGAAGATAGCTCGATCGTTTTCAGTTCCTGTTAATGGAAAAGATAAAAGCATAAAGAGAATGGATTCATTCTTTAGAGTAATTCCTACTACTCCTAGAGATACAATGCCAGATGAATCACCGCCTGGTAACGCTGGTAAATTCACGTGACAATTCATGTTATGATAAGTTGTCCCACATCAGCTAGGACATGAACTTTGGGACTTGTATATATGGTGTTGGGCAACCCTAAACTCTTGAGCTAGCTTTTGGGATTAGTTAGGCCCAGCCCATATTTGTCAATTCATTCGTTCTTACGTTTTACTCTCAAAATATAGAAAAAACTCAACTTTATCATACAGAAACAAGCAATGCAGACGGGGAAGATATACCCGAGGACGAGGCTGTTTGTAGGATTTGTTTAGTGGAGCTTTGTGAAGGAGGCGAAACGTTAAAAATGGAATGTAGTTGCAAAGGAGAACTTGCTCTTGCTCATCAAGAATGTGCCTTTAAATGGTTTACCATTAAAGGAAACAAAACATGTGATGTCTGCAAACAAGAAGTTCAGAATTTACCTGTCACACTCTTAAGAATTCAAAGTACTCATTCACGAAACTCCACACGAAATCTAACTCATCTACACGATGTATCTGGATATCGGTAAATTCTCAATCTCTTATATTACGATTAAACATTCTCCGGTTTTTTTTCTAGAGCTGTAAAATGAGTTGTTGGCTCGCGAGTTAGCTCTAACTCGGATCATATTTGAGCGAATCGAGCTGACGAGCTGAGCCGAAAACAAATTAGAGTTTAGGCGAGTTGGCTCGCGAGCTCACTAGCTGGCTCACGAGCTGGGTACAAAAGCACATATTTTTTTATTTTTAATATTATATATATTCTTTGCATTTATTAAATATTATTTAAAGGAAAAATTTACATATAATAATATTATTACCAAATTAATATAATTTTTTTAACAAATAAAAAAATAAAATATTTTAATAACTATTATAAAAAATATGTTTAATAATATTCGATATTTTATTTAATTTTCGATATATTTATTTTCTAATTAGCATTTTTTATATTTAATAACTTTATTTTATATATTTTATTTGATTTGTCGAAGAAAAATATATAATATTAATATATTATAATTATTTTAACTTAAATAGTCTAGCTCACGAGTCAGCTCGTTTTAGACGAGTTAAAGACGAGCTGAGTTGAGCTGATTTGAGCCGAGCCAGCTCATTTTACACCCCTTTCAACGGTAAATCCAACCCTTTTTAATCATTAGACTATGGATATAGGTAAATTCTCAATCTTTATATTACGAGTAAACATTCTCGGGTTTTTCAACGTTAAATCCAACCCTTTTTTAAACATTAAACTCTGGATATAGGTAAATTCTCAATCTTTATATTACTCGTTGTTCTACGAACAATGTCAAAGGCTTAACTAGAGATATACTTCAAAAAAAAGGTTGAAATGTTGTGTAATTTCCATTCATTTCGCAATAAAAGTCTTTACGAGTAAACATTCTCGGGTTTTTCCTCGGTAAATCCAACATTAAACTCTGTTTAAAGCCTAAAAAAGTGATTAAATTTGATTCTACTCTTCATTTTTCTCAGGGTTTGGCAAGAGGTACCAGTTCTGGTAATCATAAGCATGCTTGCATATTTCTGCTTCCTTGAGCAACTCCTGGTATATACTTTTGTTACTGTATTGTCTCTTCAAATCTAAATCATTAACCATGGAAAAACATTCAAATATATATATATATATATATATAATTCATATCCAGGTTGAGAAAATGGGGACGGGCGCGATTGCTATATCGCTGCCATTTTCTTGCATTCTTGGCCTTCTTGCATCCATGACTGCATCCACCATGGGTATGTTTTTGAGACAAATTTTCACTGAATGATCTTTGTAGAATAGAATTATATTGAATATTTGAGGATAACATTTCGTATTAACCTCGACTCTTTCTGATTTTTGTAAGCAGTTGTAAGAAGATTCGTTTGGGTTTACGCTTCTGTTCAATTTGCTCTCGTCGTTCTCTTCGCCCATGTATTTTACTCTGTGGTTCGTACTTTCTAACGCCTCTCTTTTCATCTCGCATTGCACGCGTAAAAGTAACATTTTTGAGATCTTTGGAGTAAAAGTCAATAGTAATTTTGTTATATTGTGTTGTCTAACGCCTCTCTTTTATCTCGCATTTCACGCGTAGAAGTAACATTTTTGAGATCTTTGGAGTAAAAGTCAATAGTAATTTTGTTATATTGTGTTGTCGAAATCAATCATCAACTCATTTACATATTATGTAGTTGTGGTTACTCTTGAACTAGCTTTGAGTACGGTTTTGAATTGAGTTAGATCTAAATTCATTTTGAGTTCGTTTTTGAGTTGAGTTAGATCGGTTTAATTCATTTTGATTTTAATATTTCGAAGTTAAGCATCCAATTGTTATATGCATATTCGAGCACCAAATTTGTATTGTTCTAGGACCATGCACATCTCAATTGAATGCTTCACATCTAAATATTCTAATTAAGATGAACCAACTATTGAGATTAAGTCAAAATGAATTTGGATCTAACTCGACTCAAAAGCTATTTCAAAAGTTCAAAATTACCTAAAACCATATATATACATATATATAAATAAATATATCAACAAAGTTATGTTGTGTTATCTTATATCGGCTAAAATATAAATGATATATTCATATATATGGTTTTGAACAACTCTAAATTCTTGAATTAGCGTTCAGATTGAATTAGATCTGAACCCATTTGATAAATTTGGAATATATGATATAAAAATCCAAAATCTTTGAGATATTTATGGTTGAAAAAACGAGTTTTGATCATTTTCAGGTGGATTTGCAAGCGGTTCTATCGGTTCTTCTAGCGACATTCGCAGGGTTTGGTGTTTCGATATGTGGAAGTTCAATCTTGGTTGAGTTTGTGAGATGGAGAAGGAGATGGCGACTGAGGCGGCTGCAACGACAGTTAAATGACGGTGAGCCACCGCACCAACCGATGGCTGCAACCGCCGCAACCGCCGCCACCGAGAACCAACAAGTGGCCATCCATGGAAATTGATATCACAATTGTTAATGTTTTGTGATTTGTGTAAAGAAGAAAGAAACAAAATACATAGGCTTTGAGAATTTAAAGTTTGTGCTTTTGTAATAGTTTTTATATGCTTTGGCTTTCTTCTAATGAATGTTCAAATATATATGGGAATTATGGTAAATTTAGACCAAAAGAAAAAGAGTTTAAAAGTTAAATGAGTTGTTTATTTGTCTTTTTGTTATAAAGATCTTGAATTTGGCTTGTCAATAACTAAGATATAGTTTTGGTTGTTTAAGAAATTTTCAATTTTTTAATTGTTTTTTTCCGAAATATTTTGATGTAACATCTAATTAATAGTCAATGTAACATCGTATCTTAGAGTGTCATTTGGGTCGTTTTGGTCCGAGCCCGCAATAAGTTGACTGAAAATGGGCTCGAGATGGCCCGGTCTGAACTTGAACGAGCTTGTTATCTTAACGTCGCAATTTGGCCCGTCGAGTTTTTTAGGAACGAGCGCGAGCTGATATTTTCAACATTTAAAAAAATGTTTTGAAAAACTAATATTATTAAAAAGTAATATATTAGTATAAATACACAATAAACGTTTCGCAAAATACTTGAATGGGGAGAATATCAGAGATATCCTCGTAGGATTAAAGTACTTCACACATATCTTCGTAATCCTAATGGAAAAAATTGGAGAAAAAAAATATATGTACCATTATATTTTGTTAGTAAAAACACATACGGTTTTGACATTTTTGTTTGTGAGAGGAGGGAAACGAAACCTATTTCAAATTTGAGAGAAAGAAAACGAAGTTGAGAGCGATTTCCTTCCATTTTCGAGTGACTTGTTTCTATTTTCGAGCGTTTTCAGCAATTTTGAACGTTTTTCAGCAATTTCCGAGCGATTTTCAACAATTTTTAGCCAATTTCAGTGATTTTCAGTGATTCCTAGCAATTTTGAGCGTTTTTAGCGATTTCTGGTGATTTCGAGCGATTTTCGACGATTTGACAGTGATTTCTGGCAATTTCGCGCGATTTCCGAGCAATTTTCGGCGATTTCCGACGATTTTCGAACAATTTCCGGCGATTTCGGACGATTTCCGATAATTTTGGGTTGCACTATGTCGTAGGGTCGAACTGGGTCGTAAGATCGAACTGGTTCGCATGGTCACAGGGTCAATGGGTCGCAGGGTCGTAGGGTCGCACTGGTCGCTGGGTTACAGGGTCGGGTCGCTGAGTCACACGGTCGCAGGGTTCTAGGTCGATGGGTCGTAGGGTCGGGTCGTTGAGTCACAGGGTCGCACTAGGTCGCTGGGTCGCTGGGTCGGGTCACTGAGTCACAGGGTCGCAGGGTCAAACTGGGTCGCAGGGTCGCAGGGGTATTTTGGGAATATCAATATTTATAAGGGTATTTTTGAAGTTAATTTTTTTAGGAAGGATATTTTTGAAGCAATTTAGCCCTACGATGATGTTTTTGAATTTCTCCTGAATGAATATCACGTTAAAGTAGTATAAAATTAAAAACATTACATAATCAAATTAAAATACACCAATTGAAACTTCAAAATCAATCATTTGTGAGTCTCCTCCGTCGTAGCTACCGTCGTGACAACGCTAGACTCCAAACCATCTAAATTATCATATACATTCGTTAAACAAATTAAATTTAAAAAATGATTTAAAAATAAAATATTAAGTTCAAACTTAATTGCTACAATACAAATATTAAAAGATTATATACTTACTTACCATCTTCGGTATACCAAATAACTACGATCAAACACAAATTAACGTTTGGACATGAGAAGGTAACAAACGACTTCTATATTTGTTGAGCACCGAAAATCAATACTAAATGAAGACTTCGAAGCCATTGTAGTAATTAATAGGAACGCTTAGAATGTTGGACGTCGTTAATGACAATTCTCTACCGTAAAGTTCGGAATTCCAAAATGCAATACATCTTAATCCGATGCATGTGTATCTTAGGTTCTTTCAAATATTTATCTAAACCTGATCCCAATCCATCAATGTAATCTATAATATGCACATAACCTACAATGTGCTCCTAACCTACAATTACATAGGGAACAAACAACCGTGAACTTGGCTTGTCAAAGGACCATATACCACAAATTAGGCTTATTAAAGGAACCATTCTCCTAAGCCGTCCACCACGACCCTAAACCGTGAACTAGGTATCTTCAACATAGAAACAAAAAAGAATGATAAACTCAAACACATATCTTCTATGAGTTTGTCGACGAGGCAAGAGGCGATAGGAGTGTCGAAAGGAGATAGTATGTATCAAATGATGGTACTATCTTCTATGAGTTAGACGGCGATGCAAGAGATGATAGGAGTGTAGAAGTCAGGTAGTGTGTGTCGAACGATGGGAACACGTGCTTGGAGATAGTCGACATGTCAGACACTTCTCTGCCTTCAGGATCTTCCATCTTTGACGTCGATAGAGAACACGTGCTTGGAGATAGTCAACATGTCAGAGACTTCTTTCCATCGGGATCCTCCATCACCGAGATGGGAACATAGAATCTTCTTATAAAGTTACTCGTAACTCACAATGTCCAACGGAAACAGGACGAAAAATGCGTCCTAAATCATAATTTACATATTTTAGAAATATTAATAAAATTAATAAAAAAGGAAAAACAGTCTATTCCCCTCGAAAATACTATTTTAGTCATATTCCCCTTGATTTTGACCCTCATCTAATTTCTCCTTCGATTTTTAGTTTTCATGTGATTCCCCTCAATTATCAAAAATTTGCCTAAAACCCCTCCGTTATTTGCCCGTTAATTATCTGTTAATCGATCCGAATTTGACTCGAATTTGATCTAATATTGACCCAATTTTGACTTTAATTTTGACTCGATTTTTAACATGAATTTGTAATTAATTTTAACACAAATTTTAACGATAAATCAAGTTATTATTCAGTTTATCGATTTCCTTGATTTAACTGATTTCGAGTAAAACTGAGTACGGTTTTTTTACTTGAAATCAATTTAACAGTCCGATTAACTCGATTTGATCCGATTTTGATACAATTAACAAAAATATATTCAATTTTGATTCGAAATTAATTAAATCGAATAAGTAACACTATTCTGATGAAATTATCTAAAAATTAACATTTATTGTTTGTGTGTAGTAAAGTCACATCTAGTTTACTAAAATATACCATTTAAAATTAAATCGGTCAAAATTAAGTACAAGTTCAGATTAAAATCGAGTCAACATCGAGGTCAAAATTGGATCGGTTTCGGGTTAAAACCGAATCAAATTTGGGGATACAATTGGGGTTAAAATCGAGTAAAAATTGATCCCGAATCCGACCCAATTTTTATCCAAATTTGACCCCAATTTAACTCAATTTTAACCCTAAACCGATCCAATTTTGACCCAATTATGGCCTCAATTTTGACTCGATTTTAACCCAAAGTTTACTTAGTTTTGATCCGAAATTTACTTAATTTTAACCCGAATATCGACAATAAATCAAGTTAATTGTTCAATTTAATTGATTTTGAGTCAAAGTTGAATACAATTTTGTTAATTATATCAAAATAAGATCAAATCGAGTTAATCGGTTTGCTCCGATTTGACCCGAATTCGATCCAATTTGTATCCAAATTGTGATCCCAATTTTGACTCGATTTTAACTCGAACTTGTACTTAATTTTGACCCGATTTAATTTTAAATTTTATATTTTAGTAACTAGATGTGAATTTACTATACACATAAACAATAAATGTTAATTTTTAGATGATTTCATCAAAATCAAGTTACTTATTCGATTTAATTAATTTCAAATAAAAATTGAATATGGTTCTGTTAATTGTATAAAAAATCGGATCAAATCGAGTTAATCAGACCGTTTAATTAATTTTAAATAAAAAATCATACTCAATTTACTCAAAATCAATTAAATCAAGTAAATCGATTAAATTGAATAATTAACTTGATTTATTGTTAAAATTACGTAAAAGTTCTGGTTAAAATTAAATACCAATTCGGGTTAAAATTGAAATCAACATTAGATCAAATTCGGTCAAAATTGAGTGAAATTCGGATCAAAATTAAAGTGAAAATTGAGTTAATATTGAATCAAAATCGGATCGATTAACGGATAAAATTTTATGTAAATTTTTTATAATTAAAAGGAAAATCGAATAAAAACTAAAAAAAAATTGGATGATGATGAAAATCAAAAGAGGAATAAAAATAAAGGCAATATTTTCGGTAGAAAATAGTGTTTATTCGTAAAAACAATTGGATTATTTTTATGAAAAGAATTGAATTATTAAAAATAAAAAATAAAATAAAAAACGCTCTCTGACTAAGTACAGTCATGACATAACCCCTGAACTCCACGGCCGCCTCATTTTCTCCGACCTAAACGCCCGCCGCCTCATTTTCTCAGACCTAAACTCCACCGCTAAATGCCCGCCGGTAAATTTCTCAGGACCTACCGGACCTACCGGATTTTATTTTGACGGTAGGGTTTATAGAAGAAGCAGAGCTAAGATGACGAAAATGGTTCGGAGGATGGCTCCTTTCGCATCAGCTTCTGCTTCAGGTTTTTTTCATTCTTACACTCTGAACACCGTCTTACGTTGTCGGAGATTGAATTTTTCTTGTGTTAGAGATGGCAGTGATAGATTGAAACTTAGGTTTCATGATAGTAATGTCGATTGTGCTGTTGCTCTGTTTCATCAGATGGTTCGATCTCGTCCTGTTCCTTCCATTGTTGATTTTACTATGCTGTTGAGCGCAATAGCCAAAACGCAACGCTATGATGTTGTAATTTCTCTTTGCAAGACGATGGAATTACACAGGGTTCCAAATGATGTTTACACTTGGAACATTCTGATGAACTGTTTCTGCCGCTCAAATCAAGTGGCTTTAGGCTTTTCAGTTCTGGGTAAAATTATGAAACTTGGTTATGAGCCTGATATTATCACATTCACTACCCTTATCAATGGTTTGTGCATAAAAGGTGAACTTTCTGCAGTGTTGAGCCTTGTTGACAGAATGGAAAAGGAGGGATATAAACCTGATGTTGTAACATTTACCACTGTTGTCAAAGGACTTTGTGTCCAAGGTAGAGTTTTTGAGGCAATAGAGCTTGTTGACGAGATGCTAAAGATAGGTTGTCAACCCAGTGCAGTAACTTATGGATCTGTTGTAAATGGAATCTGTAAGTCAGGGGATTCTGCTTTGGCTTTGAATTTTCTTATGATGATGGAGGATAGGCGTATTGAGGTTGATGTCGTAACTTACAGTATGGTTATTGATAGTCTTTGCAAATGTGGACATACGGATGATGCATTAGACCTTTTTAGAAAGATGGAAAGCAAAGGAAAACTACCAAATGGTGTTACCTACAACAGTTTGATACATGGCCTTTGTATTTCGGGTAGATGGAACGATGTTGCGGGATTAGTGAGGGATATGATCAGAAGGAGAATCGTCGTAGATGTTGTCTTTTTCAATATATTGATTGATGCTTTCGTTAAAGAGGGAAAGTTTCTAGAGGCTAAAGAAATTTGGGAGGAGATGATCCAAAGAGGTTTAATTCCAAATACCATTACTTATAATTCATTGATCAATGGGTTTTGCATGCATGATAATCTAGATGTGGCAAAACAAACGTTTGATTCTATGATTTCCCAGGGATGTGTTCCAAATGCAGTGACTTTTAATGCTCTCATAAACGGATATTGCAAGTCCAATAGGGTTTATGAGGGTATGAAGTACTTGATTGAGATGTCTCGAAGAGGAGTGGTTGCTGATACATATACTTACAACACTCTCATCCAAGGATTTTGCCAAGTGGGAAACATTGATGCCGCTCGGAAGCTTTTCCGTGAGATGTTGTGCAAAGGTCCACATACTAATTGTATAACTTATAACATTTTTCTTGATGGTCTATGTAAAATCGGAAAACAAGAAGAGGCATTTGTATTATACGATAAGATGGAAAAGAATGGGATAAAGATTGATTTAGTTGGACATAGTATTGTGATGCATGGCTTGTGCAAGTATGGGAAGGTTGCTAAGGCGCTGCATTTGTTTGAAAAGCTTACTAGTAAGGGGGTGATACCGAATGTTAAGATGTATAGTGTAATGATTTCGGGACTTTGCGGAATATGTTTAGTTGGTGAAGCCGACAAACTATTCAAAAATATGAAAGAGGTTGGTTGTAAGCCGGATAATGGTATTTATAATATTTTGATCAGGGGTCATCTCAGAAGTGGCGATATATCAATGGTTATTGAGCTTTTTCGAGAAATGCAGACCTGTGGGTTTTCTGCAGATGCATCAACCATAAGTATGATACAGAGATATGCTATATAATAGCTGATTGGAGCAACAAATTTTGAGCCTTCTTTTTTAGTGGTTTGGAGTTACTGTATTCTCTCATTCTCTCCATGTATATACATATACACACACACATGTAACACTGTAACTTTGATCATTCTTACATGAAGAACATATCTTCAGTTCTCTGATTTTAGTCGTGACTGTTAAGATGTGAGAGATAAATATTAGGATCTTTGTTAGCTCTTCATGTCCTGTGCTGCTTCTGCAGATGGCTAAAACAGATGAAGATTGAAGATATGTGCAAAGGATGAGAGTCAAGAAATGACAAGTTAAGGAATGTAAGACCCATGAAACTTCCTTCTATTTTGTCTTTTTGAACAACAGTTGTTTCATGTTACTCGTATGTATCTATGGTAAACCAATGGAGTACCCAAAACCCATGTTTCATTTCATCAGTTACAAGGAAAAGAATGAACAAACTACAATTACTGTAGAATCCCTTTTGGTTTTGATGAATACAGATATCGAATTTCATAGACTTGCAAATTCTTCAGTTTGCAAGTATGCATAATCCAGGAGGGGGCTCTGATCATAATCTCGTTAATGGAAAAACGAGCCATGGAGGTTGTTGATGTGGAGCTTCGAGATAGCCTGACCAGAAGCAAGTCTCTTAGGTTTGTGGGTTATTCAATTACCAGACAGAGGGATACATATGATTCTGACACTGGAAGTGATTCATCTGATGGTTCACCACACATGACAAAGACCTGTCTGGTTCTGAGTGAAGAGGATCAAAGTAATGATGTAAATGTTGGCTATTCATTTGAAAAATCTACAGGGAGAGAGATTGAACAGTCTGATTCGTACAGTGATGGCAATATTCATCTGCCTCGCATTGCTCGAGATCTGATTATTGAACCGAAGCTTCCTCTCGGGTCCTAGAGGAAACTCTCTCAAAAGAGTTGAAGCAAGTATTGATTGTCGCGTTCTGATAAGGGGGACGAGGCAACATTAAGGATCTGATAAAGGTATTTACATCATGTTCATTTACAGACAAATTTTACTTCATTTATCTTCGTTCTAACCTTAGCGTGCTTTGTATGTTGCCTTAAACAAGACATTCCATTCTGACAGGATGAATTGATGAGAGGAAAATTGGGATATGAGTAACTGAATGAGTCCCTTCATATCTTAGTCGAGGCAGAACTACGCATTGAGATTGTGGATGCACGTCTCATTTAAGCTCGTGAATTATTAGAAGATTTGCTTACTCCCATGGTTTGTTAAGCTCTTTACCTCTTCTCTTACACCAGTTGGCTGCTTTTTGTCATTCATAAACTCTTTAACTTCTCATCACTCCTTGATAATTCTAGGACGAAACCGTAATTTCTACGAGAAGCAGCAGTTCAGAGAGCTGGGCGATGCTCAACGACTGCATGATGAAGGGTCTCCAATGTCTGGTAAATCTTAAATTTTGAAAGTAGAATGCATATTGAAAGAAGATTTGCCCAACTTATCTAGGGCCTTGCAATTATAGCGACATTATATATATATATATATTTGTGATTAATATACATTATAATATATATACAAACATATTTATATGTATATATATTTACGATAAATATGTATAAGAGAAGAGAAGAGAAAGGGCAAAGTTAGGGGTATTTCGGTAATTTTATCGAAAACGTGTTAGAAGGCAGACGTAACGCATCTAAATTCCAGATTTTTAAATTTTGCGTTTCGTGGCGTCTGCGTTTCCTTGCGACTCCACCATTCGCTTTAAATGTAGCCCGCCGTCGTCAGAAAACGCAGTCGCTGCGTTTGCGTTTTCTGGTGACTCAACCAGTCGGGCCCTAGAAACTTGTTAATAATGGTATGAAAACATGTGTCGTAGTCGTAAATCTATGTTCATGTAATAAGCTATTATAAATATAGGCAAATGCATGAGAAGTTCTCGAG
>CM071870.1:40097066-40110701 GCA_036759665.1 Gynandropsis gynandra | reverse complement strand
CTTTTTTTCGAAAAGACAGGCGAGTGAATGAGAAAAATTTAGCGAAACACTTTTTTTTAGAGATTGTGAGGTTCCTTCATATTCTTTTTTCTTTTATTTAATCTGTTTTAATTTTCGAATGTCTAGTTTCGGGAGTCAACGCGACTAACCACCTTACAGTGAGGGAGCCACACAGAAGTTGATGAAGGGTCTCCAATGTCTGGTAAATCTTAAATTTTGAAAGTAGAATGCATATTGAAAGAAGATTTGCCCAACTTATCTAGGGCCTTGCAATTATAGCGACATTATATATATATATATATATTTGTGATTAATATACATTATAATATATATACAAACATATTTATATGTATATATATTTACGATAAATATGTATAAGAGAAGAGAAGAGAAAGGGCAAAGTTAGGGGTATTTCGGTAATTTTATCGAAAACGTGTTAGAAGGCAGACGTAACGCATCTAAATTCCAGATTTTTAAATTTTGCGTTTCGTGGCGTCTGCGTTTCCTTGCGACTCCACCATTCGCTTTAAATGTAGCCCGCCGTCGTCAGAAAACGCAGTCGCTGCGTTTGCGTTTTCTGGTGACTCAACCAGTCGGGCCCTAGAAACTTGTTAATAATGGTATGAAAACATGTGTCGTAGTCGTAAATCTATGTTCATGTAATAAGCTATTATAAATATAGGCAAATGCTTGAGAAGTTCTCGAGACAACAACTATAAACACCGTCTCATATCTTACATAAGAACGAGTATTTAGGAACACAATGGTATCTGTGAGTCCAAAGGGTAGATGTTGCGATCTACGATACTCACAAGCGTTCAACTAAAAAAACGTTAGAAAAAAGGCTCTGTGCCATAAAATTAAAATAGACCTTTTTGTATTTTTTAACGTACAATTATTCTAAATATTAATTATTTTTTTTGAAAATAATAGACCCTAAACTTATTGAGACTCTTTTCGAATACTCTTGTCGAACATGGCATGAGCCACCTCTGTTCACAAGTAACTCCTCCACGTCGTGGTCAAGAACATGTTGTTGGTGAAATTGTCGAAATCATTTGTATATATTTCCCTTTTAACATAATATTAACATATTAATTTAAATTATTAAGACAAATTTTAAAAAATGTATTATCATTTGTATATATTTCCTTTTTATTATTATTTTCATATTATTATAAGATAATAGAAATTAAATTTATTTATCCAAGAATAATTATCTTTTAAAAATATTTACATTACAAAAAGAATTATTTATAATTATCTAAAATAATTATATTTTATAATATTATTTATAAATAGTAAAAATATATTTAAATTAAAATTATAAAATCATGTAACCTTATTCGTAAAAAATAAAAAAATTATTAAATAAAAAATATCATATTAATTGTATTATTTTCTTCAATTAATATTAATTTTTTTCGAAAAGACAGGCGAGTGAATGAGAAAAATTGAGCGAAACACTTTTTTTTAGAGATTGTGAGGTTCCTTCATATTCTTTTTTCTTTTATTTAATCTGTTTTAACTTTCGAATGTCTAGTTTCGGGAGTCAACGCGACTAACCACCTTACAGCGAGGGAGCCACACAGAAGTCGTTTGCTTGGTAGTGTTGAATTCTTGCATCATGCATCTGAATTCGTCCATCATCAATTGCCATGGTGGATGCTTTAGACAAGACGTATGATCATCCCATGAGGTGCAATCAACGTACGAGCGATCAAATCGTGATGCTATCAACAACATTAAGATGGAGATTCTTATGTTCATTGAACAAAGCAATATGGAAGCATACTTAGAATGGAAGTATATTTAGAGTGAGATAAGAAAACATAGATGGTTTTCAATTGTCATCATGTTTCGAACTCATAAAAGTAAAACTAGCTTCGGCGAAATTCATTGAATATGCGTTTGCATGATGGGTTGAGCACACTTGTTCATGTCGGTGGTATGCAGAGATATTGTGACATGGGATAAAATGTGTGCAGTGATGAGACGCCAATTTGCACTCTCTTATTACCGTAGAGAGGCAAATCAACGTCCACAACGATTGGTGCAAGAAATTTGAAACATAGAGAACTCCTACAAAGATACATCCAAACCAAAAGCACAAGGTACCAATAAAACTCCTATACGTAACCATGACATTATATGTCTCAAATATCAGGATCGAAGTCACCACACCAAAAAGTGTCCAAACACGCGGTTAATGTTGGTACGGGCGGACATAAACATGTGTTAGAACCAGACGGTGAGGTGGTACAAGGGGATAACCATGGGCTTCACAATACGGATGAAAGTTATGAAGAACATAAGGTAGCAAATGATGAATCACATGTAGTGCAGTAAGTCTTTGAATTATACAAAACAGAGGAGAAATTATTATGGGATGAGGTGTGAGAATTTTAGTGACCAAGAGATCTCGAGTGAAACACAGACGAAGGCCCATGAGATCACACTTGTGGAAATAATGTTTCTTTCTTGAAATGAGGGATTGGTGTGAACGAGATCTTAGATTCGTCACAAGTTTCACAAGGACAAACAATAAAGGACAAGTTAAATGAGCTTTAATATGCGTTTGCACGAAGACATATAATGAGGAGCAAGGCAAGAGGTTGTGAGATGTTTTTCAATAATTGGACATGAAATAATGGGTAAATACCTCACGAGGACACCCTAGAACATTTAAGAAAGACTACAAGAGGTTCGTACAAGGAGAGGAGGCCGAGAAGAGCAAGAAACATGAGCATCAGAGTTCGACCAATGCAGATATTTGCTTGACCAAAGTGCTCGACCAGAGCAAGAAACGCTCGACCCGATCATTTTCTTTGTTCCAATTTTCTTTAATTTTTTCGGTTTTTAGGGTTAAGAATCATGCGACGCTTGACTGAGTGATTTGACAACTCGACCGAGAGATTTTACCGATTTTTTTAAGTTAGTTTATTTTATTTTGTTTTTCATTAATTACTATTTGTTCCCTATAAATAGATGAATTAAAATTAAGTTATGGGATTTGATAGTGTATTTTCTTTGCTAATCCTAGAGATTTAGCTATTGAATTTTTGGATAGATACTAAGTTGTTCAATGACTTATTAACACTATATCATAGTCAGATTGTGTTCAGGATTTAAGTTATCTTTTTTTTTTTGAAAAAAACAAACTTTAGATTCTACGATCGATTGTTAATGGGTATCATTCCAGTACTATCCTCCTAACAATAGAAGATCGATTTAAGATTATATCACTTATTGCTTATCTTCTTTACCTAAAATGTTGTAGCTAGGGTTGGGCACAGGTCGGGTACCCAGATTTTTGAGGGTACCCGAATCCGAACCCGAACCCGGACGGGTAGAAATTTTCCTACCCGAACCCGAACCCGAGAGACTCGGGAACCCGAGGCTCGGGTATTCGTCTAACGCATCGGGTACCCGTGGGTACCCGAACCCGAATCTTAATTTAATTTTAAATTAAATTAAATATGAGAAAAAACTTAAAACCAATTTAAAATGAAATTAAAGATTTAAATATACGATTAAAGAAAGTAAAGGAACTGTAAATCTTTTCAATGCTACAATCTTATGTGTACATGGGTTAAGTGAAAGCATGACTCTTCCATGGAAACAAACCCACGTACACGCATCAGTTGATCAGAATCCCACAGGGTTAAGTGAAAGCATGAGACTTTGCATTCAAGGTAACTGTAAATCTTGTCAATGCTACAATTTTATGTTTTTAGAGCAATAATAGCTTACCATGTTGGATATTTATCTACCACGACCTGTATACGAGTAACAACCCATATCAGATCCTTCTTTAGTCATCTCAGGGGTTGAACCAAATCCTTCTCCCAGTAACCCAGCAGTTTTGACATGATTGATGGCTGTTTCCTATTCGTTATGCATATGAGCAATACAAATAACAATATATGGTCATAATTATATACAGAATAGTACCATTTCTTATTGTGTATTAAGTATCATCAAGTGGCCAGTAATACCTGCAAATGATTCATCAATATAGATGACGATGCCGAGCGGTCAACACCTATTTCATACGACCTAATGGAGAAATTTTGACGAAACACAAGCCCATCCTGGACAATTTTGCCTATCCCAAACGGGTCGATAAGCATGTCAGATCGCCTCAGTTTCCAGTCAAGCATCATCCATTGTTTCTCCGCTGCCAAAAAGATAGTAGTAATGGCAGCAAGAAGCATGCTCCAGTCAGGTAACTGGTTAATGAAAGTCCTGGGAGCAGGATGAGGTGTGTCATTTTCAGTTTTCAAGCTCTCCACTGGAGTTGGTGCCAAACTAACATTTCTGCCATTAATCTTGGGCTGCGCTTGAGCATTTGTCTTGACCTGAAAGCTGTCGGAATTTGTTCCTGGAGTAAGTGCTGAGAAATTCGCCGATCCAAGCTTTTTGCCTTTGACATTCGAATCCACAGATGAAGACGGTACAGGGAAGAACGATGCTGTAGTAGTAGTGGCAACCATGATGATAGGGTTGATGATAAGAGGAAGCAAAATCTGATACCCAAAAGACAAACGAAGAATTAAGTCGATGAATGTCAATTAGGATTATTTTCATGGAAAATAGAAGGTCCCAGAAAACTTGAATGAAAAATTCCTGAAAATCAATTAAGGAAAGTATAAGAAACATAACAATCACAAATATATTATTTTCTATTTTGAATGAACACCCTGATCATCAACATAAGAAGCATAAAGTTCCCACGGATTTTACATCATATCCTAACTGTGGAGAAAAATCGTACAGCATGCAAAATATTTCTGGAAAAATCCCATGAATTCAACATTATTGAAGTAGAATAATAGGTCCATGAAATTAACAATGAAACATCGAAAAAGAATCCAGATCTGAAACAGGGAGACGAGCGGGAGGCGGTAGGAGGAAAAAAAATTAGATAAAAACTTTAGGTTAAATGGCATAAATGTAATTAATTCAATATATATGGCTAATTATATATATCTATATATATACTCGGATACCCGCGGGTACCCGTTTCAGTTATTTTGTAACCCAAACTCGAACCCGCGGGTAATGAAGACTAGACCAGAAAGTCTTCCGGACACACTAGATTTTATTACCCGAATCCGAACCCGCGGGTTCGAGTAATTTTGCGCGGATTCGGGACGGGTTTCGGATCGGGACGGATTTTCCGGATAATTTATCAAGCCCTAGTTGTAGTCCAAGAATAATCATTTTTTATTATCATCTAGTTTTTTCATGTTTTCATGTTGTGTAATATTTGTGTATGATAAAAATATGTGAAATAACAATAACATTTTTAGGATAAATAAATATTTTATTAAAATAATTTTTTGAAACAAGTCATTTTAAAATAGTGAAGTTTAATCATTTGACAATAAAACCCGCATACGAACTGAACTCTGGGTTTTATGTAAATCTTCTCGTAGAAAAATAAAGTTCAACGAGGAGTCGTTGTATCTCGGAGAAGTCGAGTTTTCCGGCGGGAAGGTTGTGCTGCGGCCACAGAATTGTCGGCCGGAGCCCGTTTGCTCCGAGTAATCATATGAGAAAAAGACTAAAATACCCCTATAACATTAAGATTTTATTTACAATATCTCATGAAAATTGTCCATTTGTAGATATTTATTAGATGTAAGTAATGAAAATTTCTATTTTCACTTTCTGGAAATTTACTCTCCTGGAAAAGGAAAAAAGGCATTAAGTCTTTTGCTCAAAAAAAAAAATAAAAAAAAATAAAAAAGGAACAGCAGTAGAAATCGAAATAAGTAAGTAGCTGTTCGTTCCTTGAATGCAAAGTTGCTTTAACTAAGCAATTGATTGAGGTAATTAACTTAATTACACTTGTAATTCCCATTGGCGACTACGATTCTATCTGATTCTTATCCTTCTTGAAGTATTTTCCTGTTTTTTTTTTACCCTAATTTGTTGTTTTTTTTTTCAATTCAAATGTTGGGTTGATCGTTGTTCTTCCTCCGAGAAGACGATAACGGGTAAAGTCAATTTGTTAATGCCCTCTTTGAAAACAATTTGTGGGTTGATCCTTCAAATTTCTCTGAATTTTTTCAAGTGTTTCAGTTTCTTCTGGTAATTTTGCAAATAGTTGCTTTTCTCATTGTGATTATGTGGTAATGCTAATCTTGGGTTACTCTTATATGCATCAGATGTTACTTCATGATCAGACTAGGGTTTTTCTTTTACCCATCAAGAGTGGTTGATTTTGAACTTGAGACTTTAAAGTTGCAGACAGAGTTGGGTTAGGTTTCTTGTTTGAACAAAGAATGTCTTTGTCTGTGTGTGGTTGTTCTTGTTCTTATTATAAGTTCTTGTCTTTAGGTTCTGTATTGGTTAATTAACCCAAGACTAGGGTTTATCTTGGGTTACTCTTATATGCATCAGATGTTACTTCATGATCAGATTAGGGTTTTTCTTTTACCCATCAAGAGTGGTTGATTTTGAATTTGAGACTTTAAAGTTGCAGACAGAGTTGGTTAGGGTTTCTTGTTTGAACAAAGAATGTCTTTGTCTGTGTGTGGCTGTTCTTGTTCTTATAATAAGTTCTTGTCTTTAGGTTAATTAATATGAATTCTAGATTTTGAGGCTTGTCTGTGTGTGGCTGTTCTTGTTCTTATAATAAGTTCTTGTCTTTAGGTTAATTAATATGAATGCTAGAATTTGAGTTAGTGGATTAGTAATTTGAACTTTGGGATTACTACATTTATAATGGGATTGTGATTGAACATGTTCAGGGCATAATGGAAGAAGTTCCAAAACCTAACTGTGGGTACATTGTGTACAAGAGGAGAGTAAAGATTTCTGAACAAACAGAAAAAGAATCAGTTTTGGTTATAGGTACACCTGTTAAGCTACAAAAGATCAAAGTGTATAGTAGACGGAATTCCATTAAAACATCTTCGGCGTTTGAAACCAAGAATAAACAAGAAGCTTCACATGTTTTCAGTACGAAGGAATCGATACTAGAGAAATGTGATTGTTTTAAAGTTACAGATTTTGAAGGAAACGTCTCTGTACCTTTGGATACCATTAGCTCGAGCGTTAAGCATCATAATGGAGATTATCAGAAAGATAAAAACGCATGTACCGACAGTATGGGTGATGATATTGTTGGTTCCTTTGTTGAGAAGTCAAATAAGGTCTTCAATGACTCTGGTACTATGAGCCCAGATTCTTTAGGTGCTATTATGCTTGCGCCACAAGACATCGACGGCCCTGTTTTAGAGCATCCTCTAGAATTTAAGGAAGAAACAGAGGCTTATGCATGTGAGAAGTCTTTAGATAAAGGCCCTGTTTTAGAGCACCCTCTGGAAGAAACAGAGGTTTATGCATGTGAGAAGTCTTCAGATAAAGGCCCTGTTTTAGAGCACCCTCTGGAAGAAACAGAGGTTTATGCATGTGAGAAGTCTTCAGATAAAGGCCCTGTTCTAGAGCACCCTCTAGATTTTAAGGAAGAAACAGAGGCTTATGCATGTGAGAAGTCTTCAGATAAAGGCCCTGTTTTAGAGCACCCTCTGGAAGAAACAGAGGTTTATGCATGTGAGAAGTCTTCAGATAAAGGCCGTGATGAAGATTCTTCTTTTCTAATTAATCAGGAGTCTGTTGAAGTGTTCAATCCGGCAATTCAAGGGTCTAAGGTTGAGCATTTTGACATGTCTTCAAGTTCTTTTGTGAACAATGATAAACAAGAGCTTGAAGAAAACAATTTTTTCCCTGGAGATTGTGGTTTTTTACTCTTGCAGAAGAGGGAAAATCAATGTGAGTCCTACCCTTTTAACTTTACAAATACAATCACTACATGACGTTTAATTCTAACTTATCTTTTTTCATAAAATATAGATGCAAAAGGCCTTGAATCCAGTGTAAAAGAAGGTTATCATTCAAACACTTCCCGTTTCTATGGCCTCAAAGAAGGTGATTCTTCAGTCTTTTAAGTCCTGTAATTGGCATAACACGAATTTTCACTTTTATTGTAGTGGAACTTTGTATTTTATCTACAAAATTATCAAATATTGCTTAAATTACTCTTTTCTTGTTTTTGTTTTTGTTTTTAATTGTGACAAGAGGACCGCCCTAGAGAGAAAGAAGATTCACAAGATGTTGGTGGTAATGGCAATACAAAGGGTTCAAGGAAGGCACCAAGAACAAGAAAGAAATCACATAGGCCAAAGATCATGGTTAATGGTAAAACATCAAGGAAGACAGCCAATTTGCGAAATAAAACTGTATCCAAGAAAAGAAAGGAAAACAAAGCAGAAGTTGGTTTTGAACCCGAAACTCCTGGAAAGCAAAAATCGTCGAAGAGAAGAAAAACTGAGGTGAAGAGCAAACGAAAGTCGGTTATTGAACCTCGAACCCCTATTTCACTTGAGGGCGGGTTGGGTTTGAAGAGGGTTGATGAATTTGCTAACGTGGCTCGAGCTTTGATCTTCGAACTGGAAATTCAGCCAAGAGAAGATAATCTCTGTACTCCTTCTGCGTGTGTAGATAAACATGACGACTCTAACTCTAATGATATTGCAACACGCAGCTATGCAGCAGAATCAGTTATTCCACCTGACAGCGACTTGGTGAGAGATCCAAGTTTTGTCTCCGTGAGGGAAGTATTGGAAAATAAGTTAGGAGATCAGAAGTATCATGTTATAGAAAGCATGAGATTATCGTGTCTGAGTGAGTATCTTGATTTCACCAAAAACCTTGGGCTGAAATTTCCAGAACTGAATAAGCGAAGGAGGATAGATAGAAAGCGTAGAGCTGATTTCCGCAATTTGGTATTTGACATTTCATCAGGCGTTCTTAAAGCAAAATCAAGAATCTGCAAACGTAAACGTAACATGCGTCCAGCTAAAAGGCTTCTCGAGATTACTTGGAAAAAACGATCAAAGAGGTCTGCTCGAGTACGGAATATGAGCACGTGGAGTAAAGTTTCTCTTTGCAATAGATTGCCAAAAAGATGCTCAGCTTTACTAAAGAAAAGCCGAGCCAAGGGAGTTCAAAAACTCACCTGTCTTGCCCAAAAGGTTCAGAACAACAAAGCCAAAGAACCTATCTTATTGCGTTATAACGGAAATCAATCACTTGGCGTTGATTCTAGACCGGAAAAGACTTCAAAAATGCCGGAACAGATGGCTTGGCCTCGTAATCTCACACAGAATGAAGGTAGTAAACTATTCATCTAACAAATTTCATTAGCATGCTGTTTGGCATCATCGGAATGAAGCTTGTTGTGATTGGTATTCTTTCTTCCGAAAAATAACAACTAAATAGTTTCTTCTTCGTGTGTGATGCAGAGGCTAGAGCCTTACTTGCACAAATTCCTTTGCAGCTTCAAGGTACCGAGTCGTTTTATTTTGCTCAAATTGAAAGGTTTTCATGAAGTGTTGCCTTCCACCAATATTTAGTTTAATTTTTTTTTGTTCTTGGAATTCTTAACATTGCTTTTGCTTATCCTTTGCAGAGACCCGATTCTTATATGATAATTATTTGAGGTCTTTTAATTATGTTCCTCCCTTACCCGACACAAGGTTGTTGGACTCTGGTGCCAAAATAACCAAGGATATCGAGTTGTTAATTCAAAAAATGACATGTTTGGATATCCACGAGAGAGCTCTAGATCTCAGCATAACAATGAAAACTAAAAGGAAACCGGGACGGAAAAAGGGAAAGGGTCTCAATTATGGGAAGCAACTCATTTTGCTAAATCACACTGCTCAAGGTCCAAATGCGCTGGTTCCTTATGAGGAACAAGTGAAGCAAAAGGCAAGTGCAAAGGTTCAACTTGATCCGGAGACCCTTAAGGAGTGGCAGCTCTTAATGATGAATGATCTTCCTGGTGGACCAAACGAGGAAAGGGAGAAAAATTGGGAGGCAGAAAGAGAATTCTTCAGGGGTCGTGTGGATCTTTTTATAAAACGAATGCATCTTCTGCAAGGTACATTGTTACGAAACATCAAATTGTTTAGAAAGGTCATAATTCAATTGATTGCTTATGGTGTCGGGAAAAATATGTATTTATTATATGTCTATTATCAGACAGCATCGGGATTTATGTGCCTAGGTACATAAATCCCGATGCTAATGAAATACCATGTTTTCCATCTACAGTGTTTTTTTTTTCAGTTTTTGCTGATAATTACTATTCTGCAGCTGATAGGAAGTTCAAGCAATGGAAAGGCTCGGTTGTCGATTCTGTGATTGGAGTTTACCTAACACAGAATGTCTCGGATCATCTTTCAAGGTAAAATAAGAAGATCCTAAAAGCTTCAATCCTTGTTATTTGAAGTTGGATCTCAATAGCAATTACATTTTCACATCTATTTCAATCTCCTGCAGCAATGCTTTCATTAGCCTGGCTGCAACATTTCCAATCGAGACCACTGAAACTGGCAACGAGTCTGTCAATGATGAAACTGATCAATGTAAGACCGTGGTCAACTCAGAATGTTTAACGTACTTCGTTGATGAACCCTTGGAAGGAAAAGGAGGGAAAGCACTAGAGGTGCAAGTGCCACCAAAAGGTACTCAAAAAAAGAACAAAAAAACTGGTGTGATGGAAGATGAGGAAGTTGATTGGAAGAGGATTAGAAGTATGTACACAAAAGACGGACCCCGAGACAGAAATCAAATGGACTCCGCTGCTTGGGATGCTGTAAGAATTTCTGACGAAGGAACTGTTGCAAGGGCCATCAAAGACCGTGGACAGCAAACTGTCATTGCAGGGAGAATCAAGGTAAAGTTTCTCAGTAATGGTTTGGTTGTCACTCTGGAATCATGAACTAACAGCATCTCTCTCTCTCTCTCTCTCTCTCTCGCAGGATTTCCTTAACCATGAGGTCAAAGAAAATGGAACCATTGATCTAGAATGGCTACGAGATGCTCCATCAGATCTAGTAAAGTATGTTACTGTATCCCATTCTACACAATTCTAATGTGCTGAATTTGATATTTTATGTCGACTTACTTGATCTACGCTGAAATTTGAAAGTCTCGATACAAAATTCGTTTCATCATCACTTGATTTTATCAGGAGATATCTCCTGGAGATTAAAGGCTTGGGGTTGAAGAGTGTCGAGTGCATACGGCTTTTAGCACTTCAACATATTGCTTTTCCAGTAAGATGATAACAATTTAGCTTTACCCTTCAATTACTTCTTTTTTTTATAGGTTTTTAAAGTTTTTCAGCCCTCTTTTTTTTTTTTTTTTTTTTTTTTTTAGGTTGACACAAATGTCGGTCGAATAGCAGTTCGGCTTGGTTGGGTTCCTCTTGAACCTCTTCCTGATGAAGTGCAGATGCATCTGCTGGATCAGTAAGTCCTTTTTCATAAAAAAGAACGAAACGAGGATAGTGATTTACAAACCATGGTCTTGCTGTAGGTACCCGTATATGGATGCAATTCAAAAATACCTCTGGCCACGACTCTGTAGACTTTCTCAAACTACGCTGTAAGTCGGGATTTTCTTTCCCCCGAATATGTCATATGAGTACATTTGCGGGTAATAAACCTTTTCTTTCAGATTTTATCTTGACTCATGTTTCATTCATTGTCTTATAGGTATGAACTTCACTATCAAATGATAACTTTTGGAAAGGTAATCGTAAAACCCCTTAAACGGAAACTATTTCACACATTTTAGTCGATCGTGACTAATTCATGACCGATTGTAATGACTCATAATCAGGTTTTTTGTACAAAGAAGAGTCCCAATTGTAATGCCTGTCCGATGAAGGCAGAATGTAAACATTTTGCAAGTGCATATGCCAGGTTTTTCCGACATTCTCTTTCTTTCCTGGTCATACATTCTATTTTAGGCAATCCAAATAAAGCAACAAGCTGATTTCACAATCATGTTGAATTCTCTTGTAAATTTCTAGCTTTTATATAAGCTCATGAATTTATCGGTTTTGTATAATGAAAAAAGTTTTTTTCTTTTATCTACAAATGATATATTTGGATAAAGCTTTTAATAGTGTGATACTTTTTACAGTTCCCAGCTTCATCTCCCAGGTCTGCAAAAGAAGAAAACAGAGCAGTCAAATAATTCCCTTGTGCCTGCAAATCCTCCTATCATTGCAAACCAGACAATACAGATTACACCCATAGAGGATTACACCTCTCCTGTATATGGAAATCAGACCAATAGCTCTGAGCCCATAATTGAAATGCCACCGTCCCCAATACCAGAAACTGAGCCTATAGTTGAAATGCCACTTTCCCCAATACCAGGAACCGAGTTAATAGATATCGAAGATACTCCTTGCAGGACGATGTATCAGCCAAATGGGGAAATACCCGAAATTGATTTGGATATGGAAACATTCAAGAAAAATGTATATGATGCAATGGTAAACATCAGAAGGATGTTAAATAGTCATAATGACGAAGAAGTATCAAAAGCCTTAGTTGCGTTAACACCAGAAAACGCTTGTATTCCAATGCCAACACCAAGATTGAAGTATTATAGCCGATTAAGGACTGAACATGTGGTGTGAGTATCCGCGTTATTGTCTTCTATATATATATATATATATCTACGCAACATTGGTATTATCATCTAAATTGTTATTGTCTTCCGTTTTTACAGCTATGTTCTTCCAGATGATCATGAACTTCTTAAAGGGGTAAGGATTTTCAAAACCTTCATACTATGATTCTAGCATTGAGCTTACTGTTTTTGTATTCTTTTGATCTGATCACAGTTTGAGAAAAGAGAAGCAGATGATCCCAGTCCATACCTTCTTACAGTCTGGCAACCAGGTATGTCATCTTTTGACATGATCCATGTTTGTGTATGTTTAATTTTCATTGTCATCATAGATTTTCAATTATGAAATCCAACAATATTGTCAAATATGGGTTGAGTCTGACTAATAAAGAGCTTAGGTTGTCCAACATCATATATATATATATATATATATATATGAGAGCAAGGTCTATGTCTTTAGTCCATGTGGGATGTATTAACACAATCGGGGACCCAACATCGGTATACTCAAATCGAGACAAATCAGGCTCTGATATCATGTCAAATATGGGTTGAGCCTAACTAATCCCAGAAGTTAGAAGTTAGTTTAAAAGTTTAGGGTTGTCCAACACTATATATATATATGAGACTATTGTCTATGTTCTTAGCCGACATGGGACACTCCCGTCACGCCTAGACTCGGTCGGGGGCCCAACATCGGTATATTCAAATCGAGACGAACAGGCTCCGATACCATATCAAATATAGGTTGAGCCTAATTAATCTCAGGAGTTAGTTTAAAAAGTTAGTTTAAAAGTTTAGGGTTGTCCAACACCCCATATATATATATATGTATGAGACTAATGTCTATGTTCTTAGCCGATGTGGGACACTACATGATTTCTCTCACGTCTAGGATCTGAGCCTAGGCGTGAACACAATCGGGGGTCCAACATCGGTATATTTCTTTAGCCGATGTGGGACAATACATCACAACAAATATGAATCATGTAACAAACAAATAATCATTAATTATAAACTTTACTTGAATCCATGATTCTAATGTTTGATTGAAACAAAACTTACCTGACCACTATCCTCCTTCGTTCATCTTCAGGTGAAAAGTCACACTATAGTGATTTACAA
>CM071870.1:40082672-40097054 GCA_036759665.1 Gynandropsis gynandra | reverse complement strand
AAATGCAATTCCAATGGATCAGAGCTTTGCAATGACCAAAGCTGCTCTTATTGTTGCGGTATACACGAAGAAAACTCGAGGACTATACGTGGAACAATATTGGTACTATTCTACAACTAACCCACACATCCTACATATTTTAACAACTAAAAAAACTTGCAAATGAATTAATGAATGGACAGATCCCTTGTAGGACGGCAATGCGAGGCAGCTTCCCACTCAATGGAACATACTTTCAGATCAACGAGGCAAGTGTTTTCTGTCTAAATCTTAAGTCATTTGAATCGTTTTTTTCGGGAAACAATGATATATAACATGTTTGTCTAGTTGTGTTTTTTTTTTCAGGTTTTTGCAGATCAGCTGACGAGTCTAGAACCCATTGTATTTCCGACAGAATGGATTCATGGGTTAAAAAAACGTGCGTTATACTGTGGTGCATCGGTATCAGCCATCTTTCGCGGTCTAGACACAAGGCGGATTCAGCTATGTTTTTGGACAGGTAACAGACAAAATCCTCCAAACACTCAAGTGTGAACTCTCCTGTTTCGTCGTTTCGAAATACGTATATACATAGTTTTGGATATCGGAAATATAGATTCGAAATACGGGTTTCGAAAGACGGATCAAGCCATGGATTGAAACTTTTGATATACTATCATTGAGTTTTGGATATCGGAAATATAGATTCGAAATACGGGTTTCAAAAGACGGATCAAGCCATGGATTTCATTGAAACTTTTGATATAACTATCATTGAGTTGTATATTTCTAATCACATTGATGCAAGAAATGATGTAATGTATGTGTAGGGTATGTATGCGTTAGAGGATTCCATAGGGAGAAAAGGATTCCACAAGAACTTGCCGGAAGACTCCACACGCCGCCGAACAAAAGGGGAAAGAAGTTTGAAAGAGACAACCTTTGACTGAATTATTCATCTTGAGACATCATAACTTAGTTTGTCTTAGAGAAGTAAATAGATTCTAATCTTAACCAATTAGTGACCGTTTAGGACATCTAAAGATTAGATTTTTAGTTCTTTGGTTAAAGATTTTAGGGCCTGATTTTTTTGTTTTAATGTTAAAAATTAAATTCCAATGGATCCTGTGTGTATATATTTTTATATATACTAGATAGATTTTTATTTTGATACAAATTTCTTTTTATTGACTTTAGATATAGATATAATATTTATTTTCACTGAATTGAAAAATACATTAATAAATATATTTGTTGGTCAAGTTTTATAATAAATTCTAAATTTATCTATTGCATTTACATTCTATATCAGTTTAATTATTAATATTTTAATTTATGATAAACTATTAATAAAAATATATAGATTAACGAATATTTTTCTTTCAAACTTTTAATTTTTACCGAATGTTTAACAATTTAAACTATCATAAACATTATTTGGAAATTCAATTTTTTTCTAATATTTAATAAAGTTTTATATAATTTTAAAAATTTTATTTGATCCATTATTGTTTAAATCTATCTATTTTGTTTTTAAATTTAATTAATTTTAATTATTTAAATTGAAACTATCATAATGGAAAAAATTAATAATTTGTTTAAAATTAATAAACAATTTTTTAAATTTTACTTGGTTATTTAAAATAAAATCGAATTTTATTAAATTTTTTAAGAGCTTAATACTTTTCAAATTTGTTGAAGTAATTTTAGTTTTTAATACAAATTTAATTAAATGTATTTTAAAAGATATTTTCAATTTTTTAACAATAAATTTTAATGATTTTAAATATTAAATTTAATAGAAAACCTTTTAACAGTTTTTTAAATTTTTTTATTATCAAATTCAAACAAAACAAAATTTTTCATTTTTATCTTTTATTTTAAACTATAATAATAATAATAATAATAATAATAATAATAATAATAATAATAATAATAATAATAATAATAATAATAATAATAATAATAATAATAATAATAATAATAATAATAATAATAATAATAATAATAATAATAATAATAATAATAATAATAATAATAATAATAATAATAATAATAATAATAATAATAATAATAATAATAATAATCCTATCATATTTTAAACTATTGTAATATAACATCATTTCTTTCTTCCTTCCTCTACAACTTCTTTTTCATCTTCTCTTGTGCTTTCTTCTTCTTAAGCGACCTCATCGTGCTTAGGGTCTATGGTCTCGTCACCGCAGTGATGTTGGTTAATTTTTTAATATTTTTCTATCTTTCTCAAATTTATTTGTTAATGGTTTAGTGGTGTGATTGAGTCATTTACTAGATATAACGGGATTAGTGGGGTTAATGGTTCAATTACCATTGTTAGTGGATAATTTATTATGTTGTAGTTTTTTTCTCCTATAAATTGGGATGAAATGGAATGGAAAAACACAACTTCAAACACCAATCCTTTTGTGTTGTTCTTCCTATTCTTCTCATTCTTCTCCTAGAGAACCAATATTTCTAACAATTGATATCAAAACGTGTGTAATCGATCCATTGAACAATGTCGTCGTTCTCACACAACACTAGAGCATCGAGGAATCCCGTAAACACAGGATGACATCGACAATCTCTTTCTATTCCTCCACGCCGCGTTCGACGTCGAGATGATGATAACCACGTGGTGTAGAAGGTGGTTAAAGAGGTGGGAGGTGCGATATTTCCAATGTTCATGAAGATAAATTATGGGGATTGGTTACTAATGATTGAAGGTGATGCTCCAAGCACATGGACTTTGGTAGTCGTCGAGGTAAGAACCGATGATGAGCAGGAAGATCAGATGGCGCTAGAAGCCATTCTGCACGGTGTGCCATCGGAAATGATCTCTTCGCTCGTCGTGAAAACGAATTTGAAAGAGGCTTAAGAAGCGATTGAGTCTATGTGTGTCGGTTCTGATCGAGCACGTAAGGCTAGTGCTCAGAAAGTGCACAAGGAGTATGAGATAATAGCTTTCTATGATGATGAGACAGTGGATGGCTTTGCCATGCGTCTCTTCGACATAGTGAATCACCTAGCCATTCTCGGAGATCCTAAACCGCCATACAAGGTAGTTGAGAAATACCTACAAATCGTCCCTTCTAGATTGGGGCAGATCGCACTATCTATTGAAACTTTTTTGGATCTGTCAACACTTTCGTTGGAAGAGGTAACTAGGAGGTTGAAGGTCGCAGAAGAATGGTTGGAGCCGTTGGAGCCCACATTGAGGGCATGAGATAAACTTTACCTCACTGAAGAGGAATGAATTTTACGAATGAAGGAGCAAAAACAAGGAGAGGATTCTTTTGGAGGTTTCAAGCCTGAGAAAAGTCGTCGAAAACAACGACGTCATAAATCCGTAGCTGATGGTGGATTTGATTCTAGCGAGAACCGAGATAGATCAAAAGACAAGTGTTGAAATTTTGGTAAGATGGGTTATTGGGCTAGGGATTGTCGATCCAAGCCCAAAAATGAGGAAGCGCATCTGGGCCACGTGACGACGAGCCCACGCTCTTTATGACCATGGCGTGTTAGACCACATTAGATTCACCGACATCACAACTTACACCGTCAGGGTCACCAACACCATATAAGTTCCCTATCCACCTTGTGGAGATGAAGGTTACTGCACATCCTAATCATGAGAAGGAGTGTAATGGTGATTTATGGTTCTTTGACACCGAGGTGCACGCTATGTTTTCTGAATTCGACTAATCAGTGGTTAATTTTAGAGATAAACATCAAGATCGAAGGATGAGATACGATCTTACTCTCATGCAAAAACGGCGAGCACCATGCACTAACAGGGGTCTACTACATTCCTCGTCTCACCATGAACCTGATCAGTATGGGACAGTTGGACGACTTTGGATACCAGACGATCATGGAAAGGGCATCTTGACAATAAGAGACCCGCAACGACGACTGTTGGCACAGGTCCAAAGATATTCCAATAGGCTCTATTCGATTTCTCTCAATATTGCACGATCGGTGTGCTTGACAACAAGAAGCTTCGAAGAATCGTGGAAATGACATGTAAGATATGGTCATGTTAGTTTTAAAACGCTACGTAAGCTCGCACAACACAACATGGTGTGTGGGTTGCCACGTATTGGTCAAGTTGACCAAGTGTGTGACAGTTGCCTTATGGGGAGGCAAAGACTAAACTCGTTTCCAGAGAAGGCGCGACAACTTGCGGTAGATATTCATGAAGTACCATATATGAGTGCAATAAGGGCTCTATTGTTCTAGAAAATTGCAGTCATCCTGATATAGCATTTACTACTAATCTCTTGTCATGATATAGTTCTTCCCTTACACGTCGTCATTGGATATGGAATAAACATATATTTCGATATTTACAAGGGACGGTTGATCTAGGATTATTTTATCCTAGAGATTCCAAGCATGAGTTGATTGATTTTGTAGATGCAGACTATTTATCAAATCCTCATAAAGCCAGATCATAAACTGGATATGTTTTCACAATTAGATGTACAACGATATCATGGCACTCTCAGAAGCAACCATTAGTTGCAACATCTTCAAATCATCCCGAAATTATTACACTTCATGAAGCTACTAGAGAATATGTGTGACTCAGGGTTATAACCCGATATATACAAGAAACACGTGGATTTTCGGCTAATATGGGTTCAACAATATTATATGAAGATAATGCAACATGTGTCACCAAAAAAAAATACATTCAAAGCGATGGGACGAAACATATCCGTCCTAATTTTTTATTATATACCCAAGAGCTTGTGAACAAGAAATAATTTGATGTTCTTTATATCGGATCAAACGAAAATGTAGTTGATCTATTCACAAATGCACTATCCACTTCAACATTGAGAAAACATATTCATAACATCGGAAAACTTATGAACAAACAAAGGATTGAAAAATTGAGGATGAGTTTTTATGGTTGCATTCTTTTTTCCTTATTATGGTTTTATCCCAATGATTTTTTTCATGATAAAGCTTTTTACGAGACAGTTGATGGATATTCAATGAGTATTCTTATAATTATAAAAAATTATACTTTCATAAAATTATGAATGTCTAATATTTTATGAATGATCATATTGAATTTATGATTCTTTTATGAATAGTCATAATGAATTTATGATTTTTTAATTTGAAAAGTCATATTTATTTTCCTATAAATAGACAATACACAACTTAACTCCAAAACTCTCTTTATTCTCTCGTACTCTTTTCGGTTCTCTCATCTCAATTTCTAGATAAATTATCTATATTTTCTTCATTAATTATATCATACATATATATCATATATAAATATATTTATAATATGATATATGTATATATATGATACACCATATATATACATATCATATATTATATATCATGTTATATATTTATTATAATATATATGCTCATATATAATTATATAAAATATTCGTACATATCTATATTACAATTATAATACTATTATTAATTTTTCAAAATTATCTATATATTTCCTATTTACATGTATTCTTCGTTGACTATTTATGCGTATAATATACGTAACAGAAGTTATTAATTTTTCCAGTTAAAGTAAAAAATAAATTAAAAACATATATGACCTGTTTTTATATATTTATGGTTACAAGAATCAAAAATTATAATTTTCAGTTTGTAATTTTTTAGTTATATAATAAACATAACAAGAAAAAACGTTCAAAGAGCATGAGGTTTCGAAGAGTATAAACGTCGTCGTTTTCTCAAAACAAAGGCTTTATTTCTCACTCCCACTTCTCTCGCTTCTTCAGTCAGACAAAAAATGGCGTTGCGATTTTTCCTCCTTCTCTTCGTCACCACTCTTCTCCTCTCCGTCGTCTCTCCCTCTCTTTCCGCCTCAGATTCCGACGTCGATGACGAAGACCTCAGCTTCCTCGAAGATCACACCACCGATGACTCTCCCTCTCATCCCACTGCCTCACCTGATCTTGACGATTTCGACGGCGAAGACGATGACGGTTCCGAGATGTACGACGACGAAGGAGACGATAATTTCTCCGATCTGGAATCTCCTGATTCGGATCCGTTCACGCCTCCGGCGGTCGATGAGAAGGACGTGGTGGTTCTCAAGGAGCGGAACTTCACCGACGTGATTGAGAACAACCAGTTTGTGGTGGTTGAGTTCTACGCTCCGTGGTGTGGACATTGTCAGTCTCTGGCTCCGGAGTACGCCGCTGCTGCGACGGAGCTGAAGGCTGACGGCGTCGTTTTCGCGAAGGTCGACGCTACGGAGGAGAACGAGCTCGCTCACGAGTACAATGTTCAAGGCTTCCCGACCTTGTATTTCTTCGTCGACGGCGAGCATAAGCCTTACACCGGCGGAAGAACCAAGTAAGTGAATGATATCATCTTTGAATGTGTTTTGTTGCCATGCCGTTGAATGAATGAAATCTGGGGATTTGGGTTTTATGTGATTCACTGGTCTGCATTCAAACTTAGTAATTCAAATCTCATGGTGTACCCTAGTTAGGTATTGTGATCAGCTATGGGAGAAGAAACATGTTACCAAAATGATTAACTACATTTATGAACAAACTTCAGAGAAATTGTATATATGATTATTTTCTTAAATTTCATTGCCTTAATATATTCCTTTTAGATTGATTAATCAAGAAAATTACTTAATTTGGTGATACAGAACCTTAATACTGTGTTTTCTTGTTCTGATCTTGTTAATGTGATCCTTAGTGTATACAAGATTGATAAATGATGGATTTTACTTTCTAAATTTGTGATCCAGAGATGCAATAATAACATGGATCAAGAAGAAGATTGGTCCTGCTGTATATAATCTGACCAGTTTGGATGATGCTGAAAAAGTTTTGACTTCTGGAAACAAAGTTGTGTTGGGCTACTTGAACTCTTTGATGGTATAGCTTCACTTTCCACCTGATAGTGATAGGATTGAACTTTTTCATACCATAAGGCCAATATGGATAAGGGTGTAAAATGAGCTGTCGGCTCGCGAGCCAGCTCTAGCTCGGAACATATTTGAGCGAGTCGAGCTGAGTATTTTCTAGCTCGTTTAAAAAACGAGCTGACGAGCTGAGCCCAAAACGAGTCCGAGCTTAGACGAGTTGGCTCGTGAGCTGAAAAAAAAATCATGTAAAAATAACATATTTTCCTTTTTTTGTATGTCATATATAATATTGCATTTAATAAAACATAATATACGGTTTAAACATAGTATACTATTATAATGTATTTTTCCATTTTCTAATAATTAATATAACAAAACAAAGAAAAAATTTAGTAAAGTTACGAGCGGTCGAATTTAGTACAATGATATTTTATACTTTTATTCGAGAAGGTTATTTTCTATTTAGTACAATGATATTTTATAACATTATGTTTGAATTAATGTTTTCATATTTTCGATATCTTATTTGGTTCGTTTGATATGTTTATCATATATGATATTACAACTAATTAAAAATAATTAAATAGTTTGGCTCGCGAGCCGGCTCGTTTTTTGGCGAGCTAGAGGCGAGCCGAACTGAGTTGGGATCCCAGCTCGTTTAAAAAACGATCCGAGCTGAGCCGAGCCAACTCATTTTACACCCCTGAATATGGATATATTAAGAAAATGGCATCCCATTGTGATTTTACAGGGTTCTGAAAATGAACAACTTACTGCTGCTTCCAAAGCTGAAGACGATGTCGACTTTTATCAAACAGTGAATCCCGATGTTGCCAAGTTGTTTCACATCGATCCTGAGGCTAAACGTCCTGCTTTAGTCCTAATTAAGAATGAGGAAGAGAAAATCAGCCATTTCGGTTAGCTCCATTGTACTACTTTTACAATGAAAGCTATACATTAGCTTCGTTTGTGGATCGATTATGATTTTGTCATTCTACAGATGGAGAATTTGTTCAGTCAGCTCTAACAAAGTTTGTATCTTCCAATAAGCTTCCTTTGGTAACCATTTTCACTAGAGAGACTGCTCCTCAGATTTTCGAGAGTGAAATTAAGAAGCAGGTATTGTATGCTACTCGTGACTTAAGTCCCCGAGTGAAATTTAATGATTTTCTGACATGATTTTGCTTTGCTTCAGCTGTTGCTGTTTGCAAACAAAAATGAATCAGAGAAAGTTCTTCCTGAATTCCAGGAGGCAGCAAAATCCTTGAAAGGAAAGGTACGCGTTTAGGTCCTGCACGGATTCCTCTACGTGAACGAAAAATCATGCCTCGATGTTATTGTATAGACATAACATAAGTACAAGTCCCGTTTTCACTCGGTAGAGCGACTAACTCAAGCTCATTCCTAACTGTAGCTCATCTTTGTATTTGTGGATCTGGAAAACGAAGAATATGGAAAGCCCGTCGCTGAGTACTTTGGTGTGACAAATGGTCCTAAAGTATGGTTCTGATTTCCGCGAAATTGTGTATGATATCGTGATTATTTCTCATGAACATATGTTTAATCGCATCTGCGGCGTTTGTCTTTTGTCTAGATTGTTGCTTTCACAGGAACTGAGAATCCCAAAAAACACTTCTTTGAGGAGGAAATCATGTCGGATAAAATCAAGGTACAGTTTTATTAATTGTTTTAACGCGTCGAACTATACGGCTGTTCGTGGTATGATCACCGATAATACTTGTTTGTTAACAGTCATTTGGAGAGGATTTCCTACACGATAAACTCAAACCGTTCTTCAAGTCCGACCCAATTCCCGAAAAGGTAAAAGCTATTTCCTTCGTTTAATTAATTCCGATTTTGATTCGTTTCTGCGGATCTCTAAGGTGTTTAATCTTGATGAATGCAGAATGATGGAGATGTGAAAATAGTTGTTGGAAATAACTTTGACGAAATAGTTCTAGACGAGTCGAAAGACGTTCTTCTGGAGGTAATACCATAATCAAATTTTCGTAAGTTTTACGAATTTTTCGTTGCGTAAGATTTACTCGGTTGCGAAAAATAAACCAAAACCAGATTTATGCACCATGGTGTGGCCATTGCCAAGCCCTTGAACCAACATATAACAAGCTTGCCAAACACTTACGAACCATTGATTCTCTCGTCATAGCCAAGATGGACGGAACAACTAACGAACATCCACGAGCAAAGGTAAAACATATCGATGACCCTTGACGTTATTACGAATCTTACGTTGAAAAAATGACGATAAATCTCGATATTAGTATCTCCAAGTGACCTAATTTCCTTTCAGGTTGAAGGGTTCCCGACGATTCTCTTCTTCCCAGCGAGCAACAAATCATCTGAACCGGTAAGTCGGGCTACTGGTAGTATCGATTAGGGGTGGACATTTCGGTTCGGTTATATAAAACCGAACCAAACCGAACCGAATCATGGTCATTCGGTTCGGTTCAGGTGTAGATAAAATAACCGATCGGGTATGGAAGTTAAAAAACTGAATAGATTTTGTTCGGTTTGTTTATTAACCGAATAACCGTGGGTAACCGAAATATAAAAGTATATAGATAAATGATATTTATCAAATGAATACTTATCTAATATAATTAATAATTAAAATTAAATATCAAATATAAATAATAATATATTATATTATATTTTTTAAATATATGAATTATTTGAAATATTCCGAATAATATCATTTATTTGTAATTTTATATTATAAAAATATTTGGTAACAGCGAAATAATCGAATAATAACCGAACAAATTAGATTTTGGATTTTACTTTGGTTACAATATTTTATTGATATAACCAAACCGTTGTACAACCAAACTAACCGATTTAAATTCAGTTATTGTTTGACTATTGTTTTCTAAAACCGAATAACCCATACCCATTATATTCAATATTCAAACTGAAATTCGAACCGAAACCCAAAATGGTCAAGTCTAGTATCGATATTGTCGAGAGGGATGATATTATATCGTATTTGTTGAGCAGATAACGGTAGAAACAGATCGAACGGTGGTTGCTTTCTACAAGTTTTTGAGGAAACACGCATCGATCCCTTTCAAGCTCGAAAAACCTTCATCAGTTTCTACCCCTAAAACAGAGGATTCGCCTTCAAAAGCAGCAAGTCCGGCCGAGTCTAGTGAATCCAAGGATGAACTATGATGATTAAGCTGAGGTCAGGTAATGACGTCATCTTTTTTAAGTTATATATAAATTGCTAAGTGACTTATTGGACTGAAGTATATAAAGACAATGCCATATATGGAAACTTTGAGGGAGCAAAGCAAAATAGGAAAGACTCACACTTCATCACCAAATCAAATAAACTCTCTCTCTCTTTTTCTGTCTCTCTTAACTCTTATGAATCAATTACTATAAATCATTATCTGAATTTCGGGTTTTTCGTAAATTTCGCATTAGATTTATAAAACTTGTGAATATTTGCCATGTATATAAAAAATTTTAAAGTAGAAACACAAAAGTTAAACAAAATCCTTCTAAATCTTTATGAATGTTGGCTTGCTTATGTTGTCTGAAGATTATAACCAAAACATGAAGTATTATATTCCTTTGGTCTTCAAATCTTATTAGACTGAAAGGTTTTTTTTTTAATATATTGAAACATATGAGATTGTTGCTTTACTATTAGGAGAGATTCATATAAATACGTAAAGAAATTATTATATATTTATATTAAAACAAACATTTATAATAAATTTATAATATCAAGTTTAAAAATTAAAATATATTTTTAAAATTTAAGATTTATGAATTGATGTTTTATTTTTAAAATATATTATAAAGTTATGTTTTTAAACTGAAAATATACTAATATTTATATGAAAGTTTGGATTTACTTTTATTATTATACACCTAAACGTATTTCAACCTTCTTTTTTTTTTAACAGAAACATTTCTTGCTGAAATGAAAAGTTTTTAGAGAAAGTTAGGTATTTTCGATTCAATTCTGATTTATAACTTCAAACAAAGCTGTTAAATTTAGAAAATTAAAAATAAAAATATGTCGTTGAGGGTCAGCTGTTCACGTGATACCCATGTGATATGGCGTCCAGATTTCGCCATCAGCCAGCTCTTTATTTTAATTATATTTTTTTCATATTAAAATAACAAAAAGTTATTAAGAAAAATAATTTCAAACAGACAAAAAATGTATAAATATTTTCCATATATATAAACCAAAAGAATTGGAAAATAAAAACTTAAAAAATTTGTTTGGATATGTTTTTTTCCAAAAAGATTAATGAGTTTTACAATTTATTTATTTTTACCAAATTTGACTAATTTAAATGATTATTGCTGATTCAAATTTGGGATGAAAAAAGATTTTTTATATTGTATTTATCCACTAAATCAATTTTAGATATATTGAGTTGGTTCGAGATATGAATATGTAAGTTATATGCTAAAATTTAATATGATATTAAATTAATGGTACTACATATTGTTTTAATCATAGAAAAAGTAAACAAAATAAATGTTTTTGAAGTCAATAAATAAATAAATGAGATCTTAAATTCAAAGGCATTGACCCTTAGATCTAAAGATTAATATTAGGTTCAATGCTCAATGTCACATGACCGTTAGGTTGCTTATCACTCCAAACAAACAAAACATCAACATTAAATTAAATGGTACTACAAATGTTAATTTATATTGCCTATGTGTGATTATTTTGCCCCCTTAAACCCCGTAATTTATAAATATGCAATTAAGTATAAAGAATTGTGTCCACTTTCCTTTTAGAACACGTTACAATATAAACACATTCGTTTTTTTAGTAATAGAATGTTTGGGGTTTACATTGATTATACATTTTGTAAATTGTTATAAAAATATATGGATTTGATTTAAAGTTTTGTAACTATAAATGAGTTATTTTTATTTTTAAAATTCATCATATTCGTCTTCAGACTTTATAAATTAAGTATATTTCTTCTAAAATTTTGTAAATTCAGTCTAATTTCTCTTCAACAAAATTCAACATATTTTTCGTTGAAATTTCAAATTCATCGTATTTATTGAGGATGTTTACAAATACAATTTACTTTCCGTCGAAATTTTTAATTTAGCATATCTCATCCCGAAATTTTTAAATATACTCATTTTCCCTAGAGTTTCTACATGCGGGCTATTTCCCTTTAAAATTTTCAACCCATTTATCTTAGATGTTCTAAATTCAACTTATTTTTTGTAAGATAAAAAAACTAACAACATAACAAGTAGAATTATACTATTCGGATTCAATTTAAGTTTCTATTTGATTACAATAAATATAAATTATATGGATTTCAATAAATAATAAATATTTAATTATAAATATAAATAATTTTATTTTGATTTATCTGGTTAATCATATTCGGATTTCGAAATAATTTGTTAGTCCAATAAAATATATTAATATGTTTATTATTCAAATAACGATATATTTTTTATTTATTTAGCGTGAAATTCAAATATATTAAAATAAAATATTTTATCTTTATAAACGAATAACCATTATTTATTGAAATTCAAATAATTTATATATGTTGTAGTTGAATAGAAACTCGAACTAAACCAAATTCTTATAGTTATTATGTCATGGTAATATATTTAATCTAAAATTTTCTAGAGTCTTTTCATTTTTTAAATAATTTATTTTATTTTATTAGTAACTAACAAAATTTAAAAAGAAATATTTATATATATAGTAATTTTGTTTTAAGAAAACTTAGAATTTAAAATACCACTATAAAAAATCTCAATATTCTCCTCTACAATTTCGGTTTTTCCATATATATATATATATATATATATAACTGACTCTGGCTTATTATCTTCTTCTAGTCATCATACTTTTGAGAGAGAGAAAGAGATCATTCTTGAAAGAAATGTTGAAGTTTGGGATTATAATTGCGGTTCTACTAATGGCTGGCCTTGCGTTCGGTGAGATTTCCGTTGATTCTTCACCCGCTCCGTCGCTAGATCTAGGCGCAGATTCTCCTATGGTCCACGCGCCGACTCCGGAAAGTGGATCTCCACCGTCTCCAGTCTCACCTTCCCCGGCGGAGTCTCCAATCGAGCATTCGTCGCCTCCGGAACCGGAATCTGAACAATCTCCGTCTCCTGCTCCCGCGAACTCTCCATCTAGCTCTCCGCCGATGCCAAATGAATCTTCATATCCGCCGTCTCCGTCTCCAGCGCCGGAACCTAGCGGGGAGATCGATATCAGCCACAGCGAAGATATCACCGCGGTCGATGGAAATAAAACATCGGGAGGCGGAGGAATGAGCGGTGGGAAGAAGGCGGGGATTGTGCTGGGAGTGTTTTCGGCGGCGTGTGTGGTCGGAGTCGCCGGAGTAGTGTACAAGAAACGGCAGGAGAATATTCGCCGATCAAGGTATGGATACGCGGCGAGGGAGCTTCTGTGAGAGAGATCGCCGATGAGCGATGGTTCTCTCCGCCGTGGATCTCTGAATATTTTTGTTATCGTTTTGGTTTGAATTTCAAAATTACTACGGCATTGCTTATGGAAAATTTCATTCTTTATTATTTGTTACCTCTTAGAGGAGAGATTTTCTATATATTTATTTAAAGTTAAATTTGTTTTTTTCCTTTTAAAATAATACTTAACACTGCTTTGGTATGTTATGTTACATATTTTAATCATTTGGTGGTAATAAAGTACACAACCAATGAATCTACGATTGCATGTTTTTTTCCATATTTAGGAAAATACACACAAGTTAGACGGAATAAATATTCTTAAAGGCTAAAACACTTCAAAAATATCATTTCATAAATTAATTATTAAATCCGAAAAAAGTTGAAGAAAAGATAAATTTTTCCTTAATATTCGAACGTGAAAAAACTGTAAAAAACGAGAAATCTGAACAGTTTTTCGACGTGAAACATGTTTAAAAGTTTATAACAAAAAAAAAATAAGTGATGTCAAACTTCAGAGGGATAGATTTGAAATTGACGAGAAAGAAAATGGCTAGAATCAGCAGCGTGAGTGATATTGATGCTGATGTTGCCGTCCCTCTGACACTGGAGCAGAAATTAATAGGAGAAATAAGGAAGGCGAATACGAAGTACATGGCAGGAGATGACTTAGGTGACGGTGTTGGGTCACTCTCGGCTAAGGAACTATCTCTCCAGTGAACTCATGCGACCCATGCGATCCTCATTTGACAATAATTTGTTTAGCGTTGTAGATGTATTGTTTTGATTGGTTTTTGGCATCTTATCATCATAAACTTGTAAATTCGCCGAGTTCGTATCTATTCATCAATATATGCGACCATGCGACCCATGCGACCTTCATGCGACCCTCATTTGGCATTAATTAGTTTGACGTTGTAAATGTATTGTTTTGATTGGTTTTTGTCATTTTATCATTATAAACTAGTAAATTCGTCGATTTCACATCTATTGATCCATATATGTGACCAAGCGAACCATGCCATTATCAA
>CM071870.1:40059547-40082644 GCA_036759665.1 Gynandropsis gynandra | reverse complement strand
TATAGATAATAATATAAATAATATCGACATTTGACAAAATATTAAATGTATTGTTTAATCATCCGCCGAGTTCTTAAAACACTACTATCACTTTTGAAACACATGCATTGGTTATACACAACTCAACTAGGTACACATGGGTCACAATCTGTTTAACCGTTGATTGACGTTGTAAATGTATTGTTTTGATTGGTTTTTGGCATTTTATCATCATAAATCCGTAAATTCGTCGAGTTCGCATCTATTCATCAATATATGCGACCATGCGACCATGCGACCCATGCTACCCATGCGACTCTCATGTGACCCTTATTTGATTGGTTTTTGATATTTTATCATTTTCACCAAAATTCTCGCCGAACTTTTCACCAAAATTTGAAAAAACTTTTCGAATTCCATCTGGCGGCGATTCGATGTCAGGGTCATGTCTTTTCGTATTCGAGCCGTTTCCTTTTTTCTAATAATGACGCTCTCTCTCTCTAACTCTCATCATCTTCCATCCATTTTTTTACCGAAAAATCAACATTTAGTAGAAGCAGGGTTATCTTCTTCTGATGAGAGGATTTTCACGGTACTAGTCACGCGTTCAAATCTGGCCGTAGACGCAGTGGTAAGTGAACTCAAACCGATTTATTCGATTCATCAAATCTGGCCGTATATGCATTAGTTTGGCGTCATTGTAAATTTATTCGGTTATCGCAGACACTTCTGATAGAGTTTGCGGGGTCGAATGGTCTTTGCGGTAGACGAAGTAAGGTTGATCTGATAACCAATTACGCAGACATTTAGGAGGCACATCTAAGGCTCGTGAAACGCGGTGGCGCTAGCATCACCATGGGTGACAAAGTTTTGTCAAGATAATGGCTTTAACGTGGGTTGTACCCTCAAAGTCGAACTGGGCACCGTTCTTGATGATGTGCCTTGTATACTGCTTGCCCCTATAATTTTCAAAGATTGAATTCCGTTGTATTTTGATTGTTTCGAACCTCATTTGAACAATAAATGAATGATGTGTGTTTGTGCGGCCTTTGTTTCATTCACGTCAAGAGCAAAAGACTTGTCTGATTTTATTTGTCATAGATTTGTCTGATTTTATTTGTTATATTTCAATTATTTAGTATCATAGTTATCTATATCAAACGAAGAACTTTCAGAGTTGCTCTAACGATTTCATTCATCATATATGGCAAGATAGTATTTGTATAGATCCCTAAATAATATTATCTATTTTGGGTAGTTTCAACAAATTCTTGTTTAATTTGGTTCCGTTTTAATTTCCCTGATACAGTTCCACCACAAGATAAAAACAAGAACCGAAGTTGAACCATAGAAACGTTCATACGACTGATAAAAAAAGATCATCAATAACATAGAAGAACCAACCAGTTATGAGAAACTTCTAACAACACACACCATACCAACACTCAGAATTCTCCCAGAAGAGAACTTACCAACAGAAAAAAATCCAGGTGATAAACATGTTTACGAGAGATATAAACTCATTCATTCTTCTGTAGTTAATGAAACAAAGGGTCGCAGGGGACAAAGGGTCGCAGAGGTACAAGGGTCGAAGGGAGATAAGAGTCGTAGTGGTCCAAGTGGTCGCAGAGGTACAAGATTCGAAGGGAGATAAGAGTCGGAGGGGGACAAGGGTCGCACGATCCAAGGGTCTAAAAAATGTTTACTTGTTGATTATGGAAGATGTAATTTGGTACATTGTTCTTCTTTTAACAGTTTATTTGTTACATACTTTTGGGAATGGATAATTCAACTTTGTACATTGTATTTTTTAAAAACATTATTCATATTATTTGTAAATAATAAATTATTTTGACTATATTGTTAGTATCGCTGTTTTTGTGGATTTAGTATTATTGTAACAAGAGTCGTAGAGGGACAAGGATCGCAGAGGAACAAGGGTCGCAGGGGTCCAAAGGTCGCAGAGGGACAAAGGTTGCAGGGGTCCAAGGGTCGCAGAGGGACAAGGGTCGTAGGGGTCCAATGTTCGAAGAGGTATAAGGGTTGCAGGAGTCCTAGCAGGATCGAACTGGGTCGCAGGGTCGGACTGGGTTATTGGGTCACAGGGTAGAACTGGGTCACTAGGTCGAACTGGTCGTAGGGTCGTAGGGGTATTTTGGGAATAACAACATTTATAAGGGTATTTTTGAAGTTAAATTTTTTCTTTTTCGGGAAGGATATTTTTAAAGTGTTTTAACCCTACGAAAATATTTTTGAAGTTAACCCCACAAATTATATCAGTTGAAGTCCTCAATTTTTAATCTATTTAAAAAATTTCTCTTTAAAATGTACCCAAAATATAACGATAAATATTTTGAGCAATTTCCAAAATTTTCATTGGACTACAAAATCATCTTGCTACTATGTCATTATGCACTATTTTTTGTGATGTTTTACTGGATTATTTATTCTCGTATGAATAATGAATAAATAAAATTTAAAATATTTTTATTGTATTTCATCAACTAAAGTATAAATTATAATTTTTTTGTATGATATTCAACAAGTGACTTTGGATTTAATTAAACTTATCCCATATTTTGCAATTGGCTTGTAATTATTTTTTTTCTTATAATGATATACTAAAGGTAAAGGTAAAGATAGCGTCGTAAAAGTCGTTAGTCGCTAGTCGGACGGTTTGTCAGTGCCTATCAACTAGTCGAATTAGTTGGTGATTAGACATTTTTTATTTTTTAATACATTTCAATTTTTAAAATTATAAAATATAATATAAAAATATATAAATCAATAAAATATTATATATAATATATAAAGTCATATAAATCCATTATCCATATCATAAACATAACAAAATATTAATAAAGATCTAAATATCTAATATCAGCGGTGTATTAGAAGAATTTATATGTCGGTACCAAAATGACATTATCTTTGAATCATTGATCTTAAACTAGAACTTTGGGGGATTGTTGAGATGAACAAACAGACGAATATATGAAGATGTCGTACGACCGAATGAAGACGAAGATGACAAATATAGGAACGAAAACGAATACAATAAACGAATACGAAGATGACTATGAACCAACGACGAACAACGTTTAAAACTAGAGGAACGACGAACAAAGACGACCAACAATGCTCAAAACTGAAATAACCGCTTGGCAAAGAGAGAAACAACAAAAAATGATGTTGTTTTGGTTTAATTCTTTAAAACAAAACAACCAAAAGACGTCGTTTTGATTAGTCGTTAGTTTTTTCTGACCACCTAATAGGACAAATTTTCTATTAGTTGGGCGGTCGGGTACCGCTGAGCGTCTAGGCGTCGACTACGCCGACTTTTAGAACATTGACTAAAGGGTAAAGAACTCTAACATTAACGTTGTGGCAAAACACATAAAATAACAAACATACTAAGGATTATAAATAAATGATAACATATAAACTCTTCTGAATTTTCGTCGGACTAAGAAACTCTATAAAATATATATATTTCAATGATTAAATGGATCATCCAAATTATCTATTATCTTATATATCATATAAACTCATATTCATTATACAAGTTCCTAAATCTAACCTTTTGAATCTCTTGCAACTTACAACGTTCCTCATCAATAGTCTTCTTTTCGAGTCGTATTTTGTACATTGCAATGCCAATTCCATCATCTCTTCTACGACTTGTGATCTCCTAGAGTTTGATCAGTAAGTTCTTTATATCTCTCGCAGGTCTTCAGCTTTCAAGAAAGAATATAAACTTATGGTAAGTTTTAAGAAATGTTAAGATTATTTATGATAATCATTGTTAACTAATAAAATAAAGACGAAAAATATAAAAAATTGGATATCGAAATTTTATGTGGTTCAACAAAATACATATATCCACTAATAAAAATGTAGTTTTATTGATTCTCGAAAAATTACAACATTTTTCTCAATTTATAAGAAAAAAATGTTATTGCTAGTTTATAGTTCAATCTTATCGACAATATCCTCAATAGTGTAGAAAAATTTGACTTTCTTAATTTTTTTAGGGTATTCTCTTCTTTGTTCTTTGAAAGATTTTTCTTCTATTTGCAAGAAATAATATTATTTTCTCTTTTAAAAATCGAGAGAAATGTCATACTTACTTGAAAGTTGATAAAATATTCAAACATTCTTGTAACATTCGTCCATAGATAGATAAATCTTCCAAGTTGAGTAGGTGTTCATAAGCTACAATAGATTGGTTGAGTATGTCCCTAAATGTTAAATGCTCTATGATCTTAGGAGCACTGGCCGCCATAATTAGTTAACATAATGTGTTATTCCTCATTTTTATCAAATTAGAACTTATAATTATTAAGACCAACCATAAGTTAAGACACACAATACATAGTGTGATGTGTATGTACAAGTTATATATCATCATATAATATATGGTTTGTTGCTATAAACAATTATAATATATTATTTTTAGTAAACTAAAAGTATATTATGATGAAACAAGTCATGATAAATATGAAAACCCCAAATTTTTTTAGTTCAACTAGAGTACAACTCGATTTATCAATATTAATTTTATTTTATTTAAATTAGTGAAGATTAAGAAAATAATTATGTTGCCACCTTTGATATACACCGTTAAACATCAGATTTTTTTTTCTTTTAAGATTTTTGATATGACAGATATCGAATTTCTATTTTTCTTCTTTTTGGATTTATAATTTGAGAGATATCAAATTTGTCTTTTTTCTCTTTTGGGTTCTATAATTTGAAAGATATCACATTTTTATTTTTTATCTTTTAAAAAATTTAAACTATAGAAATACATATAAGTTTTAAATTCAGACTTAAGTTTAAAATTCACTGTTCGTGTTGGTACAACGTTGTACCATACACGTTGTACCGCGAATATTGTACCACACACGTTGTACCACATACGTTGTGTCACAGACATTGTGTCATAGACATTGTACCATGAACGTTATGCCATGAATATTGTACCACACATATTGTGCCATGAACGTTGTGTCACACACGTTGTTCCAAACACATTGTACCACACACATTGGACAAAAATTATAAATAAAATAACAAATAAAAAATTAAAAATAGGACTAAATTAACCAAAATTCGATCTCTTGTTCGTGACTACAAATAAAAAATTAGAAATAAAGTAACAAAATTACAAAATTCAAACGACATTTCCATTTTGAAATAAGCCGTAAGCAAGTTTGATGTGAAGATCGGTGGCATTGTTGTGACATAGTTCGTCCAAGGGTCTCGCCAATAAGTCATATTCGATAAACATTATGCATAACGATCAATAATCATTTACCCTATAACAAATAAAAACATATCAGTTCACTCATAACATAAAATATAATATAAAATATAAGGAGCTAAAATTACAAAACTTTATCCACAAAATATAATTTTTGCGACGTCTTCAATGAGCCGATATTTCCACGATTGATCCATCAATTGGAAAAACTGTGGCATACCAGATTTTATGAGCATCCGAGAAATACCACAGATAGGGATGGCAATCTGGGTTTAAAGGCGGGTTACTCGGGTTCTTCGAGGTTCGGGTTATAAAAAATTGAACCCGAATTGAACCTATTTAGTTTTTCAGCCTGAGTTCCTCGGGTTTCGGTCTAGGTTCGGATTGTTCGGGTTTTGAAAAATTGAACCACAAAAAAACTTGAATTGTATTTGGCTTATTTAGATATTTCGGGTAATTCGAATTCTTAAGGTTTTTTGGTACGGGTAATTCGGTTTTTATAACGGGTTTTACGGGTTCTTTGTGATTTTTTGGGGAAATTCCAAATTTGATAATTTCATTTCTAATTCCATCTATTTCCCTATATTCCCAAACTAAAAGATCTATAAACCTTCCATTTCTTTCTCATCCTCAAAACTTCACACCTCATCAATCAACGTATTTTCTACAGCTCGTCGTGAGACTCATCTTCGTCTGTGGTTGATTCTCCACCAGGAGCCCCACGAGACCTATGGTAGACAACAGTGATGATGGGATTACAGACTCTCTCCACCTGCTTGAGTTTCTCCTCATAGTCTTCTTTCTCAGCACTCTGGTTATCGTCCAACAATTCCAAGGTTTCCTTCACGACCGTCTCAATCTTCTCTTTCTCATCAGACTCCAATTTGTCTGCCAAGTTGTCCTTGTCGCCCACTTGGTTCTTCATGTTCTAAACGTACGTCTCCAGGTTGTTCCTTGCATCGATTCTCTGCTTCACCTTTTTATCTTCTTCTGCAAATTCTTCTGCTTCCTTCACCATACGTTTGATTTCTTCCTGACGGAGAAGTAGGCGACGAACGGGAGGCAGAGGGGCGACAAATGGAAAGAGGAGGGGCGAAAGACGAGAAGGAAGGAGGCGACAGACGAGAGGAGAAAGGGCGATGAAAAGGAGATAACTTTTTAGGAGGCGCCGACGATGTGTGTGTGAGTGAGAGAGAGGAAGCTGTGTTTTTCGTGAGTACGCGTTGTTAGGTTTAGGGTTTTTTCTTTTTTTTTTTAATTTTTTTCGGGTTGTTTGGATTCTTCGATTTATCCCGAACCCGAACCGACCCAAACCCAAATGAATTTTTGATATTGATCCCTTATGGGTTTTCTATATAACCCATATATCTTATGGATTGGGTTTATCGGTCTAGATCAGTCCGGGTAACCCGAAATGTCCACCCCTAACCACAAATATATGGCTCCATATTAGCGTCTATCTGCTCTTTGTTATAGATTTTCCTCGACGTATCGAACAGAAAGAGCTCCTCGACATCCAACACCGCCTTCTCACTAATACAATGAATCCGTTAATCTGTTATAACATGCTTGTACAACGTGTGTGTGTCTACAACATGCATGTGTGGTACAATGAGTACGTGTGATACAAAGTGCTTATACAACGTGCGTGTGTGGTACAACGTGTGCGTATGTACAACATGCACGTGTGGTACAATATGTACATGTGGTACAATGTGTGTTTGTGGTTCAATGTGCTTGTACAACGTGTGCATGTGACACAACGTATTTGTATAACGTGCACATGTGGTATAATGTGTCTTTACAATGTGTGTGTGCGTGGTAAAATGTGCTTGGATAATATGCGTGTATGGTACGACGTATTTGTACAACGTATGTGTGTGGTACAATGTGTTTAGATAATATGCGTATGTGGTACGACATATTTGTACAATGTATATATGTGGTACAACGTGCTTATACAACATATGCGTGTGGTACAACGTGCTTATACAATATGTACGTGTGGTACAACGTACTTGTAATTAATAATCTATTATTTTGGATAAAAAATACAAATATATTAAATTAACTTTTAAAACAATATTATTCTAACAAAATGATATTTAACGGATTTCATTTCAGGTTGAAACCCCTTTCTAGTCTCCTTTTTTTTCTCATCTTCTTCCATAATCACCAACACACATTTTCTCCTTTTTGATGCCCTTTTTCGTCCTCTTCTCTTCATCTTCTCACTGCATCCTCTCGTTGATCAGTCGATCGCCGTCTCAACACATCCTATCGCCTCGTTAGTCAGTCGTCGTCCATTTCGCCTTATCAGTTGGTCAATCGTCGTCCACAAGTACCCCAACGGTTTTGAGTAGATGGTTGGTTCGATGTAAAGTATTTCTCTTGTTTTGATCTCTATTCGGATTGTTTTTATGGGTTTAAGTGTTAGAAATTTTATTCTAACGTTGATTCATATAAATATAAGTATTAGATAATTGTTATTGAGGTACACACGGTGATGATTAGTGTCGTATTGAAGAGACAATTATCGGGTGAAAATCCCTTCGTGCCATTCCGCAATTATAGAAATCTAATGATGATTTTGTGAATTTTCACCCGATAATTGTCTCTTCAATACGACACTAATCATCACCGTGAGTACCTCAATAACAATTATCTAATACTTATATTTATATGAATCAACGTTTAAAATTTCTAACATTCTCCCACTTGATTAATATATGACAAGTATATAAAATCGTTGAGCTCACTTAAATGATCTTATATACGAGTCACAACTTTATAAGAATTAATTGACCGAATCATGGCGGTCACGGGCCTGGCAAAACGTCCCGATTCCTTCCATGTATCACAAATCAATATAATTCAAATATCTTGAATTTGATAAGATAGACATCTAAAATTATCTTATCCCACAATGTCTTTAAACAAAGACTAAGTATCTATAATCATAACAAATATGCATAACTGAAATATGATTCATAGATAAGCAAAATCAAAACTTATATTGATATCTAGAGTTCAAATAAACTTCAATGTGCAAGACTTATATTCATACATTTATAATGATCAGCAATACAAGGACTTCGCGACTACTCCCATTTCACTAACATGGCCAAGAAAGATCTTTGGAGCTAGTCCTTTAGTCAACGGATCCGCGATCATATCATTGGTGCCAATATGCACAATTTGAACTCTTTGATTTTGCACTTCTTCTTTAACCGATAGATATTTTAAATCCATATGCTTGGCACCTTTGAAATATCTATCGTTCTTCGAGAAGAATACGGCTGTCGCATTATCACAATATATGTTCATAGGTTTAGCAATGGTACCAACGATGCCTAAACCATGAACAAAATTGCGCAACCACAACGATTGAATTGTAGCTTCAAAGCACGCTACAAATTCGGTCTCCATAGTGGAAGTAGCAATGACAGACTACTTACCACTCTTCCATGAAATAGCTCCCCCAGCTAGAAGGAACAAATAAAATGTCGATGCTATTTCTTCTATATGTGAGCATGTGATTCTTGGTGCCTTGTAGATATCTTAAAACTTTCTTTGCAGCTCTCCAATGAAATTGTCCGGGATTTGATTGGTAACGACCCAACATACCAACCGAAAAACTGATATCCGGTCTAGTACAAGTCTGAGCATACATCAAACTTCCGACTAAAGAGGCATAAGGAATGTCATCCATGTCCTTACACTCTAAGTCATCTTAGAACATTGGAATAGACTGAAACGATCCCCTTTCTGTGTGGGAACCGGACTTGGTGAACATGATTCCATTTTAAATCTTTCTAAAACTTTGTCGATGTAAGCTTTTTGAGACAATCCCAAAATTCCTTGTGATCTATCTCAAAATATTTCTATTCCGATCACATAGGAAGCCTCACCCATATCTTTCATCTCAAAGTTACTAGAAAGATAATCCTTAACATCATGTAATAACCCACGATCATTGGCGGCAAGAAGAATATCATCTACATACAATACAAGGATTATAAACTTGCTTCCTACAATCTTTATGTAGATATACCGATCAGCGGTCATTTCTACAAACCCATATGACAATACAGTATCATTGAATTTCAAGTACCATTGTCGGGAAGCTTGTTTTAATCCATAGATAGATCTCTTTAACTTACATACCAGATTGCTTCTACTTGTGGTCTCAAAACCTTGAGGTTGATCCATATATACCTCTTCTTCTAAATCTCCATTGAGAAAGGCTGTTTTAACATCCATTTGGTGAAGCTCAAGATCAAAGTGAGCTACCAAAGCCATGACAATCCTTAAAGAGTCCTTTCTAGAAACCGGAGAGAAAGTTGTTTTGTTGTCAATACCATTCTTTTGAGTGTAACCTTTGGCGACAAGTCTGGCTTTATACCTCTCGACGTTGCCCTTAGAGTCTCGTTTGGTCTTAAAGACCCATTTACAACCAACTCTTTTAGAATCCTTCGGCAATTCCGTCATTTCCCAAACATTGTTGTCATCCATAGATTTCAACTCTTCCTTCATGGTCATCAACCATTTGTCAGAATTTCTACTGCTCATGGCTTGGTCAAAATAGACTGGGTCATCATTCATGCTCAAGTCATTTTCATGTTCAAGTGCATAACACATATAATCATTTGAAATACCTGGTCTTCTATCTCTAGTAGACCTTCTCAAAGCTATTCCTTCTTGAGGTTGCATTTGTTCATTTGCTTGAACATTTTCTTGCTCTTCTTGAACAATGGCGTCAATAACTAGGTGTGGAGTATCCATTTGTTGTTGTTCCATATTCACGCCCTTTGGTTGTACTACAATAATAGGAACCTCAACATAAGATGAATCACTTGATGGATTTTGGTCCATCAATGACTCTCTTATCTCGATATCACGTACTCCTACACTCCCACTGATTTCGCCATTTTCAATGAAGCAAGACTTCTCAGACTCTACAATTCTCGTACTATGGTTAGTACAATAGAATCTATAACCTTTTAGCTTATCGTGGCTATCCAAATGCTGGTTCAAGTGGGCAAAGCTCCAAGTAAGAAAAGAAAGAGAAAGGGAAAGCAGCCATATAAGGTGCAGCATGGTGAAATTTTATTCTAACGTTGATTCCACAAACACCGACACAAACACCGACACTCCCATGTTAGAAATTTTATTCTAACGTTGATTCATATAAATATAAGTATTAGATAATTGTTATTGAGGTACTCACGGTGATGATTAGTGCCGTATTGAAGAGACAATTATCGGGTGAAAATCCTTCCGTGCCATTCCGCAATTATAGAAATCTAATGATGGTTTTGTGATTAATTACAAATTGAGGATTTATTGTAATTCATGAGAATTTAAAGGGTATGTAGCAAAAGACATGTCTTTTAGGACATGTCTTTTCATTATTACAAAAAATGTCTTAATACCCTTTGAATTCATTCACCGTAACAACAATAATCACAAAACAATAAATACACAAAAGGAAAACTCTCTTATATCATCAAAGAGAGATTGAAGGAGATTTCGGAGGAATAGGCATTGGAGAAAATAAAAGATCCACCGAATACAAATCATGGAAAATTCAAGTAAGTATAATTTATTTATTGTATTTGGTTGATTTAATTTCCTATTAGATTCATTAATCGTTTCCGCATATAAGATTATCGAATTTTCTTACATTATGATGCAAGTCCATACAAATAAAATTAAAACTTTATTCATTCAGTCAACAAAAACACTATAGAATACTTCGTGACCTATGTAAAAAAGTAAATCTAACAGATCTTAATAATTCAGATCAATTATTTCTCAAATCCAATGGTTACAAAATGTCAATTCACTATTTTATACAGTAGATTGAAATCGTCTATAATTTGGATGATTGAACGGCCCAAGCCCAATTCATATTTTCTCTATGTTACGGCCATTAAATACTATTAGACCCTCTCATTATTTCTTTATTATTATCGAGAAATTATATGGTTTGATTTAACCAAGCCGGTTTGCGATGGGGGTAATTGTGTCATTTCGTCACAAACCCTAGGTGTTAAGTACTTGTACTACTCTTCCTCACCGGTCTCGGAAACCCTAGAACACTTTCGCTTTGTGTGAGAGAGAGAGAGAGGACAATATGCCGCCGAAATTTGACCCATCCCAAGTCGTGGAAGTGTTCGTGAGGGTCACCGGAGGTGAGGTCGGAGCGGCGAGTTCTCTAGCGCCGAAGATTGGTCCACTGGGTCTCTCCCCGAAGAAGATCGGAGAAGACATCGCTAAGGAGACGGCGAAGGAATGGAAGGGTCTACGAGTCACCGTCAAGCTCACCGTTCAGAACCGTCAGGCTAAGGTCACGGTCGTTCCGTCGGCGGCGGCTCTCGTCATTAAGGCCCTCAAGGAGCCGGAACGTGACCGGAAGAAGACGAAGAACATCAAGCACAACGGCAACATCTCCCTCGACGATGTAATCGAGATCGCCAAGGTGATGCGTCCAAGATCGATGGCGAAGGATCTGAGCGGAACAGTGAAGGAGATCCTCGGGACGTGCGTCTCCGTGGGTTGCACCGTCGACGGAAAAGACCCGAAGGATCTTCAGGAAGAGATAACCGACGGCGAGGTTGATATCCCAAGCGAGTGAAGGGTATTTGAATTCTTCCCTAAAGGCTTCATTTTTCGGTGTCGTTTGGTCATTGAAATTAGAGGGTATTCGTAGTATACTGTTTTTGATATTGTGGAACAATCAGCTCTAAAGAACAGTCTTTGGCTTGTGTTTGAATCTTGTGCTGAGGTAAATTATATCGTATATCCTCGCAATTTAATTTCGTCACTGTTCGGATTTCATGGATTCGATTTGACTTCTTGTTGATTATACATGAACAATGCTGAACAATGTTCCTTAGAATCATATAAGCCCCCTTGTTTCTTGTGATTATGCATTTGGTTGCATTGAATTCAGCCAATTGAATTAGTTTGAACTTTGAAATATGATATCAGGGTTGGCTAATGTGTTTTTCTTTCACTCTGAATGGTTTCCTAAACGTAGTTCCATCTGCTGTCTAATTCATAATGATCTAACAACAAAATTTTATACGTAGAACAAGTTAAATGCAATCGAAAACACTTCGTTTTTGTTCTTGATCAGCAACATTTTGTATAAACGTCGTGAATATAGTTTCCTTTCGAGATTATTGTGATGTATTGTCCCATATCGGCTAAACTGAACTCTTGAGCTAGCTTTTAGGATTAGTTAGGTCGAAACCCATATTTGATATGGTATCAGAGCCATGTTCGTCTGATTTGAGTATATCGATGTTGGGCACCAATTGTGTTCATGCTTCAAGATCGACCCTGTATGAAAGGTGGAGTGTTGTGATGTATTGTCCCACATCGACTCTAAGGACATGTACCTTGTTCTCATATATATATATATATTGTTGGGTAATCCTAAACTTTTGAGATTAGTTAGGTCTAAGCTCGTATTTGACAGAGATCAATATTTGATTTATGGAATCTTTGGTGATTCACAATTGATGAATTTACGTTAGTGATGAGTTAGAATTGATGGTCTGAAAAAGCCTTTGCTTTTATAGTTCAAACATTTGGTTATGGTGAAACCAATCATGGGTTTTTTAGTGATGAGACAGGGAGAGATTAGAGAAGAACTAACTCCATTGATAAGATAACATAGGTTTGGATCATAGCAAGACAACTGTGACCGATTGATTTAGGGGTACATATCTCTATAATCAAACTAATTAATAAATTTGATCCTATCTATCTCTTGGTGGCCTCATGCGTCAGTCCAAACCGAGATTGTACGGATAGTGTTGGTGCGATGTTTGTTCATGACAAAGTAAGTTCCAATGGTTAGAAACATTAAGAAGGTGAGGCCGAGAATTACCCCAATGAATGTACTTGCTCCTACCTTGTGACCATTTGTATGTTCATTTGATGAAACTTTGCTTTGTACGGTAGCCCTCAAAGGCAATGGCGATGGTGAGGTTAGGGTTTTGGGGGATTGTGTTTTCGGGTGGAAGAAATCGTATGTAGCGGGTGAGAATGCGATTGGGGTGTAATAAGATGGACCGTGTGGAGGTCTGCTTGAGGCATTGGAATCAGACAGAAGCATTGACAGACAGCAGGAGAAGAAGATCAAACATGGAGTTGAGTGTGTCATGTCTCTCTCTCTCTCTCTCTCTCTTATTAGGGTTTTGTGTTTTGTGTGGGTTCCTTATGATTAGGGTTTTATAAGATTCATGGCTGTAGAAGTAGTTGCTTGGAGTGCAAAATTTGATGGTTTGAAAAGGAACGAGGAAATCATGATTCTCTTACAATATATATGTGTATATATCATGATTTTTTTTAAATATATATATATATATATCATTATAGTTTTGTAATATATATACATATAACGGTTGGTTGTGTTTTATCTTACTAGTTGTAATATTGCATTTAATAGCAATTGCGAATGTATCAATTGTATGCAAATTCAATCAAATTATTATTTTATATGTATATATATATATATAATTTTTAAAATGATAAATAATTGAGTTTTGTCACTTGAATGATGGAATCATTTTAAAAATTGTTAAACGATAGTAAGAAGTGATCCAGCTTTTAGTCGTATTAGATGATAAAAAAAATAATATATAAATATTAATTAGTAAAGGTTATTATTCTTTGAATGGTTGTGTTTTTTATATCTTTTAAAAATAAAAAAGGAAAAATTAATAAAAAAGTATTTATTAAAATAAATGTTGTGGGAGAAAAAGGATGAATATATTAGATGTTTTCTTAGCTTCAAGGATCAGCAATGGAAGCATATGATTGTAAAAAGTTATCATAATAATTGAGTCCACTCATTTACTGTATATATATATATATAACTAGTATTGATTCTGTGCATCGCGCCGATAAAATTAATCTTTATATTTATTTTAATAATTAAAAATATTATGTGATTGTATTTTGATATAATGGAATACCAAAATATTTTTTTAAATAAAATTTTACAATATTTCTAAACATTATTAAATATTTCTTTGTATATAGCATTTTTCGTTTTTGTTGTATATTTATCAAATCATCTAACATAAATAATTTCGATTTTTTTTATTTATTTTTATCTTGAAACGATAATATATAATTGCTCGTGACTAAATAATAGTTTTCTTATATATATATATATATATATATATATATATATTCACTTTATTAATGTTTTGTCTTGGGCATTTACTAATTTTCATTGCAAAATATGTCATACCAGACAATTATTTCGTTTGAACATGAAATGACACAGTTGTATTAGTTAAGATTAAAAGAAATCGAAGTATAAATATTTTGTTGCTTACATCAGTTTATGTTATATTTTACTTTCTATTATATTATTACTCTAGTTATATTATCTGAAATTGTGTTCTATTATATAATCAAAATATTTAATGTATATTTCGCAAGAGAATGGAAAATGCTATTTCTTTTCGTTTTAGACATCAATTAAAAATTATTGGATATTTTAAACAGTTTAAAAATTATGTATTATATAATTCACATACTTTGTTATTATTAGAATCAGTTTCACAAATTGTAGAAATAAACATCACTTTCGTGTTATTTTATAAGAATATTTTCTCATTTTATGTTGAACTTCATTATATTATTTTGTAGTAATTTTAATTTTAAATCAAATTTTAAATAATAAACACTAAATTATGTAAATAAATATTTTTAAATTTTATTTAAATATTTCAAATAAATATCATTTCATTTTTTTTAAAATTCATAATAATTTTTACAGGTTTTTTAAATTTTCTATAATTAATTTAGGAGAAACCCTAAAATAGGGGTGGGCATATTAGCCGAAGAAACTGTTCCGATCCGAAAATCGTCCTGAACCCATTTAAAATTACCCGAACCCACGGGTTGGGGACCGAATTCGGATAATGAAATCTCATTACCCGCAAATTTGAGTTCAGATATTTTCATCTATACGTCGGATACCCGAAGATATATATATGTATATATTAAAATGGAATATATATATTATATATTAAATTATATAATATAATTTTAAAATTGCCGCTCGCAGGTCGTCGCTCTCCGCTAGCCGTCGTGACCTTTATGGGCCAGCACAAGCAAGGGAAGTTAAGGGGGAAAACCCTAAAAGAAATCGACGGCTCGTATCGCTCCAGGGGTGTCGGTGACAAAATCCAACCGTTGGTTGGAGGGAAGAGGATTGAGCGATCGAACGGCTGAGATTCACAGACGGGGCGTGTGAAAACCACGCGCAGCATCGACTGGTCGAGAGGTGTGGGTTGGGTGAAGGACCCGCGTGTTGACCCGACTGATATCCACCCGAGACGTGCGCGAAGCTGAAATCCAACGGCAGCATGGCCTGCCACGTCACCCGACGACTCTGTTCATTGAAGCAACCCTTTTTAGTATAGTAATAGATATACTATTGTATTATATATTATTCTTGTTTTACATCATTTATCTAAAATTATGAAGATGATATTGATAAGATTAAAAAGAACACATTATCAATTCCCCGAACTATATGATTTCTAACCTAATTCTCTCCGAATTATATAACCTCTAGCCTATTCACCCCCGAACTATATGACTTCTAATTTATTTTCTCTAAAAACAAATTGTACATTCAACATATTTTCAAAATTTTGGTTCTTATAAACATAACATATTTTCTATAATAGTAATATATTTTTAAAATTTTGATTATTATAAATATAACATTTTTTATTTAATAGTAACATTTTTAAATTTTGATTATTATAAACGTAACATATTTTCTTTAATATTAATGTATTATTAAATTTTGGTATTATATTTACATTTTTCATGATTGATGAAAAATATTAAAATAAAAAATACAATATAATAATTGTTAGATTTGTTATAATGATTGATATAAAAATATAAAATAATATATTTATATTTTTTATGATTGTATGTTTTTGCCATCAACTCTTGATTTAAATATAATAATCTTTATTAATATATGTATATTTATAATATAAATATAATTGTAAATATATTGTGTCTAATAATCTTTATTAATATATGCATATTTATAATATAAATATAATTTCAAATATATTATATATATTAAATATAATTATTTTTTATTTTTTATATACCATTTAGTCCGTCTAGATTTTTTTAGGTTATATGTGTTGGGTTACCGTGCGATTAACATCTAATATTTTTTTGAACATTTGACTCGATTCGATTCAAATAAAAAATGAGTACTCGAATTCAATTCGATAATAAAAAATATAAACATGTGAATTCAAATAATATTGAATATTATTTCGAAGGTGTAATGACCCCAAATCACATTTTAATGTTTTAGAAAAAAAATAGAAGATGGATTTATGTTTCAAAACTCCTGAACAACTAGCAATTGAAACCTAAGGCTAGTCCCAATAATGAGGATGCGCTAAACCCCTGAAGAACTCGGTTTACCTTAATAACGTGTCAAGACGCCACAATCACAGGTGGTAATGTGATTAATAAGTCAAGTTTAATCCTAAGACTTCAAATCAAGAGTTGAAGGCAAAACCGTGCAAATATATTTTTATTAATCATAAAAAAGATAAATATAATAACCAAAATTTAATAATACGTTAATATTAAAACAATATGTTACGTTAATAATAACCAAAATTTTAAAATATGTTACTATTAAAGAAAAAATAACACGTTTATAATAACCAAAATTTAAAAATATGTTATTATTAAAGAAAATATATTATATTTATAATAACCAACATTTTAAAAATACGTTGAATGTACAATTTATTTTATTGAGAGAAGAGAGGATATGTTAGAAGTCATATTGTTCCAAACGAATAGGCTAGAGGTTATATAATTCGGAGGGAAATAGACTAGAAGTCATATAATACGGGAATGAATATGCTACAAGTTATATAGTTCGCGGGGATGGGAGAATATACTAGAATTCATATACTTCGAGAGTAAATAGGTTGTTTTAGAAAAATTAATACAAAAACTAATGGATATTTAACCTAGAGAACATATGATGTATTTTTAAAACTTAGAGAGAAAGTTAAAATTAAAGTGTGATAGTTTATATGAGAATATATATTTTTTTAAATATCCATTTACGTCTTTTGGGCTTGTCCATAAGAATACTATACTTTTATTTCATTTTTCTTGTAATGTCTTATTTAATTTATGGAGAATTCAATAGATTTGACCGAATATATTTTTGGCATTTTTTAAAAAGTTAGGCAATAAACATTTCTAAATGTCTAAAATTTGTATTGGTTTAAACACTAATCAGCGCTTTTATAATATATTTAATGTTCGAATACAAATATTTGTAGATTTTCGAAATTATTTAATTATGTTATTATTTTAATCTCTTGAATTTTGTTTTGGACGGTGAGATTGTCGATTCACATGGCTTCGAAATGAAGTTTCGATTTCTCAACCACACGATTTAACTAAATTTCCTTAATTTTGATAATATTAAACAATACAAATATTAAACAATATAATATCACTCATACTTTATTTTAGTTTTCAGAAGAAAAAAAATTGAATATAAATTATAAATGATAATAGTTAATTTTTATCCGACTCTCATTACATATCAAATCCAACCCGAAAATTAAAGTATCCGTATAATTGGATCAAGGTAATTGTTTTTTTTTTAATATTATCTGTATATCAGGATCGAATAAAGGGTATTTCACTTTACGTCATACGAACATCTGATTTACATGTTTTAAATAATATACATATGTATTATTATAAATAAAAATTTGATAATTATATAAAAAACTACACCACTGCATCGATCGATGTAATATTATGAAACATATATTTTATATTGGATTTAAATTCGATTTCATCTTAGGTTTCATTAAATATATTTTTTATTTAATGAAATATTACGTATATATTTATTAAATATCTAAAATATTACGTATTTTAGATTGAATTTGAACGGAAATTTCAACGAAAATCTGTAAATACTGGATTGAATAACAAAACTATCCAATCTGCATGAGATTTTAAGGAATATATTTAAAAGACAAAGCGTCAGCTTTTGCGTTCCAAAAAAGACCTTTAAACAAATTTAAAATTATTATACTTAACATAGATTAATTAAATTGATGATTTGATTATTTAAAAATATCTTCTTTCGCATAATATTTTACTTTTATCTAAAAAAATATTTGCATTAATCCAAATTTGGATGATATAAAAATGATAGATCGTTACAATACCATAATTTTTATATGAAATTATATATATATATATATATATATATATAATGTGCCGTTTAACGATTCTTGATTATACAAACTCATCGAAGTAACTATAACGTGAACTTTAAGCGAAACTTAAGGTTTATCTTAAAGCAACATTAATTAAAATATCATTTTACGAAAATTGAAATTTCATTAAAATTACAGAAAAGTAATACCATTTCAAATCATAATTTTAAATTAGACATAATAACCAAAATTAATTTATAAATTAAAGATTAATAAGTAATTAAGCAGAGCTCCTGAAGGATCCAAAGGTCTTAATCGCAGCAGCTCTAAGCACATACTGATGATAAAACGCAGCCAACGCAGCTCCGATCATTGGTCCCACCCAGAAAATCCACTGTTTCCCATTTCCAAAATTATTATTATTAACACTTTCAATTTCGCATTAATTTATACATAACAATACATTATCAAGAAATTAATGTTTTCATTTATATATATATATAAATTATCATGTTATATCATCAGAATACTATATAAATTATATAAAGTGTTTTTAAATTAATTCATTATTTTTCACTTGATTACTAACATTTACATAATATCTATTTAAATATTTATTTTAAATAATTATTATAGTTTATGTATTATTATATAATAAATATGAGAATTTATGTATAAAAATAAAAATAAAATTAATCATTTATAATTTTAAAACAAATTTATGCATTTTATTATATTTTTCTTAATCTCTACTTACGTGGTTAGCCCAAGCCTTATCTTTGTTGTAGATGACGGCGGCTCCGAAGCTCCGAGCAGGGTTGATTCCGGTGCCGGTGATCGGAATAGTCGCCAAGTGAACCATGAACACGGCGAATCCTATGGGAAGCGGCGCCAGCACCTTTTTTGTTTTTTAAGAAATTAAAAGTTAAATATTTTTAGTGTTAAAATAGGATAAATATAACAAGAAATTAAAAGTTAGAATATTTTAATGTTAAAATAGGATACAATAACAAAATCTAATATTCATGATTGAATATGTTTCATATGATGAAATGATTACGAGTCAAATATATGGACTTTCAAGATTTCATCGGAAATGAAAACGAGTTGGAAGGAACTAAATATTTATGATTAAATTTGTTTTATAGGAACTAATTGTGAAATGGAATTTATGGATTTTTACGATTTTATCAAAAACTAATTACGAGTTGAAAAAGGTATTTTCAATATTTTAATTTAACCATCCATTAACATAAAAAAAATCAAATACTCGTGATGTGATTATATTTCGTTCGGATATTAAATTTTAAAAAATAATAATATGTTACGTACCGGAATATGACAGTCGCGGGCGTTTCGCTTGGGGTCGGTGGCGGAGAAGACAGTGTAAACAAGGACGAAGGTTCCGATGATCTCAGCGCCGAGTCCGGTGGCCGTGCTATATCCATCGGCAAGCGCGTTGGCCCCACCTCCGTATCTATACATATATATATATCGATATAATCATCATATCACATGTACATGCATACATATATATATATATATAATGTATAATGAAAGTAACAAGACCTATTGTAGTAAGAATTCTGAAAGGCTTTGACGAGGGCACAGCCAGAGATGGCTCCAAGGCATTGAGCCACAATGTACATCACAGCTCTTACCAGCGACACCTTCCGACCCAGGAACAGCCCCACCGTCACCGCTGGATTTATGTGACCCCCTATTCATATATATATATATATATAATTAAATCGATTCTAACTCAAAATGATACGATAAATTGTTCCACATCGATTAGGATATGAACTTTATACTCATATATATGGTATTGGACAACCATAAATTCTAGAGTTAGCTTTTGGAATTAGTTAGGCCCAAATCCATATTTGACATTGTATCATAGCCAGATTCGTCCCGATTTGAATATACCGATATTGGGTCCCCCATTGCGATGTTCACACTCTAAGACCGAGACTGGATGTAAGGGGAAATGTTATGATAAATTGTTCCAAATCGGTTAGGATATAAACTTTGTACTCATATATATGGTATTGGACAACCATAAATTCTAGAGTTAGCTTTTGGAATTAGTTAGGCCCAAATCCATATTTGATATAGTATCATAGCCACATTCGTCCCGATTTGAATATACCGATATTGGGTCCCCATTGCGATGTTCACGCTCTAAGACCGAAACTGAGCGTAAGGGGAAGTGTAATGATAAATTGTTCCAAATTAGGATATAAACTTTGGATCCATATATATGGTAATGGACAACCATAAACTCTAGAGTTAGCTTTTGAAATTAGTTAGGCCCAAATCCATATTTGACATAGTATCATAGGCAGATTCATCCCGATTTGAATATACCGATATTGCTTCCCCGATTGTGATGTTGACGCTTTAGGATCCACTCATGACGTGATGAAAAGTGTTATGATAAATTGTTTCACATCGGCTAGAAAATGAACTTTGAATTCATATATATATATATGGTACTAGACAATCTAAATTCTTGAGTTAGTTTTTTTAGAGTAGTTAAGTCCAATCTATGTTTCATCAAATATATATATATATATATTCGGTGTGTAGGAGTAAGTAAAGATGGGCATTTTTACCAGAGATACCGGCGGTGCAATAGACGAGGACAAAGATCATACCACCGAAAGACCAAGCGATACCCAAAATCCCAACGCCACCACACTCTTCCTTTTCACTCTCAGCCTTATACCCAATCACCGTTAGGACTGAGACGTAGAGGAAGACCAACGTCGCCACGAACTCTGCTATTACAGCTCTATACAATGACCATTTCTTCAGCTCCCTCTTGTCTATCACCGGCGCCGGTGGTGGATCTTCATAGTCCCTCGCCTCCGCCGTCGCCGTCACTCCTCCTCCGCCCTCCTGGATCTCCAAGTCCTTCGCCATGAGAGAGAGAGAGAGAAAGATATAGATGGGTTATTTCTTCTTGTGGCTCGCAGGTCTTTGTGCGTATGTGTGTATATATATACACTGAAGCTCCGGAAAATATTTGGTACAACGTTTATATGACACTTCATATGATTCTGTGTACAGTTCATCAAATTATAATTAAGTTATTATTTTTGAAAAACAAAAACAATTAATTTCTAAACAATGTTATCCCAAATCGTGTTTAACTATATAAAAGTTATGTTACTAAACACATATAAAAATTATTTGACAATTAATTAATTATCAAGAATTAAAATGCATAAATATGTTTCGTTAACCACTATTTATTAAAAAAAGATTAAACAATTAAATAAAATAGAAAAGAGAAAGGGAGAATCAAAATTTTATTAGGATTTTGACCACATTGATGTGATTAATTCATTGCACCGAGATGAATTTTTCAAAAAATATGATTATGAATTATATACAACTTGTTAATTATGTCTCTAAAAAAAATAACCAAGTTACTTTTACAGAAAAAAAAGAGCTACAGAAATCTTTGGACTCGTACATATTAATGTATATGGTCCAATGAAAACGCAAAATGAAGGGGATATTCCTCCTTCATCACCTTCACCAACGATATATCACATTACGAGTTTATGTATCTTATAAAAAACAAATTCGAATCTTTTGAAATGTTCAATAGATTTCGTAATAAAAAGGAAAAGCAAATAGGAAAGGTCATCAAAATATTGAGATCTGATTGTGGATGGGAATACCTGATTCACAAATTATCTACAATAAAGTAGGATTTTGTCACAATAGACTTCTCCTCGAATATTGCGGCATAACTGTATTTCTAAAAAGAGAAAATCACATTTTATTAGATATGATGTGATCTATAATGGTTATCATTGATCTTCTAATCAGCTTATGGGGCCCACTTTGGAAATGACTGCTTATTTGTTGAACAAATTTTCGTAAAAGCAATATTTAAAACTCCATATCAAATATGAAGATGGTGTAAGCCGAATTTGAAATACATAAACGTATGAGATTGTTTAGCATTCGTTAAGAGACTGCAATTGATAAGCTTAAGGCTATTATTTCTATCACCCCTTAAATAAAAAAATGTGTATGACTAGAGGTGTGACCTTTTTAGAAAAATGTTTTTTTATAGAATAAAATCACAATGATGAAAATAATTCTTGATGAGATTCAAGAATCCATGAAATTGATACAAGCTCATGAGCATGAGATGCCCCATGAACGATCTTTTCTGGATGTGTTGGTGATGAACAAGGACGTTTCGTCTTAAAATGTTCAATTTCAAGGGTTGGTTACGGTAACCTGTCCAAAAACCTATTTAACAACAAAATACGGATGAGATTGTACCTTTTGCACAAGCTCTTCCAAAGAACTTATACACATTCTCGGTATGCACCTGATAGGTGGTACAAGAGAATGAACAAAGTCATATCGATGATGACCCGCTGACTTTTGAGGATGCAACACATAGTGTTGACTCTAAGATATTGTGAAAAGCCATGGATTCTAAAACTATGGGTGTAAAATGAGCTGCCGGCTCGTGAGCCAGCTCTAGCTCGGACCATATTTAAGCGAGCCGAGCTGGATATTTTCTAGCTCATTTAA
>CM071870.1:40044013-40058935 GCA_036759665.1 Gynandropsis gynandra | reverse complement strand
TTTAGTGATAGCATAAAAATTAAATGTTAATTGAAGGTCTTAAAAGAGGGGAAATAATTCGAGAAACAAACAAGATAAGAGATAATTTTACCTTTTTTGTTAGAAATATTACAAATGACAACAAAACTAACAAATATAACTTTTTAAAAATTACTTCAGATTGATAATGATATTTACGGATACGAATAAAAAAATAAGAATTCACAAATCTCATACAATTATCTAAATAAACACAAATTAATCTGGTTCAATTTATACACTATCAATTAGTTGATAATTATATATAAATATATTAAAAATCATCTTAAATATATGTGATGTATAATTATAACTAAATAGTGAATCAAATAATTATAAATCAATTATATGTAATCAATATGTTCATATAAGTTACATAATTTCATAATTAAATAAGATAGATTTAGTATTAATTATTTCAAAAGGGTAAAATAGGAAATTCATTGTTTTATCTCTCGATTGGCAAGAAAGGTAACAACGCTTCGAGTTCCAGCTTTTGTCTGAAGCGACTGGGGGGCTATATAGAGATCGATGATGGTGCCACGTGTCATACTAGCTCGAGATCTGAGGACACGTGGAGGAATCTCGTCGAACTCAATGGATAGCACGTGAAGTGGGACCCATTACTCGGATCTTGTTAGGGCGCCAGCTGGAGGTTATCACTTTCAACATTTCGCTGTCTTCTCACGCGCGACAGGCTAGTTCTATCCCCGATAATTTTTTCTAATACTCTCGTTTTTATCCACACAGCTTGCATTAACACAACGTACAGTCTCAATAAAAGGAATAAATTTATTTTACAATATTAAAATTATATATTATTATCATTGCTTTTATTATTTTTATACATAAACTATAACTTGGATCTGTTAATTTGCGGATGTATTTTTAGGTGTTTAAGAAAAAGTGAAACGATAATTCTTTACTTTCTTTTTCTAATTGAGATAATGTGTCAGCATATTCTTCTTCTTTGGTTTTGTTTATCAATTTACATGTTCATTTTTTTCACTTTTTATCTATATCAGTATATAAAAAGAGTATTTATAGTTTAGTATAACAGAAAATCATTTTTCTCATTTTTTTTATTTTTCTCTTTGGTTCTATTCTCTCTGTTTTTTTTGTTTTCTTTCATTTTTTTAGTATCCAAACAGGAATAATCAGATATTCAAGATGGTATCAGAGCGAAATTGATCGTTTTTTTCTTCTTTTTCGAATTTTTCTTCAATTCTCTCATCAATTTCAATCATCGACTGTTGATTTCTTGTCGATAAGATGCCTCGAGCTCCAGAATCCTCTTTTCGGAGCGATTCATATGATAATTCCTATTTTTTCGGAGGGAATGATCATACAAACGCCTTGCTGGTTTTTCGATCGTCTCGTTGGACACGAAAACTTCAATTCTTGGCATCGTTCGATGACAATGGCGTTAAACAGTCGCAATAAGATCTGTTTTGTGAATGGATCTCTTCCTCAACCATCAGATGATCATCCTAATGTTGTGGCTTGATCAAGATGCAATGATGTGGTATGTTCCTGGATCTTAGCTGTTGTTTCTAAGAAAATTTCTCCTAGTATTCTTTACATCAAGTATGCAAAAGAAATGTGGATGATATTGTGGAACGCTTTCATCAGAACAATGCTCCGAAGCTGTACCACATTGAGCAAAAGTTGCAAAATCTCAAACAAGGATCTATGGATATTTCTGCATATCATACTAATCTGGTTACTATTCGGGAGGATCTAAATAATACACAAATTACACCTATCTGCACTTGTGGGAATTGTTCATGTGAAGTAATTAGAAGTGGAATGATCTTTTTGAACATGGATTTGTGATCAAGTTTCTATTTAGTTTAAATGAGTCTTTTGAACATGCAAGAAAGTCAGATCATCATGATGGAGTCATTTCCTGATCTTAAAATGGTTTCAATCTGGTGTTACAACATGAACAACAAAGGCTCATTAAATCTCTAGTGAATTCTGATGTTGTTATATGTCAAACAACCAAGAATTCTCAGTATTAGGTACCTCAAACATAAATTCAGGTTGCAGCTGCAACTGGAACTACATACAGGCCTCGTCAACGTCCACTTTGTACTCATTGTGGTTTATATTGACACACAATCCATAAGTGCTACAAACTACATGGCTATCCGCCGAGATATCATGCACCTTCTCCAAATCTTGGACCTAGACCTCAAACTACAAACTACAGACCTAACACTCAGACTATTCAAGGTCCAAGACCTATCTACAATCAAGGTCCAAGAGGAAATATGATTGCAGCTGTGGTTGATAGCAGTAATGTTCCAGATATCAGTTTATTTTCTCCAGATCAACTTCAACAGTTGTTTGCTCAGTTCAGTAGTAAAATTCAGAACTCTACTCCTACTGTCACAACAAATGGAGCTCCTGAGAATGCACCTAGCCACTCTGGTAATACTCATATCTTATGCTCTGTCACATGCTCTTCATCTCATGAATCTGTTGCTAAATCTGTCAGCAATACTTGGATTTTGGATTATGGTGCTTCCTGTCATATTTGCTCAGTTGAAAATCTGTTTGAAGAGATTCATGATATTTCTCCAAACTTAGTCACCCTTCCTAATGGCAACAACATCACAATAACCAAGGCTGGTACTGTCAAACTCACAGACTATATCATCTTAAAAAAATGTCCTCTATATCCCTTCTTTCTCATTCAATTTAGTAAGTGTGAGTTCTCTTCTTGCTGACACTGCTTATACCATCATTTTTCACATAACTCCTGTCTTATTCAGGAGCCTACTCGGGATTGGATGATTGGGAAGGCTAATCTCCAAAACAACCTTTACTTCTTGAAAACAAATATCCCATCTCACACATCCTGTTCTGTCAATGCTTTTGTTGCTGATTGTACTACTTGGCATCAAAGGCTTGGCCATCTCTCTTTCACCAAAATAAAAGGTCTATCAAAGACCCTCTTGCTCAACAAGATTACAAATGATACACATTGTAAAATCTGTCATCTTGCAAAGCAGAGAAGACTTCCTTTTATTTCTCATAACCATCTATCGGAAAAACCTTTCGACCTTATTCACATTGACATTTGGGGTCCTTTTTCTGTTCATTCTACTGAAGGGTATAGATACTTTCTTACTATAGTCGATGATAGTACCAGAGTTACTTGGTTATATCTTCTCATAAATAAGAGTGATGTAATAAAGATAGTTCTAGAGTTTGTAATTCTTGTTCAAACTCAGTTTAATGCAAAAATAAAAGTTGTCCATTCTGATAATGCTCCAGAATTATGTTTTGATGAATTCTTCAAGCAACAAGGAATCATACACCAGTTCTCATGTGCATATACTCCACAATAGAATTCCGTTGTGGAAAGGAAACATCAACATATCTTGAATGTAGCAAGATCCTTGCTATATCAGTCTAATCTGCCTTTGGAATTTTGGAGTGACTGTGTTCGAACTTCAGTGTATCTGATCAACAGGACTCCCTCTCCACTTTTGGACAACAAAACTCCATATGAGTTACTTCAGAACAAAGCACCAGATTACTCACATCTAAAAGTGTTTGGATGCTTGTGTTATAGTTCCACACATGCTCATGAGAGACACAAATTTTCTCCAAGATCTCGACCAGCGGTATTTGTTGGATACCCTGCAGGATATAAAGGTTACAAACTCCTGGATATAGAGACAAACTAAGTATACATTTCGAGACATATGCAGTTTCATGAGGACATATTCCCTTTCTTGAAAGGAAATTTCAGAACAGATCATTACTCTGTTTCTGATTCTGAAATTTTTCCAAATACCATTCTACCCTTGCCTATATCTCAATCAAATGTTCCTCACTATACTGATACTCATGTGTCATGTACAGATGAGAGAGCTGCTCAGAAAATTGAAGAATCAAGAAAATCAACTGCAAACCATACCAGACCGAATAGACAAATTAAGATACCTCCTTACCTTAATCAATATCATTGCTATCTTACCCAACATCAAACACCACCCACTCCTTCAAATCCTAAAACACCTTATCCATTATCTTCAGTAATCTCTTACACCAAACTTTCTCCATCTTACAAAAACTTTGTCCCTAACCTCTCTGCAACCACAGAACCCAAAAACTTTAAGGAAGCTGTTTTATCAGCTGAATGGAGAACGACCATGGATGTTGAACTACAAGCTTTGGTTAGTACTGGAACTTGGTCAATTGTCTCTCTTCCATCTGATAAAAGAGCAGTAGGGTGTAAATGGATTTATAAGATAAAGCGAAACTCAGATGGGTCAGTAGAAAGATACAAGGCTCGTTTAGTTGCAAAAGGTTTCACTCAACAAGAAGGAGTTAATTTCTATGATACATTCTCTCCTGTTGCTAAACTTGTAACAGTCAAGATTCTTCTTGCATTAGCAGCTTCTCAGAATTGGTCTCTTACACAGATGGATGTGGCAAATGCGTTTCTACAAGGAGACTTAGAGGAAGAAATATACATGAGTCTTCCTCCAGGTTATATAGCTCAATCAGGTCAGTTTTTACCACCTAATGTTGTTTCTAAACTACAAAAATCTCTTTATGGTTTAAAACCAGCATCAAGACAGTGGTACAATAAGTTCTCCAATGTTCTGTTGGAAAATGGATTCAAACAATCATATGCAGATCACACTTTGTTTATGAAGAGACAAGGAAACCGTTTTCTAGCATTATTGGTCTATGTTGATGATATTATGATTGCAAGTAATGATGATACAACTGTAACTAATCTGAAGAAATTCCTCAGAACAAAGTTCAACATCAAAGATCTTGGACCTTTGAAATATTTCTTAGGCCTTGAGATTGCAAGATCTAATACAGGTATATCTGTTTGCCAAAGGAAGTACTGTCTGGAACTCTTATCAGATACAAGACTTCTTGGATGTAAACGAGTTGCAGTTCCTATGGATCCGAATACACATATCAGTGAAAACTCAGGGGATTTTTTGGAGGATGTTACTTCATACAAAGGTCTCATTGACAAACTCTTGTATTTGACTATTACTAGACCTCACATCACCTTTGCAGTTCACAAACTGAGTTAGTACCTGTCAAAACCAACATCAGAGCATCTCAAAGCTGCACAACGGATTGTGAGGTACTTAAAAACAAATCCAGGACAAGGTCTATTTTATTCAGCATCAACAAAAGCTCATCTTAATGTTTTTGCTGATTCTGATTGGGCAACATGTCCGGATACACGATGCTCGGTGACTGGTTTTTGCGTGTTTATTGGTGATTCCTTAATCTCATGGAAAACAAAGAAATAAAATGTTGTCTCAAGAAGCAGCACAGAAGCGGAATACAAAGCATTTGCAAACACGACTTGTGAGCTTGTTTGAATCAGCCACATATTGAAAGATCTTCACATATATACTTCAGAGCCGACAAACTTATATTGTGATAACAAATTCACAATCTATATGGCTTCAAATCCGGTATTTTACGAAAGGACAAAGCACATTGAAATAGACTACCATTTTATACGAGAGAAACTCAATTCTGAGTTCATGAGGACGATGCATGTGAAGACAAAAAATCAACTTGCAGACATTTTGACGAAAGGGTATTTATCGTTTTGTATAAAAGGGTATTTACGCTATGAACATGAATAACAAAAAATCATTTTTCTCATTTTTCCTTCTTCTCCTACGTTATATTCTCTTTATTTCTTCTGTTTTCTCTCATCTTTCCAGTATCCAAACAGGAATAATCAGAGATTCAAGATTATCTGGTTTAATCGTTCATAATATATTCAAGAAGCAACTTTATTTATAAATATTATCAACAAGATTTATAAACTTTTAATTCTAATTTATTTGATAATAAATTAATCTATATTTATTAGATATTATATGAAATCTTTTATAATTTTTATAGTAAATTTTTTAACATATAATTTTTTAGATAATGATTCTCATCAAATCCATTCAATCGAATAACTTATCGAATTTGAATTAATTAAATTTTTATATTATAATGAGATTTATAAGTTTCTAAATTAAAACCAAAATAAAAATAAATGGATTGATTATATATCTATATAATAATTTTTCCTTCTATTTATTTTATATAATTGATTAGTTAGATTTTTGAAATTTTTAAGATATAGAAATTAATGCAAATAACGAGTAAACAAGTAATTATCGTCGATTTGAAAGGTGTCGACATAGTGGCCACATTCATTGTATGAATATACTAATCAAAGTATAATACAAGAATAATATTACAAAAATTAAAAGGTTCAAACATTGGGCACTGACGACCGTAAAGTTTCTTTATCACAAAATAAAAAGATCCAATCATATTATCCTTAACCATAAAGTTAGGAGGTGAAACCAAATAAAATATTAAGTAAATCAAACGAATGCCGAAAGAGGGGAATTATATATATATACATATATATATATATGGATAGTGTCTAAAGATTAATTGATATTTTTTCAAGCAATTACATATCTATTTCATAGAAAACGAAAATGTTATAAATTACTATTCTTTTAAACTTACATCAAAACCATAATATTATTTTTTTATTCAGTACTAAATTCGTACATTTTAAAAAATAAAATATAAAATCAAGATTATTTTGATTTTTTAATGATTTTTATGTAGTTAATTAATTGCGATGTAAAAAAGAAAGAGAAAATAGTTACCTTTAATTCATTTTTAATGGTAGTTATCTAATATTTGTAGTTTCCAATAAGAAACCACATGTATTCATGATATATATATATATATATGGAAAATGATATATATATATATATGGAAAAATAAATATGTGAATTTGTTATCTATTAAAATATAGATGTCTTAATCAAACTCTTGATGATAAATTAAATTATTCTAAATTCTAGGTTTAAAATTTTATTTTGAGAAAAATATTCACAATGATAGAGACTGTATAATAGTACTTTTGTATGATAATACATGTGAATTATATCTTTTACATATTTAAATTTTATATTTAGGTTAAAAATTCAACGAAACTATGATTTAAAGATAATAGTGAAGAAAAAAGATAAAAGTAATTTGAATGAAATAAAAACAAAAATCAAAACTTTTAAATAAATATTGTTATTTTGTAATATATATATATATATATAATAAAGAAAAGATATGTTTTCTGAAAATAAATTCTTCTTAATTTATTCCTCTAATAACACATTTAGAAAGAAAACAAAAACAAAAACAAAAAAAATTCCACCACAAATAAAAAAAAAAAGAACACTACTAAAGGAAAATTAATTTTTCCTATTATTTAGCATAACTAACTAATCTTGAATCTTCAACTCTTCACGTCATTCAATCAAAGGCAGAAGTCGATTAATACTCCCCCACGACAAGATTCTTGTCCTTAAGGTTCGTTGATGGAACGCGAAACATGTAATATCATTGATTCTTCTCAATCGTTCATTTCTTTCATTAGAAGAAGTTATGGTTAGCGACATATATTACCTGGAATGTATCGTTCATTATAGCTAAAGTAGGGGTCGAGTCTATGCTTTGTTTTAATTCATCCCTATTTAACTTCTTCGTCGTATTACCCGTTCCTTTTGTTGGAAAGTTTTGAACATTCACCGCGTTGAAAAGTTGGTTTCTGTTTTTTTCATGGCAATACATCATCCCACATTCTAGCTAACATTATAGTTTAGGGTCTTGTCTTTTGTCAAAAATCTTAATTCTATCGGTAGTAGAAATTTGCAAGTCTCTGATGAACGTGCCAATCAATGTCTTTTGAGTCCAGCCATGTAATTATTTAGGGAGATGTTCAAGTTCTCTATGATATTCACATAAACTACTAGTTTGTTAAATTTCCGAAATGGTTCCATTAAAATCTTCGCGTCTAGTTGGACCAAATCTCACACACATCTCTTTTTTTGGGAGACGCCCCATGATAGCACAATTTGTTCCTACTCAAAAGTTTTTATCAATGCTTGAAATCATTCCTTAAAATCATCATCCAAATGATAGGATGCATAGCGCACACGTTGGTATTCCGGAATGTCTTGATATTGGAAAAATTGTTTGGTTTTTGCGATCCATGCTGTGGGGTTTTCACCAGCAAAATGAGGGAACTCTAACATCGATATCTACATGTGAAACAACGGTTGATTGGTGTTGTTGTTTCGATTTATCTTGTTACGTCGTTCCTCGAGTTGATTACATTGGTTGGAATTTGACTCATCTTGAACACTTGATAAGATTTCAATGAATATGCTGAGTGATAGCTCGAAAGCATTGAAATTTTCTTCCATTGTTGTTTTCATCTGTGCAAGTTTGTTCTGTAATGTACCAAGACGAAATTCAAATGACTCGATACTTTCTTTGTTCGACATCTTGATACCACGATTTGTGGTCTGGATCAAAGATGGAGGTGATAAGGGATCTAATACCATATGATGGTTCCAACTGAACTTTATATATTAATTATTTATGTAAATAAATTCTTATTAATTTATTCCTATTGTTTAGCATAACTAAATAATCTTTCACCTCCAACTCTCCATGTCATCCAATCAAAGGCATAAAATCATCAATTTGTTACCATAGAAACAAATTTCAAGTCTTGTTATGGTTAAATATATCAATTTACCAGTCAAATTCATGTTATAGTAGCATGAGATAGCATAACTTGTTTTCATAAGATATAAAGATAATGAACTTAACATTAATTTCCATTAGTATGAAAAAAGGTTTGCAACCTAGCATGCCATAATCTTTAAGCAGCTCCAAAGTATGTCTGGGTTGGCTAATATAAATACCATTAAAAAACCTTGAGATTTTATTTCTAAAAACTATTTACAGTCATCCAGGTCCTTGACCTTAAAAGAATAGCGAATAAACCTTTTAATTGAGTATGTAGCAGCTAAATCATTATTGATGGTGAGTATGTCATCAAAATAAACCAAAAAATCTAAAAAGTAAGAAGTGAATGAATGTAAAAAATAGAGCATGATCATAAGCATGTTGTTTGAAGCTGGATTGTAATAAGATAGTTGAAAAAGTGTGATTTTATTGTCTAAAGGTTTGTTTTAAGCCATATAAAGATTGATGTAGACGTCATACAAAATTTACAATGTTAGACTCTCCATCAGTACATAGAAAAATATCTTTGAGATATAGATATATATATATTTCTTTATCAATAGAACCATTCAAGAAAATATTAGAGATGTCTAATTGTTTAATGAACCAATTATTACTAGCAACAAGAAGAAGCATGATTCTAACAATTGTCATTATGAAAACTGGACTCTACGTATCAATATAGTCAATTCCTTCGAGTTATACCCTTAACTACCAAAAGTGTTTTGTAACAATCTTCAGTTCCATCAACATTTTATTTATTCTAAATATCCATTTAAAACCTACGACATGATTATCCCTAGGAATAGAGCAGATAATACAAACTTTGTTTTGTAATAAAACCTCTAATTCAAGTTTAATGAAATTTTATGCTTTTTTTTATTTATTTTATAACTTGTTAGAAGGTTGTTGGTTTAGATTCTGTAGTGATATTTAAAGTAGAATTTATAAGATTTTAAAAACGTTTTGAATAGAAAATAAATGGTTGATATTGGATATGTAATGGAAGTACATGAAGGAGGAGGAAAATAATTGTGATGAATTTGATAGCAATGGAAGTCATGAAGATAATGATGAGGTTTTATTTGACGTTTAGGTTTGAAATTATCAGAAGTAGCTTATGAGAAGATAAAGGGGGTGGAGATATATTAGAAGATATTGAGTGAGATTGATTAATACAATTAAAGATAGATTACTTTGAAGGCAGAGATGACTGACCAAAAGACATAATTGTTGCATATCAAGAAGAAGTATCATAAGTTATATTCTAGGAAGTGTTAGGATCATATGATCAAACATTATATTTGGTACAACATATTGAGAAAGAAGATCTAAAACATTAGAAGATGGAGAATTATTATGGAAAAGGATGGCGTTTTCATGGAAAATCATGTTTCTAGAATCAATATTTGATTGGTTTTGAATCAATAATTTTATATCCTTTATAATTATAGGGATAACCTATGAAAACAAAATGGTTTTCTCTATAACTAAATTTATGTCTATCCTTAGTAAGGTTTAAAACATAATAGAGATATCAACAATTTGTAGAGAACTACAATGAGCAGTTTTATGATGTAACAGATAAAAAAGATTTATCATTAAGGTTTAATGATGGAGTTATATTGATTAACAAGGTTGTCGTGGAGACACCATCTCCCCAATATTCAATATGAAGATTAGATTGGAAGAGAAAGGCTCTAACAACATTAATAAGGTGTTAGTTCTTTCACTCTACAACAAATTTCTTTTGTGGAGTATAAACACAAGAAAAATGATGGTAAATTCATTGGGATTGTAAAAGGTAGGGAATTTGAAATCAAGTGGATTATCGGATATGGAGCAGATATCGCTCCTAACAACACCCAACCGTTGTCTTGTATTTGATGGTCAAATATCAATTGCAGCTCGTTGGGGTGATAAATCCGGATGGGTTTCTCGGATTTCGGTTTGGGTTCGAGTTCTTCGCGTTTTGAAAAATTAGACCCGGATGTTTTCGGTCGAGATTCTGTTTGGGTTCAAAAGAATTGGACCCGAAATAACCGAATTACATTTGTATATTTAGGGTTTTCAGATAGTTCGGATTATTCGGGTTTAGATTTTTTGGGTATCATACTTAAATTTGGGATTATTCGGTTTTAAGATTTTTTGGATAATTCGTTTTAATATAAAACAAAAATAAAAATAACAAAAATAACATATATACATACATATAAGAAAACATACTAGTATTTTTAATGCTTATATATATATATTTAAAAAAATTAAATTGTTTTTTATTTTTATTTTTTAAATTGGGTTGTTGAGGTTTCTCGGGTTTTACCCGAACTCGAATCAAACTAATCCGAAACCGAATATGATATGAAATTTGAACCCATATGGGTTCTTATGGTAACCCATATTTCAAACGATTCGGGTTATTCGGATCGGTCCGGATCCGATCGATCCGGATAACCCGGATTGGCCACCCCTAGGAGACGGTTTGAGTTTCAGTCATCATTTCTGTAGATGTTGAACCAAATCACGTTTTTTGAAAGACCGAATGAAAATCCAAACTTCCACCTTACAAAATTCAAGATGCTATGTGACTCATTCAAAAAAGTTTAAGGGATGATGGATGAGGCTGGCAAGTTATTGGCATTCTCGTTTGTTTTTATGGACCATGCGTAAGAGTAACTATACATGTTGGCACCATATGCCATCTACATTTGGAATCTGATTGAGGAGAAATTCATGATGAGGTTCTTCCCAGCTCACAAGATACACACGTGGAAGAACAAGATAAATTCATTCGCCAAAAAGAACAATGAGACAATGTTTGAGATGTGAACGAGGTTCGAAGACTATTAGTGTGCATGCCCACACCATGAAATAAATCGAAAGTACTCCCAGAGGACATCCACATATGAATTAGTATGGCATGTGGAAGATCGCTGCATGATCTTCGTTTCACTCAATTTGAGAAATAAATAAAAAAATGACGAATGAGAAAACACTTGAAACAAAAGGAAAAATCTATCATCGAAAATATTTTTTGAATGATATTTTGAAAATACATTTTATTATTAATTCTTAAAACAAGAGATGTTACAAAATTGAACTTAAACTTTTCTAAAAAAACTAGAAATAAAAAATAATTTTAATCGAATATTTATCATTTACATGATACCAAACAAATGTATTGTACAGTAAAAATGTTTAAAACAAAATAATAAATTAATGAAGTCAACCTAGTGGTCAACCAAATTGATGGGTTTTGTTGGGCCAATAAAGCATAATGTCAAAATCAATGTTCAACAAAAACAAGTCCAATATCACTTGTTGCATGCTTGTCATTTCTTAATCATCATCAATCAAAATAACATAGATATATGACAAAATACAAATCATCACAAACTATTAATTAAATAACAACAAATTTCAGTATTTTTCAGAATTATACATTTTCAAACATTTCAAAAAGATTTAAAAATAACATTATAAATTTAATATATATAATATAATATAATTGTAAAAGTGTTTTTATAATAATTAAAAGATATTAACTTTATGTTTATAAATATGTTGAATCACTAATTTATTTAACGAAATTTCTAATAATTTTTTTGATCTTAAATCTCATTTTTGTTGACATTACCCTTGTTTATATTTGTTAGATTCAGAAAGGGAAAAATAGAAAATAAGATACAATTTTTGTATGTTTTCAATTTTTTAACACATTGATCATTTATTCTCATTTTAATGATTTTAATATACAATATATGTATATTGATTTATATAATTAAAAGATGAAACCCTAGAACTCAGAGCGTATATAAGCCATACGGAAAAAGTATTCCATTAGCAAAACCCTAAGAAGTCATAGAGAGAGGACAAAATGCCGCCGAAATTTGACCCGTCCCAAGTCGTGGAAGTGTTCGTGAGGGTCACCGGAGGTGAGGTCGGAGCGGCGAGTTCTCTAGCGCCGAAGATTGGTCCACTGGGTCTCTCCCCGAAGAAGATCGGAGAAGACATCGCTAAGGAGACTGCGAAGGAATGGAAGGGTCTACGAGTCACCGTCAAGCTCACCGTTCAGAACCGTCAGGCCAAGGTCACGGTCGTTCCGTCGGCGGCGGCTCTCGTCATCAAGGCCCTCAAGGAGCCGGAACGTGACCGGAAGAAGACGAAGAACATCAAGCACAATGGCAACATCTCCCTCGACGATGTAATTGAGATCGCCAAGGTGATGCGTCCAAGATCGATGGCGAAGGATCTGAGCGGAACAGTGAAGGAAATCCTCGGGACATGCGTCTCCGTGGGTTGCACCGTCGATGGAAAAGACCCGAAGGATCTTCAGGAAGAGATAACCGACGGCGAGGTTGATATCCCAAGCGAGTGAAGGGTATTTGAATTCTTCCCTAAAGGCTTCATCTTTCGCTGTCGTTTGGTCATTTAAATTAGAGGGTATTCGTAATATACTGTTTTTGATATTGTGGAACAATCAGCTCTAAAGACCAGTCATTGGCTTGTGTTTGAATCTTGTGTTGAGGTAAACTATATCGTATATCCTCACTGTCCGGATTTCATAACCATTGATTGATATTTCAAAAACATTTATTGAATTTGATTATCTTATTGTTATCTTTCAGTGTGTAAATGTATTGTTGTCTCTCTAAAGTGTCATTAGTTAAGGATGTATTGATATACTTCATAGTTTAGTATCGGAAATTAGATTCTCCGGTTGTAGTTTAACGCCAAGAAATGAGAGAAGAAATGAATTGATTTCTGTTGCATTTGCCTTTGTTTATGCAAAGAGTCCTTAGGGATATACTTTGTAGTTTAGTATCAAGAAGCCAAATTCTGTGGTTGTGGAGAAGTAAGAGAAGAAATGAAATGATTTATGTTGCATTAACGTCGTTAAGGGTACCGATTTTGATGCTAGATTCAGTTTTAAGTGATGGATAATGTTCATTTGGTTTAAGTTGCAAGAGAATTGGCTGTTGGGTTTTGAGATATGGTAATACTCTTCTTGGATCTGCATTGACTTAAGCTTTGTCTTAGCAAAGAATAAGATGCTAGCGGCCATGTTTTATCAAATGCAAACCAAAAGGATTTAGATGTTGTTCTCATTATGCTGTCTTTTGGTATCTCTTATGTTGGAATAGATCTCTATATATTCTGCTTTTGTTCTGTTTTCTTTTATTGTTTTCACTAGGGCTTGACAATTATGGTTATAATGGGAATGAATTATTTGTAAGTCAAAGGTCGAGAAACTCAAGGCCACTATTTTTTAACCTGGATTGGAGTCGGGCTTTCCTTTTGTACTATTATGGATATAAAATGAAAACAATAAAAAAAGTTGGATTCAATTGTCAACTACTCCTATTGGAAATAAGATTGATTACTACGCCTATACTTGTTTTGTAAAAGAGGGTTCTAATTAGTTGTCGAGAGGGGCGATTCATCTCATACCTATTTTGTTTACTTGGGATCGCTGCTCGATGCTGCTATTGACATAACAATTGTTGCATTTGCGGTACCATAATCCTCTTCTTTCTCCTTTTTGTTCACACGCGAGTGAGAATTTTCCAACGTCTAGCTCCCCAACATAGGATTCCATGGCTATGGTTGAATAACTATGATAGGATTCACCAGACGACTTTTTATTGAACGCATCGCATAGCTAGGACCTTCAAATGGGACAATTTCAAAAATACATTTGAAATGCTATTAGGGTTTCAATCTTAATTTTTTTTTAAAAATCAACTTTAATTTTACCTTTATAATATTGATATTCCTAAATTAACTCTATGACTCATGTGACGCTTGTTACCTATGCGATCCTTGCGACATATGAGACTTCCGAAAATCGTTCAAAATCATTCGAAATTGCACGAAATCCCTAGAAATTGTTCGAAAATCATTGGAATTTGTTCTCAACTTCAGAATCGTCTCTTGCTCCTTCCTTTCAATATTGAAATATGTTTCGTTTCGAAAAAATGTCAAACCATATGTGTTTTCACTAATAAAATATAAGGACATATATCATTTTTCTAAATTTTCTATTTAACAATTATTTTTTACACGTAAAATCTCGAAGTCCTACAAAAGTATCATGTTTGAGCCTATGTTCAAACTAAGCCTATCCACTAACTTGTTCACTTTATTGATCCCTTTCTATTATGTTAATATTAATTAGGACGGTTTAGAGGAACATCTCAAAGTATGAGACAAAGGGTCAAGCGTTTTGATTTTGTCTCCCGAGATCTATTGCCTTTCCTAAAAACCAATCGTTCGTGTAGG
>CM071870.1:39985612-40006605 GCA_036759665.1 Gynandropsis gynandra | reverse complement strand
CGTTAGTATTGCGACACTTGGATCTAGGTCGGCGTCATACCGTGTTGGGGTTGTGGTAACCTTATGAGCGATGGAGCGTCGAGTTAGTCAGATCAGTGGATCTGCCAACGTCGTACCGTGTTGGGGTTGTGGTAACCTTTCGAGCGACGGAGCATTGTATGGTACTGATAGCTGGGGTACGTTGTGACCTTGTGAGATTTTCAGTGTATTGTACTGATAGCTGGGGTACGTTTTGACCTTGCGAGATTTTCAGTGTATTGTACTGATAGCTGGGGTACGTTGTGACCTTGCGAGATTTTCAGTGTGCTGGAGTCCTTTGGACTTTGCGAGCGTATGCCCGAGCTAGAGTCGTGTGGGCTCTGTGTGTTATGATCCAGTGTGATACTAGTCTTAGATTTTGGATACTCAATCGGGTTGGGTATAGTGATTTGTATATCTTTAGTTTAGACTTTGGATATATGTTATTTTATGATATTCAGTTCGAGTAGGAGAATACGTGGCACAGAGTACGTACCTGTATTGATCTCACTGAGTGCGTATTCCGTACTCACCCAATTTTTGGGCTGTCGTTGATGGACATGATATGGTGAGGAGAAAAAGTAATGAGGTTGAGCAGCAACATGAAGGTTCACAGCAGACTGATGGGAGAGGCGTGCACGAGGTCTCGATGAGTTTTATTTTGCATTTCGTATTTATTTTATTTATCGTGACTATGATATTTACGTATTTATTTTGCTATTTAGTCCGGACCACTCTTATTTCGGAATAAATCATCTATATTTATTTTATAGATGCGTTTGAGCGATGACACGTGTAGCCACCTCTTGGAGGTGATGGTGGACACTCCTAGTCCCGAGGTTGTTACGGGATGGGGGTGTTACAAATTGGTATCAGAGCTCTGGTTTTCATTTTTGTATTTATCATTTTCACTGGATTTCAAAGTGTTTTTGCGAAATGTTTTAATAAAGTCACGAGACCTTAGTATGCATGATTTGAAGTGTTAAGTTGAGGTTCTAAGCATGGAAGGCTAAATGGTTAACTGTATTTTATGGATAGTATCAAGAATGATTAGTTGACTCTTGTCATAGAGCGTACAAAGTCTCTTTGGTTATGACGAAGGTTCGAAAGTGGAATGTATAGAGATATCGTAAGAAAAGTATTGAAAGAGTTACTACTAAAAAATGGACAACATGATCGAAAAGAGAATTTAAGGATATTATTATCACTATCAAATACACTACTATCGTCTACTTTGATGAATCAAACACAAGTGGAGATGTCAGCTTCTTTTTATGTCGTGAATCACATGACTCGATTCAGTATTAAGATATAACATAGATGTATGATATCTTCCATAAGGGGATGAAAAAATATTTCGACTTGGAAGGATCTTTCAGTTATCAAGATGTTGATTAGAGAGATTTAGTTGAATATTGTGTTCTGATATTTGGTGGGTGAAGGGATTTTCTTGTGAGATGAAACCTAAAGGAATGTCTAGAGCATTGATTTCCTTGGGTTAGGTTCAAATAACCTTTTGAGCTGAAATATGTGTCGCACATTGTGTGTGGAGCGATGGAGTTCGTGTTCCTACACTTATGCATGGTCAATACATATTGTTAAGGAATTCAATCAAGTCAAGGGATTCAAATCATCTTAGTGTTGCGTATGGAACGATCAATAGATCAAGCGTGTGACATATATCTTACTACCATATCAGTAGAAGAAGTGGGTCCATCAGTGCAAGTCGAGGAGATCCCTGTAGCGCGAGAGTCTGCAGATGTTTTCAGAGAACTGCAGGGCTTACCACCGACACGAGGGGATCCAATTGAGATTGAGCTAGAACCGGGTATGGCTCCAATATCAAAGTCTCTATATCGAATGGCACCAACGGAAATAACAGAGTTGAAGAAGCAATTAGATGAGCTACTTGAGAAAGGTTTTGTATGTCCGAGTACATCACCATGGGGTGCACCAGTCCTATTTGTGAAGAAGAAAGATGAGAGTTTCAGATTGTGCATTGATTATATGGCTCTAAATAGAGTCACTGTGAAAAATCGTTATCCACTACTGAGGACCGATAAGTTATTAGATCAGTTGAGAGGTGCAACCTGGTTCTCAAAGATAGATTTAACATCAGGATATCATCGATTCCAATCATTTCGAACTCGATATGGGCATTATGAATTTGCGGTCATGCCATTTGGGTTGACTAATGCCCCTGCTGCGTTCATGAAGCTAATGAACAATGTGTTTCGGGACTACTTGGATCGTTTCGTTATTGTATTTATAGATGACATTCTGGTTTACTCCAAGAGCCCAGAGGAACACGAGGAACATTTGCGCTTAGTGTTAGAGCGTCTCAGAGAACAACGATTGTTTGCGAAGTTGAAAAAGTGCAGTTTCTGGAAGAGACATGTTGGATTTTTCGGACATGTCGTATCGGAGGAAGGATTTTCTGTCGATCCTGAGAAGGTGTCAGCGATTGTAAGTTGGAAACAACCGAAAAATGCAACATAGATAAGGAGCTTTTTAGGACTAGCAGGGTACTATCGACGTTTTTTTATGAACTTTGCTAGTCTAGCAAAGCCAATGACGAGACTTATGGGATAAGATGTACCTTTTTGTTTGGAATGAAGATTGTGAGAAGTCCTTCAAGGTACTAAAAGAGAAGCTAACGAAAATCCAGTGTTAGCCTTACCACAACCAGAAATTTCATACATAGTCTACATGGATGCGTCAAAGGCAGGATTAAGATGTCTACTTATGCAGAGAGATCATGTGATTGCTTATGCATCAAGGCAGTTACGTAAATATGAGGAGAATTATTCGACTCATGATTTAGAGATGGCAACTGTGGTCTTCGTGTTAAAGATTTGGAGGGCACATCTTTATGGGGAGAAGGTACAGATTTTTACGGATCACAAGAGTCTAAAGTACATATTTACGCAACCAGAGTTGAATCTGTGTCAGAGAAGGTGGATGGAGTTTGTCGCAGACTATGAGATGGACATCGCGTACCATTCGGGGAAGGCAATTGTTGTTGCAGATGCGTTGAGCCGTAAAAGAGTTGAGGTTTCAGCTATGCAAGAATTCAGGGATTTGATTAGCCAGATAAGTGCTTTGAGAGTAGAGGCAGTGCAGTTTGAGTTCGAGAGTGTCGGTTTGCAAGCTGTAAATCAGGCTGGTCTATTGAGTAGAATTCGTACATCACAATTGTTCGATGAGAGGTTACAGAAGATTCGTAATAATCAGCAAGACCCGAGGTACAAGTTGTATCAGATCAGGGAAGATGGTCTAATGATGATTAATGGTCGAGTTTGTGTACCGAAGGATCTAGAGATCAGAGAAGAGATTCTGAGCCAAGCTCATCAATCTAAGTTTTCGATTCATCCGGGATCGACGAAGATGTATCGGGGTGTTTGCCAGCTTTATCAATGGCCAGGGATGAAAAAGGACATTGCTCGATGGGTAGCGAAATGTCCAACGTGTCAATTAATCAAGCGGAGCAACAAGTACCAAGCAGGAAATTACAAAGTCTTCCAATCCTCGAATGGAAGTGGGACCATATTACCATGGATTTCGTGACGAGTCTTCCGAGGATACAAAGTGACAAAGATGCTATTTGGGTGGTCGTGGATCGACTAACTAAATCGGCTCATTTCATTCCGAGAAAAAAGACTTTTGATGTGAATCAGCTAGCAAGGATATATATTGCACAAATTGTGAAGTTGCATGGGGTTCAATTAAGCATTGTTTCAGATGGAGATGGGAGATTCACCTCACGTCTTTGGCAAGCGTTTCAAAAAGAGTTAGGAACCAAATTGTGCATGAGCACTACATATCATCCACAGACAGACGGACAATCAGAAAGAACTATAAGAACGCTTGAGGATCTATTACGAGCATGTGCGTTGGAGTGGCCTGGTAGTTGGGAGAATCATCTACCACTTCTTGAGTATGCATACAGTAATAGCTATCATGTTGGCATTGGGATGCCACCATATGAAGCTTTAGAGCGACCATGTGGTACACCCTTGTGCTGGACTGAAGTGGGGGAGAGATCTATCTTCGGAGCAGAGATTGTCGAGGAGACCATGGAAAAGATAAGAATTGTTAAGATGAAAATGAAGACGGCTCAGGATCGCTAGAAGAGTTATGTTGATCTAAAGAGGAAGGATGTTGAGTTTAACATTGGAGATATGGTGTCTTTACGAATTCAAGCGAGGCGAGGAAGATCAGGTGGGAGTCGAGTGAACAAGCTATCACCAAGGTTCAGGGGACCATTTAAAGTGATTGAGCAAATTGGGGTAGTGGCCTATCGATTGGAGCTATGAGGGAATACATAATGTGTTTCATGTATCATTGTTACATAAGTGTTTATCAGTACCAGAGAAGATACTTGATGAGCCACCAAAAACCTTGAGGAATGACTTAACATATAAAGAACGTCCAATACGCATTGTGGATCACCAAGTGAAACAGTTGAGACGTAAGCAAATTCCGATGATAAAGGTTGTGTGGGAACATCATGGCGTGGAAGGAGCAACATGGGAATTAGAGGAGGATATGAGACATGAGTATCTTGAGTTGTTTGAAGATGAGTTGTATGGTTCTTCTGTTCACTGAATACAAATGATGCCTTATATGAATAAATAGCTTTATATGGATAAAAAATATATATGAATATTTATGTAAGATCCATTAAATAGGAAGGTGGTTAACACAACTATATATATATATATATATATATATTAATTCAATTAGGGTTAAGAGAAAAAAAAGGGCAGTCGTGTGGTGCAATCGGAAAAGAGAAAAAAAAAGAAAAAGAGAAGAAAGAAAGAAGAAGATAGGAGAAGAGATGAGAAAAAAATGAGAGAAGAAATTAGAGAAGATTTTCATCACGTTCTTCGTGGGTAAATTCTAATCGAGATTGTGGTAAATCTCTAGCTAATTTTTTGTGATTATTTCCTTAATTTGAAGATTTATATTATGGAAATTTATTTATTGAATGGATCTATGATAGGAAAGGATTGATTGGTGGTGTTGTTAGCGATAATATCAAGAATCGTCAAATCGTTGGGAAACTAAGGTGATGATTTTCTCCACCCTAATTTCGGATTTGTGATCAATTTCTGGAAGAGATTATATTTTTTAAAATGAGGCATGATCACGATAGAATTTATAGGATCATAATGGGAAAATGAGACGTTACAAGTGGAATTGGATGAAAACCCTAAAATTGTCGTATGAGAATTGATGATAAGTATATGAGTTGTATAAATGGCTAGAGATGATCTAGAGAACTGACGTGCGACCAAGTGTTGGGGTCGGAGAACGTCGATATTTGGGTTCGGTGCTTAAACCGAGTGATTATCTTGTTAGTGTGCTCGATCGGGTGGTTTCACACTCGAACCTTTAGAAGAAGACGTGTGCGAGCGCGTTGGTGAGAGTTGTCACGTGAGGAGTATCGGGTCGATGACGTTAGTATTGCGACACTTGGATTTGGGCCGGCGTCATACCGTGTTTGGGTAGTGGTAACTTTGCGAGCGACGAAGCGTCGAGTTAGTCAGATCAATGGATCTGCCAACGTCGTACCGTGTTGGGGTTGTGGTAACCTTTCGAGCGACGGAGCGTTGTATGGTGCTGATAGCTGTGGTACGTTGTAATCTTGCGAGATTTTCAGTGTATTGTACTGATAGCTGGGGTACGTTGTGACCTTGCGAGATTTTCATTGTATTGTACTGATAGCTAGGGTACGTTGTGACCTTGCGATATTTTCAGTGTATTGTACTGATAGCTAGGGTACGTTGTGACCTTGCGAGATTTTTAGTGTTTTGTAATGATAACTGGGGTACGTGGTGACCTTGCGAGATCTTCAGTGTGCTGGGGTTTTTTGGACTTTGCGTGCGTATGTCCGAGCTAGAGTCGTGTGGACTCTGTGTGTTATGATCCAGTGTGGTACTAGTCTTAGATTTTGGATACTTAGTCGGGTTGGGTAGACTGATTTGTATATCTTTAGTTTAGACTTTGAATATATGTTATTTTATGATATTCAGTACAAGCAGGAGAATACGTGGCACAGAGTACGTATCCGTATTGATCTCACTGAGTGCGTATTTCATACTCACCCTATTTTTGGGGTGTCGTGGATGAACAAGATATGGTGAGGAGAAAAAGTAATGAAGTTGAGCGGCAACATGAAGGTTCACAGCAGACTGATGGGAGAGGCGTGCACGAGGTCTCGATGAGTTTTATTTTGCATTTTGTATTTATTTTATTTATCGTGACTATGATATTTACATCTTTGTTTTGATATTTAGTCTGGACCACTCTTATTTCGGAATAAATTATTTATATTTATTTTATAAATGCGTTTGAGCGATGACACGTATAGCCACCTCTTGGAGGTGATGGTGGACAATCCTAATCCCGAGGTTGTTACGGGATGGGGTTGTTACCATGCGCAAATAAAATATTGCAATCAATCTACTAGCCTTTGGAAATATTTTCTAGTCGTTGAAGATTTTCATAGAAAGAAAGTAAAGGATTTGGAGAGATATTGATATGCTTATGCAATTTTCTAATCATTGGAAATGATAAATAAATATCTTTATCATATGTCGTTATTTATTCGTGAGACTTTTAGAGATGTTTTGTATAAGGAAAATGGAGGATTCATATGTGTATTGATATGCTTTTTCTAGCCATTAAAAATGATAAAAAAAAAACATGTTTATTTTCCATCATTTTTCATCCGTGTGATCCGAATCCCTTGATAAGTTCTTTTTATGATCCAATATTTTTTATGTCTTCTTATCTATCTCTAACGACTTATTCCACAAGTTTCCTGTTGGTCCATGTCTATGTGCATGTGCAGGTAAGACTTGGCTTAGCTTCTTATCAAGTGACCTTCATTTCATACGATGCCGGTGGCTCCATTAGGTATGAGAGATATAATAGATTGTAATGTCCATTAATTTTAAAAGCATTGTCTCTCGTAGCCTATGTTGAAGTCTTCAATTTTAAAAGGTATCAATATTTAATTGATTTTCCGATATGGAAAGATGTAATGAATTATAAAATTTTATGAATTTTTGCAAAAAAAATAAGAATATATATTTATATATATATATATTGCTTTCTCATGGTTAGTATTATAGTTATGAAATACTTTATGTATGAGATTTATACATTGGGAGTAATGAATTCGAGTCATTCACTAAACTTTGCAAGCAATGTTCAAAAAATTGGTCTAGGCGACCGCCTACGTGTTAGACGGTGGTTGGGCATCCCGATTAATGGCAAATCGGAATTTCTGGACGTTTTGGTCGTCTAGACGGTCTAGACGACCGATTAGTCGCTCGGCGGCCGCCTAGACAGTGTTTAATTTTTTTGGATGAGTTCACCAAAACGACGTCGTTTTTGTCTTAAAAAAATCTTGTTTGACATTTTGGGTTCTTATCAAAAGAAAGGATGTAAGGATTGGAGTATATCATCTATTGATGAACCAGAAATGAAAACAGAAAACCTGACAAAGGAATTGTCGAACCTTATGAACATTCAAGATATGGATTCTGACATGTATTCGAGATATGAGATTTTGGGAACGGATAATCTATTAGATGTTGTGGTCTCGTGTGTTTGCTCGGCTTCTAAGTAGATTTTAGATGACACCTCTGAATCATGTAGAACCACATTGACCAAAGTCAGTTACCCTTCGCTGAACACCACATCCAACAACTTTCATGGTGGATTTTTCGAGATCTCGAAAGTAGAAAAGAAGCAAGAGACATCGGGATCGTCACCTTGTTTGTTGTCGGGGCGTCATGAGGATCATAGTTTTGGAGGTTGTTCTCAGGCAAAATCCACCTACGAGTCTCATATCAGTTCATGGGTTGAACAAGCTCACAGCTTGAAACGCGAGAGCAGTGTATCCAAGGTTATTCCATGATGAATAAGAACGAAACCCCCAAACCAACAAACCGTAAAAGATTTAAACAATTAAACAATTGCAAATATTTTAAAACTTTAGATTTGTATTATTTATACGCATAATTATATATATATATATATATCCGTCTAGACGCTAGGCACCGCTCGCTTAATATTTAGTTGCAAATATTTTAAAACTTTAGATTTGTATTATTTATACGCATAATTATATATATATATATATCCGTCTAGACGCTAGGCACCGCTCGCTTAATATTTAACGTTTTCTTGAATCTTGTTTGTATTTATATTATATATCTACAATTTACTGTAATTTTGTATAACTTGTATTGTTTTGTTTGTATGTTATTTTATAGATTTAGAGATTTATTACAAGATTAAGATTAAAAAATTCACTTAAACTATAATCGCAAAAGTTCAATGAAATTGACAATATTTTGTATTAATATATGGTTTGGGTTTGAAGGCAAAGGTCGACCCTTAGAAGCTCTTAAGGCCAATTTATATAAGGTGACGTATGACATAATTTTGTATGCCTTGGAATAAAAAATGATCCAAATAAAAAAAATCCATTTAAAATCGTTTGTCACATTCCATCAATATGTTATGATAGTAATTCTAAGCCAATAAAGTTATAGGTTAAATTTGAAAAGGAATCCTGTAGTCCTATTGCTTTTTCATTTTTCATGATTACATATTTGAAAAAAAAACAATTGCATGAAAAAAATAAGTCAATGTAACAATAAATCATAAATAAAGTTGAGATTCAAATTCAATTAAATAAATAAAAAAGTTTACCATGCACCCCAATTTTTCTCAAATTAAAGTTTTGAAGCGATGTGTCTACGAGGTGTGTACAGTTACGTAGTTTAAGTATCGATGTGAGTTAAAACTAATAATTCGAAATTACGTCGTTTGATATTAAAATTAAAAAAAATATGTAAAATCTAATAGCTAGATTTAATTTTATTATTTATAAAAATTATATCATTTTTTTTTGTTTAACAAGATAAATAAATTATATTTTTTTTGTATATATTAATGATTAAATAAAAAAATTGATGTTGAATTTAATTTCAATTAATATATTTAAAAAAAACGTGAAGAAGTGTAATTAGATAATACAGAATTAAATATTTAGATTATAATAATAATAATCAAAATTAATATTGAAGTAAAATTATAATAAAAATATAAAAAAATATTTAATGTTGAAATGATATTATAAAAATTTATTAGTTTTTCGTTTTTAAATTTTTTTATTGATTTCAATATTTGATATGTATTTATACATATTTAAAAATATAATAACTACTAATTATATATATAAATATATTTACGTGTTTTTATACGTAAGAACGTAGGATATGTATCAAACCACAAACATTTTTTATTGAAGTTAAATAAATAAAGAATATTTCATAATTCTTTCTTTCGAATGATTAATGTATATAGACAACGATTAATGAGCGTAATACAATGCTACAATAAAAGCCCAAAACAAAAGGGGCTGGATAACAAATCTCAAGAAAAGACTCACAATAATAAAAGCCCGATCATACTATTAATAAAAGAACATTAATTAAGCTTTTACGAAATTAATTTTTTTATGATACTATATAAGCCATGAACATTTTCGGATTATTTAATTAATATTACAAATGAATCTCATCCACTAAAAATTAGGTACATAGTATTAGTATTAGTATTGTAGTATTTTCATGTTACCGCCTCAATTATCATTTCAGCGATTTATAATTACAACACAATATTATATTGTTTTTAAATGATATAATAAAAATAAGTAATTTTTTGGATTGTGAATTTTTAAATATCATCTAAAATTTTAATTATATTTATAACATATTGAATTTTTAAATAATATTAGATATACCGTATCCATTTTATAATAATTTTTAATAAATATTATATTTTATAAGTAAAACCTTGATGTCATGCCTGAAGAGCTTCTTAGTGAATTATTTTACTTAACTTTTAATTAATTTCTAATTGATGTTTCATCTTCCATCATAGCCTCTCACATGGAAATCAATAGAGTATGCAAGTCAATTTATGTCTTTTTACTAATGAAAATGATCAAGGATTAAAATGTATCGTATTGATTGGAAATTGATTCGACAAGATTTTGTGATAGAAAGATGTGGAAGGTGAAACAATAGCCGTTGAGCTTAGCAAACTCAAGAACGATGCCAAGTACATGGTCGTCGAGCTTGAATTGGACAAGAAAAGGAGTAGATGGCGTGACTGACCATGAGTTTCGTGTTTCCGATGAGTTAATTATCTCTGTCATCTTTTTCTCTTGATACAAAATTTAGGGCTTTTCGGTTCGGTCTACCTTACCCGCAAATGGTTATACAGACTACCGCATGACGGCCGGTGAACCACAACAACTTCCAAGAAGGATAAAGAAGGCGGCTAAACGGGTAAGCTAAGGATTATGTTTTGGGAGCGACAACTTGGTGACGAAGACACGGTCGTGTGCTGATGATGGTACGACGAGACGAAGACGTGACATAGTGACACGTCGGCAATGTGGCACAGCAACTGGGTGGCTACGTCATTTGTACTCTGGTGAGGGGTCTTTTTTCTTCTTCTTTGTCCTCTATCTCGAGCATATGAAAATACTGGTCAACATCCCTTCTTCTTTTACTCCTTTGATGTCCACATTAATGTAAAAATCAACACGATTTTTAATATATTAAAATTTTGGTTATAATTCCTTTTCACGCTACCTTCGATTTGAAACCTTACCGTTTGTTTAATCTAAGAACGTTGGTTACCAACATTTTCATTATTTCTCTGAAGCAGATCGAGAAGCACATGACAATTCTTCCATGGTCGCCAAGCTTGAATCGGATAGGGAGGGAGTAGAAGGTGTATCGCTGATGATTTGATTTTCTCCTCATTCAAAATTTAGGGCTTTTTAGTTCGATATACGGTCATACCCGCAAATCATGATTCAAGGTATGGATTGCTTCAGTGGCCTTCCTCTACTGCTCCATTCACTGCATTCCCAAAAAAAATATTCTTTTTTTTACCCTTCTTCTTTTTTTTCTTCTAACCTTTGCTACTTCATCTTCTCCGATTCAAAAGACAAAACTTCCAACGGAATATGAAAGCTTGGGTATATTTGGAATCATGACTCCTCATGTTTCAATGCAAGAATTCAAGCTCTTCGAGATTCATTTAGATAAATACAACTTTCATTTTGTGCCATTTGGAAACCACATCATTTCAACAGATTAACCATGTAAGTATTGAATCTGTAGGATCGTTTTTGTTTTGTTTGTGGAATTTTTATGAAAAACGTGAAATTGTTATATGTTATAAGTTTTCTGGTGTTCCCTTAAAGATTGAGGGTCTAGGTGAATTCTTATATTCATTTGCTATACCATTTCCTGTGAGATCAGTTCTGGTGTTAATCATTGTGAATCTACAGTTCCTTAAAAGAGATCACAAGTTGGTTACAAACTGATCATCTTTAATTTGTTAATTGAGAATTTTCAGAATCATTTAGAATCTTCATTTGACATCTTCTTTAGTTTTGTTAAGTTTATCCTACCTACAGTGTTAACACCAAATATTGTCTTGCAACTGACATAAAATTACTTTCAAGACAAACATTAAGTCGTATTGCATAGACATGTCTTTTTATATCTCTCTAGGTTACATGGACATCTAAATGTTTATGTGGTCTTTTAAAATTCTAATGATTTTGAATCTTCTAGACATTGGGCCTTATGACAACAAGGGCATCAAATGGAATGTAAGGGAAGCCATTACCAACTTTAATCCTCATACCTATCAGATAATTTGTTAGGCAAATAATGTAGGTGCTTTTGTATCTAATTGTTCACTCGATGGTCAATTTTATATAGGTCTAAACATAATGTTGGAGATAGACTTCAACAGTACAACAAAAAGTTGATGTGATTTTAGTGTGGGAGTAATGTGGTCTCTTATAAAAAGGAAGAAGACTCCATTTTTAAAAAAATATGGTATGCCTCTATCAGCAATGACAAGGTAAGATTGGATAGTTTTATGTTTTTGTATACTGGATTTTTTTCCTTTAGTCCCTGGTTGTAATCCATATGTAGAAGCATGTTGAACCGGTTCATCAATTTAAATTTTAATATGATTTTGATAAGCGAATTTAACTATGTAGAAGCATGTAGTTCTTGAACTTTAGTTGAATTTCCACACAAATGAACCTCAAATTATATATATTTATGAAATGCATATTTGCTTTTTAGCTTTTAATCATTAAAGTTCAAAATCTCGACCATAAAATTTTAAGAAGTGGACATTTTCTAATCAATGAAAAGCGATTTCCTTTATACCCCAAATTTGATCCAAATCACCATATCATTATTCCAAAATCCGATTCCCTTTACTCGATCTTTCCTCAATGGATGCATAAAGATGATAACAATAATTCACTTACATGGTGTAGATTGTTCCCCACTGAAGACTCTGATTGTAGTAGAGTTATTGGAAATGAATCTTGATTGAACGGAAAAAAACCTAGACGTTGGATGAGATCCTAGAGTTTTGTAGAGATCTAGATAAGCCTCAAAGAGAGCTTCAATGAGATTGAAAAATGGCAGATAGATTTTGAAAATTTGTCAATTACACGGCTTCAAGAGACATGGTAGTAGCAGAAAAAGCCATTGTTAAGATTGCATGTTGATGAGGGCACGCCAAAGAGGTGTTTGGATGAAACAATGAGGATAAATAATTTGATTGTTTGTGTGCTTTAACAAGACATTTCTATTTCTATGTGTAAATATGTACATTGAGAAATGTTTATACATCAAGTGTGTAAATTGTGTTGAAATGAAAGTTGATAAAGGAAACATCATGTACAACTATGTTTCACAATCAACCCTTTTAAATTAGGAATATAGCTACATATAAAAGCAAATGTTGGAATGTAAAGATAATATCAGTTGTATCTAAAATTTATCGGATAAATTATCGTTATAATCAATATTTAAAATATATATAAAAAATGTAAATTATGAAATTTACACTTCACGTTAATCATATTTCAATTAGCACATGTCATAAAAAATATCAATATATATTTTTATTGAATCTTATTATTTAACTAAATAATGTCGATATCATAATTTTTTATGTTTGTATTTTTATCAAAATTTATTTTGAATCAGTTTTACCATCTACAATTATATTGTATTGTATAATAATAAATTAACATAATCATATATTTATATATTTATTTTGTTTTATATAAAAAATATAATTAATAAAAATCCAGACATCGTGTGGATTAAAGAATTAGAGTAGTATAATATTTGACATGTAATGGTTGTACAAAATAATAAAGGGTCTTAGTAAAATTTGGAAATTGGCTTTTAGATCATTCCATGTGTATTGTCATCATTAATCACACTCCTCCACTTCCACACATTAGATTCCTTCTTTTAAAAATATACACAAAGTTTTAAATATTTCATTAAAACTATATTTATCTCCTTTATTTTCTTCTTTTTTTCTCTAATATTATACACAAGTATAAAAAATCATGATTGAAAACAGATTAGAACTAGTACATCTGACTAAATAATTATATATATCTACATGTTAAAATTGAAAATAAAATAGATTACATATTCAATGTTTTATAAGTACAAAATTAACTATCGTATATATATATATATATATATATATATATACGTCATAGCCTCAATTCGGTTGTTAGGTTGCAAAGAGACCCTCCAGATGATCATTGGATCCAATGGTCCTTTCTTGCTTATATCACGTATTCTGCATGTGGACGTCGTCATATTATCATATATATATATATATATATGTATAATTATAAATATCATCTTATATATATAATTATAAATACTAAGTTACCATAATATCATCTATAATCGATTTTAGAATGTCTAAGATGCAAAGATTTGAATGCCCCAATGCGGAAGTTCTCGGTCATTTAATCGTAAATTACATCTCACTCCATCAAAAATCAAAATAAAATATCTTTAAGAATTTATAAAAGACTGTCGGAATTGAATCCGATTAATTATTAATCCCAAATTAAATTAGAAAACAAACTTATTACAATATAAAAAATAAAAATCAATATATTCAATGTTAAATAATTTTTAATTAAAAGATCATATGTTTTATCAAGATATTAAATTTTGATTGACCCGAAATAAATATAATACCAATAAAAAAATGTTGATTCGATATTAATAAAAAAAGTTATTATCTCGATGTGATGTAATACAATATATAAGATATATGAACCAATTAATTAATACCTGGTTTTGAATTGAATTCTATAAACTTAATCGAAATTTAATTATTGTTTTCATTCGTAAGTTAATTATAAGGGATGGATGAAATCATCTTCTCGTTATGGCTCAAATCTGATTTGCTACAATAGATTTACATCTTTTTTTATCATTCTAATATTTGCTGCATATAATATATTCATAATTAACACATGATATGACAATAAAAAAATGTTGATTCGATATTAATAAAAAAAGTTATTATCTCGATGTGATGTAATACAATATATAAGATATATGAACCAATTAATTAATACCTGGTTTTGAATTGAAATCTATAAACTTAATCGAAATTTAATTATTATTTTCACTCGTAAGTTAATTATAAGGGATGGATGAAATCATCTTCTCGTTATGGCTCAAATCTGATTACAATAGATTTACATCTTTTTTTATCATTCTAATATTTGCTGCATATTAATATATTCATAATTAACACATGATATGAGTAATTTTGTGATTAAACCACATATTAATGTACTTTTATACTTTTGGAAATAAGAATTGGTTTGTCGGAGGGGTTGAAACTCTAGTTCTAATTAAGCTTGTTTAACAAATGTGACGTAATGCTGAGGTCACTAAGTTGTCATTATGATTAAATAATTGTGATTAGTGCTCTAATCACGCTAAAGTAGGTGATTAATCAAATCTAGATACATCCCCTTATCTTCCAACAAGTGGAGTGTGGGTTGATTCTTTAAAGATTTATATATATATATATATATGTATATATAAAAGTTGTCCCATTTTTTTATCCCCTCAAGTAATTTCTCTAGTAACTAAAGTAGAAAAGCCTATATAATATATATACTTAATATATGTTTGTATTTTTACTCGAGTGGATAAAAAGTAATATTCCACGACAATACTACAAATATCAGCATATTATTATATCAACAAAAGTTGCCATATTAAATAAATTTACGAAATTTTGAAATTTTATTTTGTCTAATTATATTTTTATATTGATTCAGACAAAACAAACAAAAAAAAAATATTTTTTCCTGCATTTTTATTCATTACCATATTTCATGCTATTTACAAGGTTGTTTAAAAAATTTACATTCGAATGAGAAGATTGATGCCAAATATTTTTACACAAAACCAATCGAACCTTGCCAATGTTGATTAATTTTGGAGATTTTTTTTTAATTACAGACATCTTTGAGGATTATATATAAATATAAATTTCATAAAACTATATTATGTATATTAATAAACATTAATTTCTTTTTATCTTCAATTCATCGTGTATATTTTTATTCCACATCTAATGTATAATGATATATTTTAAAAGGTGAACTTGAATAAAAAATTAGTACGTTTATTTAAGATATGTTGAAACTATTCTTGGTAATATGCATATATGTATATATGAATGTATATATTCTGTTACATATTGATACATACGTACATAGATATACATAGTGTACGTGGTAAGAAGAAAACAAATGTGCAATGGACTAGATTTGCTTGAGAAATACCAAAACCCTCTCTTTCAATTGGAGGGCTTTGAATTTAATGTGTGAAAGTTACATTACATTAAATAGTAGTGGGAGATGGAGGAAATGATGCGACGTGAGATCCGATGAAAAAGACTTTTATACCCTTTTGTCACAGGCGTAACAATCAAGCAAAGCTGGACGACGGAAAGGGGTGAAAAAGGAACCGAATGAATATTTATTTTAGTAAACAAACCGAATGAATATTATATCATAATATTAATAATATGGATGATTTTCGATCTTAAATTTACGTTTTATTTTTTTTCTATTTTTTTATTAGAACTGTATAGGAAGAAGTCACTGACTCTTTTTCATCAATTTATCTATCCAAATTGGAATATATATATATATATTGGTAGTATGTGTAAGTAAAAGACAAAAATAATTTAGTAATTTAAATTTATCTAATGTTATATATATTAATTTAAAATTTATATATTTATGTGATATAAAATAATATAATGTTTTATTTTATGTTAATAGTTAATTTTTATTATGTCTAGATTCGATTTAAAAACTTTCGCATCAATTCAAATTCTAAAACAAAAACATTCAAATCATAATAAATTTAAATTCTAATAATACATAATTTAATCTAAAAACAATTAAAAATTAAAAATTAAAATTATATATATTAATCTATAATTTATATACATATAAACAATACAAAATAATATCATCGTTCAATTAATATTTAATTCATATTCAAATATTCAAATTATAATAAATTATATTTTAATATTATTTAATGAATTTTAATTTTGTTATAGAAATTTGTTTAGAATCAGCTAATATTAATATATAGATATATATCTTCACATATGTTATGATATGAGATTATATATGAGATTGTAGGAAATAATAATATATAAATATAGCTTTTTAATGTGTGTTCGTAGAAATTAATATTTTTTTTAATTAGCTGTGGAATTAAAAGAGGAGATACTCACAAGCACTTGTCGGTGTTTGTCTCCGTTTGACGACGGGCAAATCGGCGCGCTATAGTTAATGGGGTTAAATTACAGTTTCACCCTCTCAATATATATTGTGTACGTAAACATGGAAAATATATATATGTACATAAATTAGAATTTATTGATTCGTAAAATAAGTGGTTACTTTCTAACCGTATTTATGAAATTTATAAAAAATTAACCTTAATTTTTAGGTTAAAATTTAAATTTTATTAAATAATTTAAAGAAAATGATCAGTAAATAAATTATCTCAATCTATACAAATGTATAGTAATACATTTTTTTCCGAACTTAAGATAGGAATCTAGAATATCAAACTATAGTTAAATTTTCTTAGATATTTTCCTTTTGCTTTAAAATCATTAATTAGATTTACATAATAACATAAAACTAAAATTTATCATCAAACGTAAATAAATGATTTTAAAATGTATCCAATTTTTTTAAAAATTTATTGCATAAATATACTCTAACTTTTACTATTGCTACTCTATACAAAAATATTTACATAGCATTTAAATTTTATAATTGTAGTTTAACATAAATTGAATATAATATTTTTTCTCTTTTCTTTTATAACAAAAATATTTATTTTATTTTTGAAAGAGGAAGAAAAAAATATACAAAAATATTTACATAGCATTTAAATTTTATAATTGTAGTTTAACATAAATTGAATATAACATTTTTTCTCTTTTCTTTTATAACAAAAATATTTATTTTATTTTTGAAAGAGGAAGAAAAAATTTATAGGGATCCGAGGATTGGGGCTCAAAATCTTGGATCGGGGTGGAGGTGGGGCCAGACCTCCACTTCAACAAACAAACCATCTGACATCCACGTCAGCATAAAAGTGGGTCCCATGACGAGACATAATGGGCCCTATAATATGACCCATTTATGGGCCCAACAATATATATGTGTATATATATATATATATAATTTATTTTGGGAGGTTAAGGAAGCGAAGCAATCTCGCATTTATTCCTTCCCTGTACCAAAAGCAATGGGCTCTTTTCTCATGCGTCCCCAAAGCACACCCCAAAAAAAACCCTACTTTAATATATATATATATATAAGACTATATTTTATAAATTTGCTATGAAATGCTAAAATTTTTTGTAAATAAATAATTATGTTATTTTAAAATAATATATAAAAATATAATAATTATGCAAATTTATTAATTCGTTTTTTATTTTAAAATAATATGATAATTTATTTATAAAATAAAAATTTTAATTGAAGTATAGTTCTAATATATTAGAACAATTTACATAGTAATTTTTATAATGTATATATATACGTGATATTTTTGTTTAAATAGTCTATTATCGTATATGTATAGTTAAACACAAAAAAATAAATAGAAAACGTCAATAAAACATGATTATAAAAATCCTTGAAGACATAAGGGATAATATCATAATACCTATTAACACGGTCCTTGTCCTTGTGATGTGTACATGTTTTAAGGCCGGTGACTTGACTATATTAATTATAACCTAATTTATATATTTACAAATGTTAATTTTGACCTAATAATAATAATTAGTATAAATTGAAAATTAAAAAAAAAGGTCTCAGATAGTTAATTAATAAAAAGGATATATAAAAATACATCTTATGTGGGAGTCAATTCAACTTATCATTAATGGAGAATGACAATTTATATAATTTCGTAAAAGATATACAAAAATACTGTTTTCCATTAGATTCAAACTACCATTCGTGAATAATGAAAATTCTATAAAATTTTGCACCGGTATAATTGGTATACATTATTAAATCGAATATTTAACATTTTAGTATTATAAAAAAAAACAAGAGAGGAAAAAAGTCATTGAGAATGAAGGAATTAGGAGACAAAGTGGAGGAATATTAATCCCATCAAAGACCAAATGGATTCAACTAATAAATTCCAAAAAGAAAAAAAAAGGACGTGTGGAAATTGACTTTTTTTTATAAATTTATTTTATTTTACAAAATGATTTTTGTCTCACCATCTATATAATTGAGTTGTACCAGATGTGAAAATGGGGTCACCCTTTCTTCATGCATTTTCAATTAAGGCTATGTCTTTGACCATTGTGATAATCCTCTTAATTACCATATATTTCAATACAACAATTCAATTATTTTATAATATTTTCACATTATATTTTTTATATTTAGTATAATAGCTGGAAATAATTATCCTTAAAAAAACTATTGATGTTTTTAAAAATATATATAGAGAAGGGTTCTCGTTAAAATTATATATGAAAATCTTATTTATCGAATTTGGGTATGTTTAAGAGTGTATTATTTCGGATATTGATAAATATAAAAAATTGGAAATTTATTTTTAAAATGAAAAACCTACAACCGGGTGATTAGATTTTCATTATCAAATACAAACAAAATGTACACAAACCATTAGATATATTCAAATTTAATTATATAGAAAAAATAAAAAAAACCACATAATCATCCAAAACCTATAAATTATATGGATATAATCCCGGGATCCAACTGATAAAATCTGAAACTCTAATATAAATATGAAATTGTTTCAAATATGACAAAATTATCAGATCTTTAATATACCATGAAAAACACAAACTTCTTTAAAAACCGAATAATCGAAAATTTAATAGAAATAATACGTCTTGGAAAATGTGTTGCCATAGACTAATTTTAAATGATTCACGTTTTTTCAAATAATTTTTAATTTATTAGTTTAGAAAATAGATATTATTTGTGAGACTTAAAATATACTGATGCTTCACAAATAAACAAAGAATTGGAGTCTATTTTAATGTTTTAGGGTCGATTGAAAAATCGATAGCTATTTGCATAAATAATTAAAAACACTTAAAAACGATGATTAAAGATTAAATAAGTTTAAAACTAAGTTTTTGTCACTCCACCACAAAGTCATGAGCCAAAGAGAAATATAAAATAAAATAAGACAATCATTGTAGCTAAAAAAGATTAATTTCAACCGCAAGCGCAAAAAATGTCATTAATTTATTTTAATCATTCTCAATTAATTAATAACAGTTCAGTTTGTCGCTTGTGAAACAATCAAGCACATGACTATTTATATAATAAAAATATCATAATTAGTAAAGTCAAATATCGAACAAAAAATTAATAAATTTTTAAAAGAAAATTGAGAAGAAAAAAGGGCATATCTCACAATCTGTGAAAGTAATTAATATTTTGGAAAATAGTTTATTCTTTCTTGAAAATTATATTTTAATCTTATTTTTTCTTTCGATTTTGAATCTCATCCTATTGTTTTCTCGATTTTCACTTTTCATTTTATCCTCCCTCAATTATAAAAAATCTGCATAAAACCATTTCCCATTTCCGTTATTTATCCATTAATTATCCGTTAACTTATCTAATTTTGACCCGATTTTAGCATAATTTTGACCCAATTTTGATTTTAATTTTAACCCAAATATGACTCAATTTTGACATAATTTTGACTCAATTTTGACTTGATTTAATCTCAATTTATATTTAATTTTGACCAAAATTTTTACTTAATTTTAACAATAAATCGAGTTAATTATTCAATTTAATCAACTTATTTGGTTTAATTGATTTCGAATAAAACTAAGTACAGTTTTTACTTGAAACCAATTTTAACTCAAAATCGACCCCAATTTTGACTCAATTTTAACCCAAAACCGATCCAATTTTGACCAAAATCATTATCTCAATTTTGACTCGATTTAATTCAAGCACATGACTATTTATATAATAAAAATATCATAATTAGTAAAGTCAAATATCGAACAAAAATTTAATAAATTTTTAAAAGAAAATTGAGAAGAAAAAAGGGCATATCTCACAATTTGTGAAAGTAATTAATATTTTGGAAAAATAGTTTATTCTTTCTTGAAAATCATGTTTTAATCCTATTTTTCCTTTCGATTTTGACTCTCATCCTATTATTTTCTCGATTTTCACTTTTCATTTTATCCCCCTCTCAATTATAAAAAATCCGCATAAAACCATTTCCATTATTTATCCATTAATTATCCGTTAACTTACCTAATTTTGACCCGATTTTAGCATAATTTTGACCCAATTTTGATTTTAATTTTGACCCAAATATGACTCAATTTTGACATAATTTTGACTCAATTTTGACTCGATTTAATCCCAAATTTTACTTAATTTTGAACAAAATTTTTACTCAAATTCCGCC
>CM071870.1:39944211-39974098 GCA_036759665.1 Gynandropsis gynandra | reverse complement strand
TGTTTCATTTTTTCTTCATTATGTATATATTTGATGATAATAAAATTAAAATTATAAAAAATATAAAAGAATGATATGGAAGATGAAAGATTTTTTGTATATTCATTGGAATAATTTATCATAAACAATTGAAATTAAAAAAAAAGTTGAAAGAACATAAATAGATATATATTAAACAAATATGTATATATTTTATAATCTATATATACATAAATATGTTTTTAATATAGATATGAAAAAATATATATCTAATATATATGAATATATATATATAAATATATTTTATATGTATATGTATATATTTTAAATCTTTATATAAATAAAAAGTTTTTTAAGGATAAAAAATATATATCCAATGTATATGAATACTTTTTCAAATAAAGAACAACCTTTAGTATTTCAAAAAGAAAAATCTTATTTTTTAATCTTTAATAATCTTTGCTGAGGTGACTTCACTAGAAATTAAAATTAAGAAAATAGAATCTAATCGAGGAAGAATAAATATGTCCCTTGAACCCTAGCTGTCTACGTCGTCGATCCGTCGAAAGAAAACCATAAACATCGGCGGTGATGATTCTGATAATGAACCACCATTTATGAGAAATCTAGGGTGAGTTGTGGTGGATTTTGATAATATTTATTGAATGAAATTGATATATGATACAAAAGTTATTCTAATATATTAAAAATAAAAACGTATATATATAAAGAGTAGATATTTTGAGAATTAATAAATATTTTATCTCGAAATAATATTTCTTGTTTTTTCTCTCTCTAGATAACATGTTTTATTTATATATATATATGAATCAATTTAAATTAATAAAAATAGAATTGATGATTTGACTATTATATCAATGTTGAGGTGACTTCACCCATTTTTGCTTAAAAACTCGAATTTTAATATATAAACTTTATTTTATTTTTTTAAAATATGACGTTTAATTTAGAACATTTCTTTTTTAGTGTTATTTCAATAAATATTTCGTTTTTCTTCATTATATATGTATTTGATGATAATAAATTTCTATTTCTAAAAAGAAAAATAAAAGACCTTTCAAAACAAAATCGAATTCCATTATTTGGACTGAAAAATATATAAATTAAATGAAATTAAAAAAGATTCAATGACGAATAATTAGATAATTGATGATCTGGCTATTCAAAATCGATCCATTGAATGACAAATTCGTCACTAAGTGAAACCAAAATGCAAAATTTTGATTGATAGAACAAAGACAATGAAAAATCGAATAGAAGAAATTAAAAAAAGGAAAAACAGTTTCAAAAACAAAAAATTAAGAGCAGTCTTGAGCCAATAAATAAAATAATTAAATTTAAAAATAAAAAATTGAAATTTATATATATAAAACAAATATATATATATATATTTTAAAATCTATATATAAATAAAAAGTTTTTTATGGATAAAAAATATATATCTAATAAATAATTTTAAAATTTTAAATAAAATAGAGAAGAAACAAATTTTATTATTTCAATTTTTTTTTCAACCTCTCAGAATTATTATATATATAATTTGAAAATAATGATTATAAATTCATTGTTATAAAAAATCCCTTAAATTTATTTCTAAATAGATATTGGAAGGCGACAAAAGTTTACGAAATAAATAATTAATCTGAGCAAAATCTGGGGACACATCATAAATGTTTAGAGAGAGAGAAAGAGAGAGGGAGGGGGAAAGGTGCAGTGGATCCCAATATTGTCATTTTGAGTTAACAGTAGGGACAACTTCGTAAATGCGCGCCGTATAAATATTAAATACATAAAATATATTTTTTTTAATTTTAAAAAAATAAAAGAAAATTGGAAAACAAAACCCACAACAAGCACAACTTTTCTTTGCTTATGCACAGCTTGTCGGTTTGCGTGCAAATCCTCTCTCTCTCTCTCTCTCTCTTTTATTCCCACTGTTCGAAGTTCAGACCAGACACAGATCACTCACTCTCTCTCTTCTCTCTTTTTTATTTTCTTACAGAGCTTCATTTTTATTTTATTTTATTGAAAAACTGGTAATAAATTTCATAAATTTGATTACTGCTTCTGCTTTTTGTGTTTAGTTATGTTCTGGGTTTCTTCTTTTTTCGTCATCCATTGTCGTCTCTTTGGTTCCAAAGCTGTCTGTGTAGCAATGCTTAGACCGCTTGGCTCTCTTCTTTGAGAGAGCCCCGTCACTTTCTCGGGAAAGTTTGGGGTTTTCTTTTCTTCTCACTCCTTTTTCCCGGAAAATCCTGAGGAGGGTCGTACGACCAAGCTTTTTCTCCTTGTTTTCTTGATTTGGGTTTGGCCTTGAAGAATTTTTGAAATTCTCTGATCTTCGTAAGCTTCTTTTTTTTTGGAATTTCCATTTTTTTTTGTTTCCTTCCTCTGGTTCCTTTTTTTAGCCGGAATTTCGTTCCACTTAACGTTGGTCTTTCCGACCATAAAATCTTCTTTGTCCGAAAGAACACTCACGACGGACTTTCCAAAGAAAGCTAAACCTTGGAAAGTTTGAGACTTTTTGGTCGGAAATGTCGATGGCGGTGGCGAACCACCGTGAGAGAAGCAACGACAGCATGGATAAGCATTTAGACAGCAGCGGGAAGTACGTAAGGTACACGGCGGAACAAGTAGAAGCTCTTGAACGTGTCTACGCCGAATGTCCAAAACCTAGCTCCTTACGACGACAACAACTGATCCGAGAATGTCCCATTTTATCAAACGTTGAGCCCAAACAGATCAAAGTTTGGTTCCAGAACCGGAGGTACTTCATAAATTTTTCGACTTTTTGGTGAACAAATCTCTAATTTCTATTGGGTTTGATGAACAGATTATGGGTATCCTTTTTTTCCTTTCCTAAATTCGCTTGAATCTGTTTTATTATACTCGAACGCCATTAAAGGACCACAAAGTTTATTCTTTTATCTATTTATGTTGATATTCAGACACGATCTTCTATTGTCGGACCCAGTCTTATGTTCTTGTACGGATTCAACGAATCTGTTGATACGATTCTCTATGATATTACAATGATTCGAACAGGGCTGTGTCTGGTTTTGGTAATGAAATCCGATGTGGTTTTGTGGTTTGAAGGTGTCGAGATAAGCAAAGAAAAGAGGCTTCAAGGTTACAGAGTGTGAATCGAAAGCTGACGGCCATGAATAAGCTGTTAATGGAGGAAAATGATAGACTTCAAAAGCAAGTTTCACAGCTTGTCTGTGAAAATGGATACATGAAGCAACAGCTTCACACCGTACCAGTAATAATATTCAATCATTGTATTAATGATTTCGATGATCTTCGAATTTGATGGTAATTGATTGAATGTTGTAATTCAGGTGACTGATGCAAGCTGTGATTCCGCGGTTACAACGCCTCAGCATTCGCTTAGAGATGCAAATAGTCCTGCGGGGTAATTGTCGTTCCGTCTTGTTCGTGTTTTTAATTTTCGATCGTTTAGTGTTTGATGTATTATTTTCAGATTGCTCTCCATTGCTGAAGAGACCTTGGCAGAGTTCCTTTCCAAGGCTACAGGAACTGCTGTCGATTGGGTCCAGATGCCTGGGATGAAGGTAATAACGGCTTCCCGAATTGATTATATAATCGAGGGCGTGTTTATCGTTGAAATATGAAATTATGTTTGTGTTTTTTAGCCTGGTCCGGATTCGGTTGGGATCTTTGCCATTTCACAACGATGCGGTGGAGTGGCAGCACGAGCCTGTAGTCTTGTTAGTTTGGAACCTACTAAGGTATACGTTATGTTCCTCGGGGAAATACCATTTTTGAAATTATGTCTTAATATGGTTCGTTCGTTCGTATCGGAAATTCTTGTTTAATTGCTATTTATTGTAGATTGCAGAGATCCTCAAGGATCGTCCATCTTGGTTCCGTGACTGTCGGAGCCTTGAAGTTTTCACAATGTTTCCAGCCGGGAATGGAGGCACGATTGAGCTTGTATATATGCAGGTGAAGCTTTTTGAAATTCTCGACGAAATTTTTTATACGTAAAATCTGAAGAAATGACATTAATTGAGAAATACTCATTTATCAGACGTACGCACCGACAACTTTGGCTCCTGCTCGGGATTTCTGGACCTTAAGATACACTACGAGCCTTGAGAACGGCAGTCTTGTGGTATACAACATTCCGTTGTCTTTTGTTTTGATTACGTCTGTATGTATGTATATTAATTTCTATGTTTCCTCTAAAGGTCTGTGAGAGGTCTCTTTCTGGTACGGGAGCGGGTCCTAATGCTGCTTCAGCCGCTCAATTTGTGAGAGCTGAAATGCTTCCGAGCGGCTATTTGATAAGGCCATGTGACGGTGGCGGTTCCATAATTCACATAGTTGATCACCTAAACCTTGAGGTAAGACGACTTTACGAGAATCTTCCGCTGCGGTTTATTTAACTTAAAAGAGTTAATCTGAAGAGTATTCTTCGTTCAGGCCTGGAGTGTTCCGGACGTGCTTCGACCTCTTTACGAGTCTTCTAAAGTTATCGCCCAAAAAATGACCATTGCAGTGAGTATATATATATATATATATATATTTACGTTTGATGTTACGTTAAATTTACTCGTTTTCATACGACAATGTTTGATATTTATCGGCCGATTTCGGTTCAATGTTAGGCGTTGCGATACATCAGGCAAATAGCGCAAGAGTCGAATGGGGAGGTTGTATACGAATTAGGACGACAGCCCGCTGTTCTGAGAACGTTTAGTCAACGGTTAAGCAGGTTTGCGTATTAACGTTTTGACGGCCGCTATATATAAAATTATCCGTCCGTTTGCTCTCTCTGGTTATATATTTGAGTTTGGATTTTACGACAGGGGTTTCAATGACGCCGTTAATGGATTTAACGACGACGGTTGGTCTATCATGCATTGTGATGGTGCGGAAGATATAATAGTCGCAGTTAATTCAACGAACCATTTCAACAATACTTCTAATTCCGTTTCATTCCTCGGTGGCATTCTTTGTGCAAAGGCCTCGATGCTTCTCCAAGTAAGTTACGGTTTTTTTTAATCTAACGGAAGCTTTGATGGTTTTAACAGTTAAGGAGTATGTTTTGTTCTGTAGAATGTTCCGCCCGCAGTACTTGTCCAGTTTCTTAGGGAGCATCGATCCGAGTGGGCTGATTTCAACGTAGATGCATATTCAAGTGCCACGTTAAAAGCGGGTACATACGCTTATCCGGGAATGAGACCTACGAGATTCACCGGGAGCCAAATCATTATGCCGTTAGGACATACCATCGAACACGAAGAAGTAAACTTTCTTGGTGTATTTTTGCGTGATTCTACGACGGGAATCATCGTTCTTTCTCATATATTCGTTGTTATGTTTCAGATGCTTGAAGTTGTTAGACTCGAAGGCCATTCTCTTGTACAAGATGACGCTTTTGTATCCCGAGATGTTCATCTTCTTCAGGTACTTCATCTTGAAAACGCGAAACCGTTCATTCCGAGTAATCATTTCAAATTTTCGATTCTTACAATTATTACGTGACAGATGTGTACCGGGATTGATGAAAACGCTGTCGGAGCTTGCTCGGAACTAATATTTGCTCCGATTAACGAGATGTTCCCTGATGATGCCCCGCTTGTTCCTTCTGGATTCCGTGTTATACCCGTGGATGCTAAATCGGTAACTTTTCTTTAAACACATTTATCGTTCTTCTTCGATTCTCCGACCCTCACAACTTTATTTCCGTACAGGGAGATGGCTCGGATTTGTTGACGGCTAACCGTACCTTAGACTTAACGTCTAGCCTCGAAGTCGGGCCAGCGTCAGAACATTCGGCCGGGAACTCAACAACGAGTTCAAGCTCACGCTCCATACTTACGATTGCGTTTCAATTCCCCTTTGAAACTAATTTGCAAGATAATGTCGCGACAATGGCTTGCCAGTACGTTCGAAGCGTGATTTCATCGGTTCAACGAGTTGCAATGGCGATTTCACCGTCCGGATTGAGCCCGAATTTAGGATCAAAGTTAACTCCTGGTTCCCCTGAAGCGGTTACTCTGGCTCAGTGGATCTGCCAAAGTTATACGTGAGTTTTCGCGTCTTCTGAAACATGTTTCGTATGTTTGTTAGGGTTAGGGTTAGGGTTAGGGTTTAGGGTTAGGGTTAGGGTTAGGGTTAGGGTTAGGGTTAGGGTTAGGGTTAGGGTTAGGGTTAGGGTCTTGTGAAATATGTTTCGCATGTTTTGTTATCATTCTTATCGATTTCTTTTTCAATTTCCATTTGTTTAGCCATCACTTAGGCTCGGAATTACTACGGTCCGACTCTCTTGGAGACGACTCGATATTGAAACATCTGTGGGATCATCAGGATGCTATATTGTGTTGTTCTTTGAAGGTAACCACGTCGAGCTTCGTATATTTTCGGATTGTACGGGAAATGAATTTGTTTGATCCGTCGGAAAATCAAAATTTGAAATGGGTTTTGTGTGTTTGCAGCCGCAACCAGTGTTCATGTTTGCAAACCAGGCTGGTCTAGACATGTTGGAGACAACCTTAGTAACCTTACAAGACATATCACTTGATAGGATCTTCAATGAATCAGGACGCAAGGCCCTTTGCGCCGACTTTGCCAAGCTAATGCAACAGGTACCCTTTCTTTTTTTTTTTTAATTTATCAATTTTTATTGTAAAAGTCGTTAGGCTTTAGACGCGGGTATTCGACGAATATCATTTTTAATTTTTGCGATTTTGATATCGCAGGGGTACGCTTGTTTACCGGCAGGAATCTGTGTGTCGACAATGGGAAGACATGTCTCGTACGAACAAGCTTTTTCATGGAAAGTGTTTGCTGCTTCTGAAGACAACAATATTCATTGTCTTGCCTTCTTGTTTGTTAATTGGTCTTTTGTGTGATTCTCTTTTCAATGACTACTTAATATTTTATTTCCATTTTTAGGTGGTTTTTTTTTCTTCTAATATTATCTTTATCGTTTTTATTGTCATATTATTATTATTATTATTATTAGAAGTAAAAATATATTCCCTTGTTTTTCATTTTGGTTTAGGGAAATGTTAGATGATCAAAACAAGTCAACTTGTAATTTTTTTTGTTGTTGATTAATGTGGCCTTTTGATATAATCATCTTTTTTTTAGTGAGATATTAGTAACTTTGTTCCATATGATTTGTGTTGTTATTTTTTTAAAATTTTGTAGTTGGCTATGTAGTTTGAAGAAAAATTATTTGTTGTTGAAAAAATTAATAATATATATAAATATATATATGGATATGAGGGGTGTATTTTTGCACCTCACCCCCTCGACGTTGATCAAGAATCAAAACAAATCTAGTTCGAGTGACATACTATGGCGACGACAAGTAGTCGCCGTCGTGTGTCAATCCTACGGCGACGATAAGCAGTCGCTGTCGTGTGTTACTATGGATTCGGCTCTTGGTCTACGACGGCGACAACGACTGTTTGTCGTCGCCATAGTGTGTCACTCGAATTAGATTCGTCTTGGTTCTTGGTCAGCGTCGAGGGGGTGTTCGCACCTGAACCTGTTACGGGTAACTAGTTTTAGTATCCGTACTCGTATCCGCAAGGTGTGGATACCCGCTGTTCGGGTACCCCGCAAAAACTTGCCAAACCTGCGGGTACCCGTCCCGCAAAAAAAAAACTCAAAAATCAATAACAATATAAATTTAAATCTTACAATATTTCAAAAATTACAAAACATAACAACATAACTCTAAGTCTTAAAATACTTCAAAAATTACAAACCATCACAGCATAAAAAGTTTTTAACAACGTTTATATAAATCTCATTCTAAAGGATATCCTTTGTCAATATATGCGGAAGCTCCACCATTAATCGTCGGATTTGGAAAATCTACACATAAAACAAAAGAACATAAGAAAAGCATACCATCAAATATATAAAATACTTATAAATAAGAACAAATATAAAAAAATCGTACCATCTTCGAATTTCTCAATGTCTTCTAAAGACAAATCAAGTGTATGTGGCTCATAATCTCTTCGAATCCAATCTTGAATACAAATAAGAGCTTCAACTAATTGTGGTGTCAAAGAACTACGAAATGGATCTATCACCCCACCACCCGTACTAAAAGCAGATTCCGAAGCAACCGTTGATACTGGTATAGCCAACACATCCTTTGCCAACTGAGAGAGTATCGCATATTTTGCACCAGTTACACTCCACCAATACAAGATATCAAAGCTAGTATCCGTTCCTTTCTCACGTACATCTGACAATAACTTTCAATTCATTCCTACTCACCTCATGCCCTTCCATTTTTTCAAATTTCTCAAACAAGTTATCCACATAATCAAATGAATCAGGACGCAAGGCCCTTTGCGCCGACTTTGCCAAGCTAATGCAACAGGTACCCTTTCTTTTTTTTTTTTAATTTATCAATTTTTATTGTAAAAGTCGTTAGGCTTTAGACGCGGGTATTCGACGAATATCATTTTTAATTTTTGCGATTTTGATATCGCAGGGGTACGCTTGTTTACCGGCAGGAATCTGTGTGTCGACAATGGGAAGACATGTCTCGTACGAACAAGCTTTTTCATGGAAAGTGTTTGCTGCTTCTGAAGACAACAATATTCATTGTCTTGCCTTCTTGTTTGTTAATTGGTCTTTTGTGTGATTCTCTTTTCAATGACTACTTAATATTTTATTTCCATTTTTAGGTGGTTTTTTTTTCTTCTAATATTATCTTTATCGTTTTTATTGTCATATTATTATTATTATTATTATTAGAAGTAAAAATATATTCCCTTGTTTTTCATTTTGGTTTAGGGAAATGTTAGATGATCAAAACAAGTCAACTTGTAATTTTTTTTGTTGTTGATTAATGTGGCCTTTTGATATAATCATCTTTTTTTTAGTGAGATATTAGTAACTTTGTTCCATATGAGTTGTGTTGTTATTTTTTTATAATTTTGTAGTTGGTTATGTAGTTTGAAGAAAAACTATTTGTTGTTGAAAAAATTAATAATATATATAAATATATATATGGATACAGGGGTGGGCATCCGCGGGTATCCGTGAACAGCGGGAATTCGCACCCGAACCCGTTACGGGTAACTAGTTTTAGTATCCGTATTCGTACCCGCAAGATGTGGGTACCCGCTGTTCGGGTACCTCGCAAAAACTTGCCAAACCTGCGGGTACCCATCCCGCAAAAAAAACTCAAAAATCAATAACAATATAAATTTTAATCTTACAATATTTCAAAAATTACAAAACATAACAACATAACTCTAAGTCTTAAAATATTTCAAAAATTACAAACCATCACAGCATAAAAAGTTTTTAACAACGTTTATATAAATCTCATTCTGAAGGATATCCTTTGTCAATATATGCGGAAGCTCCACCATTTATCGTCGGATTTGGAAAATCTACAAATAAAACAAAAGAACATAAGAAAAGCATACCATCAAATATATAAAATACTTATAAATAAGAACAAATATAAAAAAAATCGTACCATCTTCAAATTTCTCAATATCTTATAAAGACAAATCAAGTATATGTGGCTCATAATCTCTTCGAATCCAATCTTAAGAACAAATAAGAGCTTCAACTAATTGTGGTGTCAAAGAACTACGAAATGGATCTATCACCCGACCACCCGTACTAAAAGCAGATTCCGAAGCAACCGTTGATACTGGTATAGCCAACACATCCTTTGCCAACTGAGAGAGTATCGGATATTTTGCACCAGTTACACTCCACCAATACAAGATATCAAAGCTAGTATCCGTTCCTTTCTCACGTACATCTGACAATAACTTTCAATTCATTCCTACTCACCTCATGCCCTTCCATTTTTTCATATTTCTCAAACAAGTTATCCAAATATTCATCACTTATGTTTGACTCATGATCTTCAAGCTCAATACTTGTTTCAGCCTGACTAATAGATAACTGTGAACTATTAGAGCAAAGTGACTCATAATACTTAAACAACTTCTCTAAAGCGTCCTTGATGTTCGAAACAACTGCATCAGCTTTAACATCATCATCATAATATTCCCGAATCATCCATGTAACATACACCAACTTATATCGAGGATCAAGGACATGTGCCACATAAACAATCGAGTTGACATTATCTGAATGCCAATATTTATCAAACTTCTTCTTCATTCTCACTACCATTGCCCTTTTACTTTCATCAACAGCTGAAACCATTTGCTTAATTTTAAAACCATCACCAAATACCTCTTTCATGTACTCATTCTCTGTGACATATCGTGAACCCGGGATTTTCAAAGTTGAATCATAAAAACATTTCAAAATCGGTAGCAAACATCGTGCATAAGTCCAATCATCATTCGTCCGTGGACCTAATCCGTTTTTTGTGAGGTCTTCTACATATTTTTCCCCTTCTAACTCAAGCATATCAAAACCTTCTTTAAGTCTTAGAGCTGATTCTAACATTAAATATATGGAATTCCATCTCATTTCAACATCCAAACAAAGACCAACTTTTGTAGAAAGCTCTTTATGCACCAAACATTCCTTAAATTTTGCAGCTCTATTTGTAGAAGACCTAAAATAACGAACATCGGCACGAATTCTAGCAATCGACTCATGTATGTCTTGCAATCCATCTTTAACAATTAATCCCAAAATATGAGCACCACATCTCATGTGAAAAAAATCACTATCTAAGATATTTGTCCCCCATGTTTTCAACTTTCTTTTTAGATACTTTATCCCTATATCATTAGAACTTGCATTATCAACCGTGACTGTGAAAACTTTATTGATTCCCCAATGAATCAAACATTTTTCAATCATCTTGCCTATGGTTTCACCAGAATGATTAGGGATAGGACAAAAGTTGATAATCTTTTTATGAATTTTCCAATCAACATCAATAAAATATGCGGTCAAACACATATAACTGATGTTTTGAACTGATGTCCAAGTATCAGTGGTGAGGGAAACACTTCCTTTATGTTTCTTAAAAAACTGTCGCAACTTATTCTTTTCTTCCAAATATAAACTCATGCAATCCCTAGTAATTGTCCTCCGAGAAGGAATCACAACACAAGCTTGAGCCATACTCATATAATACCGAAACCCTTCTCGCTCAACAAACCTAAAAGGCAACTCATCAATTATGATCATTTTCACTAATGCTTTCCTAGTTGCATCTTGATCAAATGTAGCAAAAGATGGAACACCACCCGTAAAATCATTTTTCTTCACTTGATGATGAAAGTTGTTTGCTTCAATTTTTTACTATTCGATATTTCATCGTGATCACCTTCTGCCATCAACTTTTTCTTGCAAATCCTAGCATATTTCAGCATTGCACTAGTGGAAATTCCTCTACTTGACACACATCTAATCAAATTCCTTGAATGAATGCAAGTAGCTTTTGAACCTTCTTTCGTTCTTTTAACATGTTTCCAAGCATCAGATATTAAATTTTTGTTTACCTCCTCTTCTGCATCAGTGGACTGTTCCAATCGATTACATTTGTTTCTTTCCACTGAATCAGCAATGGGCGGCAAGGATTGAGTTGAGTTTTGTGGAAAGAAACAAATAATATCTTAATATCTTTGTATTTATCTTTTATTTATTTTTTATGAAGAAAGCTATGTCATAATTATATTTTTGTTTTATGTCATTTATTTATGTTATTTAATATTAGTATTAATTTAATTTTCAATTTATTAATATTTTTATTTTTATTTTATATCATATACGACAATATCATGTCGCTCTAAAAAACAAACATTAATTGTAAATTCTTCAAATCATGCCGAATAGGACCGACCCGAAAAGCCTTACCCAAAAGTCATTTGGGTTATCCACAAAACCCACATAGGTTCAAAATCTAGAACACGTTCGGGTTCAGTTCGTTCGATTCGAGTCCAAAAAAACCCGAATAACCTAAACAACCCAAAACTTCAAAAAAAAAATTAAGAAAAAGCCTAAAATTTGGTTTTTTTATTACTTGAATCACCCACAAAATTCCAAAGAACCCAAAAAACGCGTGGAACCCGGATGAAACTCGAACTACCGTAACTGAACAATCCAAATTACTCAAAGAACGCAAAAGAAAGAATTGTAACCATACAATCCAAATTACTCCAAAAATACATATTAGTCAGAATATCCAAATATCCAAATACAATTCAGATTATTTTGGATTCAATATTTCAAAACCCGAACAATCCGAACCCGAATCGAAACCCGAGAAACTCAGACCGACAAACATATGGTTCTAATTCGGGGTCATTTTTCATAACCCAAGGAACTGAATCTTGACCGAATCCGTGGAACCCGGATCGAAAACCGGATTGTCCACCCCTAGTTCAAGTAATAAAATCTCAAAATCCGCAAGTTCAGGTTTTTTATCCTTACAAACGAATATCTGAATATATATCTGAACATCGTATGTAGATTAATTATGTACATATTTAAATTCTTTTCTTTTTTTCTTTATTATACATAAACAAGGTTTAGTTTTTGATGCATTCTGATAAAGAAATTCCTAGAAAAGCTAGCAAGATGTAGAGAGGATATAGTAGAGATTGTTGCTTGGTATTGTGGGTAGGGTCCGACCTAGAGAGGAACGAAGTCGCAATCCTTGTAAAGGTGGTCAAAAGCATCGAATCTGATGTGGTCATAGGAGAAAAGAAGAGCTTCGATGAAGAGAATCATCATCAGGTTCGAGTACTCGATTTATTGATTGTGTATCCAAATCTCGGATACTCGTGTCACATGAGTTCGAATTTGGGTACAAAATGTATTATCCGTTCAAGTTCGGCTCAAATTTATATATTCTAAAATTTTATGCTTAATATTTTAGCGGTCAAGAGAATTTGAGATACAAGGCATAATACACGGAAAATTTGGGAATGATGGTTTTTCAAGCCATATTGTCTATAAATTATATAGACACAAACATATATGTATATATTAATACACATACATAAACAACATAAATACATACATATATATATATATTCATAATCATAAACACAAATATATGTACATACATATATATATGCATATGTATATAAATATAAATACATATAAACACATATTTATGTACATATATATACATATATACATACATATATATATAAACACATATAAATACACGGATATATACACATAAACATCTTTATATGTACATTCATACTTCTACATATATACACACATTCATGTGTATGTTTATATTTGTTTATGATTATATATGTGTATATATAAATGTGTGCAGGAAAACTGGTATGATAACCCCTCAATTACATCCTTATTGAACCTGTATATAAAACTCATAAGGAAATAATATAGCACATATCATGGAATCTAGCATGACATCTAGCATGTCATCTTTTTTAAATTTCTGTGCACTATTCTATAAATTAAAAAGAAATTAATATATTTTCTTAAATTAAATTACAAATTTGATTATAAACATAAATAAACTTAAATTGTTTAATGTTCACAAAACTTTGAAAACAAATTAAAAAGAATTTAATATATTTAATTCCAATTAATTTACAAATTCGATTTTAAAGATAAATAAAATTAAACTATATATAAAAAGTTAAAATATATCTTGATCTTCATACTATTACCTCATCTTTCTTAAATTAATGTACAATATTCTACAAAATAAAAAAATTAATATATTTCAATAAATTAATTTTCAAATTCAATTTTAAACATAAATAAAATTAAATAGTTCAATATTAAAAAAACTTTGAATTTTGAATACAAATTAAAAAGAATATAATATATATTCAAATTAAATTTTCAAATTCAATTTTAAACATAAATAAAATTAAATAGTTCAATATTAAAAAAACTTTGAATTTTGAATACAAATTAAAAAGAATATAATATATTTAATTCAAATTAATTTACAAATTTGATTTTAAACATAAATAAAGTTAAACTATATATAAAAAGTTATAAAATCTCTCAATCCTCATATTATCACCTCATCTTTCTTAAATTATTGTGCAATACAAAATAAAAAGAAATTAATATATTTTAATAAATTAATTTCCAAATTCAGTTTTAAACATAAATTAATTTAAATGGTTCAATACTCACAAAATTTTGAAATTAAATACAAATTAAAAAGAATTTAATATATTTAATTCAAACTAATTTACAAATTTTGATTTTAAATATACATAAAGTTAAACTATATATATAAAAAGTTACAAAATCTCTCAATACTTATGTTGTCACATCATCTTTCTTAAATTAATGTGCAATATTCTACAAATAAAAAAGAATTCAATATATTTCAATAAATTAATTTTCAAATTTAATTTTAAATATAAATAAAATTAAATGGCTCAATTTTCACAAAACTTTCGGGGCAAAAACTTTTCCAAGATAAAAAAAATTAAAAAATTTAATATTAAATTTTATTTTAATTTATAAAATAATTAAATTTTAAATACATTTAGTTTTAATTACTTTCAAAAGATGGTGACAAAATCAACGTTGTTGGAGCTTGTGGTCGATATACATTTGTCGATATTTAGACGAAACGAACGATTAAGTTTATGATAGAGAAGATTACACAACAATCCAAGCCGTCAAGAGATTTCCCAAGCCGTCAAGAGATTTTCGAAAGAACCCACTTCTCCAAAAGACAAGATCTATTTACGAACACAGAAATAATAAATCGAATTTTATTTAAATTTTAAATTATATTTAATACTAACATAATATTTTTTTATGTTGTACTTAGTTCGATTGTATAAAGGGCGACATTACGGCTAATTACTCTACCAAATGATGTTATAAAGGATTCATCGACCATACCTCTACGTATTCTCAAAAACATTGCATTAAACATCTTGAGACTCTTCTTTTGGAGCAAACCTGGTAAGATGAGAAACATGTATAATGTTGATGTTAACCGCTATTAGAAGGGGCAATCCTCACATCTACAAGCTCTTTAGCAACCAATGGTTCCGAGTTCTCTGTCAAGGACGAGGACATAAGGTTTACTCGAGATTAGAGCCAACAATGAGGAGATTCGTGACTTCATCGTTGGTTTCCATGCTAAGAAAGTGACTTAGCTTTGGCCGATTTTACTTCAACTTATGTTCATATTGAAATGTCACTAAATGTTAAGAGATCGTACATTGTTCATAAGTCGGAAATGAACAAATCTATATATTAAAAGTGTAAAACTTCCCTTTCTTTTCAGTGATTCTCGTTTCCTATGAATCCACGTCAACTGTTAATTTATTTTATAAAAAATCATCATTGCAGTATTTATTCCTCATTACCCTCAATTCAATTCACCCGATTATTTTTCTCCCACGATATATTAAAAGTGTAAAACTTCCCTCTCTTCTCAGTGATTCTCGTTTGCTATGAATCCACGTCAGCTGTTTATTTTTTTTTCATAAAAAATCATCATTGCAATATTTATTACTCGTTACCCTCAATCCAATTCACCCTACTATTTCTTTCCCACCCAAACTTTTAGTATTCCTTCAGTTTTTTTTTCAGGGTTTCAACAACAGGTTGAGTTGCCGTCAGACCTCTACCTCTCCCTCCCACGAATCTCTTCTATTTCTTATATGCCAATCTTAAATGGTTTGATCGAAGAAACACAGAGTTTCATTGCGTCAATGCTATTAGAGCCTGATGAACTCATATGGGGATCTCTTTTAAGTGGATCCAGAGTTCTTGGAGACATTGAATCGTGTGAAATAGCACTCAAGAGACTAATCGAGCTAGTGAAATAGCCTACGTTCTTCTCTCAAATGTGTTCATGAAAACCAAACGTTGAGGAGAAGTGAAGTATATCAGAGATGAAATGGAGGTAAAATACACTAATTTTAGTACACATTGGATCGAAAATCATTGCAAAAATCTCACCTTTTTGGTTCGTTTGAAATCGGAAAAGGCAAAAGGGATCAAGAAAGTTTTGTTCTTGCTAGATGTTGACAAGAATATACAATTATCACCTGCAAAAGATTATATCTTTTTCTTTTTTCTTTTTTTTTTCCTGCAATATTTACAATCAGATCTGAAATTGTGATGAAACCTTAACATGTTAGCCCAATTCAAGTTCCATGAACACAACAGTATGAATGCATCAAATGAACAACCTTTGTTTCTTCATTGGAGGTTCCATGGCAGCATTGCATGTTGCAAGTGAAGGCCTCTTCACAGATAGAAAAGCCACTTTAGTTGCAGATGAAGTCGGTTTTACTCGTTCCGCGTCTGTTTTTTCAGGTTTTAACGGCAAATTTGACATGTCTTCTGACTCTCTCCCATTGTTCGTCTCGATGGAACTTGAGCTCTCTCTCACTACATTATCCTCTGCTTCAACCAGACAAGATTCATCTTCTGAAAACAAAAAGTTCTATCAGTACTAAGCACTAAACCCTCAAAAACCCTTGCATTTTAAACTCTTGAACCATTAAAAACCTAAACTCATAACTCATGAACCCGATATACACTAAAATAACCTAAATTTCGCAAATCATGAGGCGAAACGAATCCTTGTTCCAAAGCATAATGAGTGGAAAATTAAACCGAAAACTAACCTCCCTACATGGTAAGGACAGCCGAAGAGAAATTCGTGAAGATTCTTACCTCCAAGAAATGAGACAAGTGTGTGATACCGTATTGAAAAATCCCTAGTACAAGTGTCTTTTACTACATCCTCATGCTTCTGCAATGTCTCAAGTAATACAAATTTATCTGTCTTCCATATGCAATCTAAGGAGATATAGTCCTTGTCCTTTGGATAGAACTCGCGGTACACCTAAATTGTTTATGGAATTGACAACACATAGTTTAATAACTACAAATAAACACAAAGATAAATAAGAATATATAAAGTATTTTGATCCTACAAGATGAGCATATTGAACATCTCAATGGTGGCAAACCCGCTTAAGCCTAGATTGCTTAAAAATCATACAAAAAAGTCCCAAGACAAAAAAAAAGAAAAAAGAAAAATTTTGTGCTGGTAAAATTTATTACCGATGCATCTAAGATCATTTTTGTTAGCTTTTTGCACTAGCCATGAAATAAATAAGTTCCAAATACAATAGCCATGAACTTCAATAACTACCAACAGCTTAACTTGATTCAACAATCTTATAAAAAATCAATTTCTTGAGATTGATGGCACAAATGTGAAGGTATACTTACTTGTTGAACCAATATACGGAGACGGGCAAGCAGGGCCAGGAATGTCACGGAGAAGCCGATAAAAAAAGAACGAGCTAACAAAATGGATAATTCACTGTGGCATGGTCAAGGTGGAAAACATCCAACGATAATCTTAACATTTGCTTTAAAAATAAAATGTTGAAGGCTGTGCAGTGAATTATGCCATTCTGTTTTTGCGACACAACGAAGTTGACCTAAGAAAGGATACACAGCTGCCTTCAAGATGGTTTCAGCCATCTGCACCAAAAACAATAATCGGTGAGAGCAAACGAACAGTTCCGTTTGACTTTGAATTCCGTTTACAAATAGAATCAACAATACCTGCGAGAGCAAACGAAGAGTTCCAACAAGTCTTTCTAATAAATTGGGTTTCCCTGTGTCACATCTACTCCACTTCAGGCTGCATAATTTAAAATACAAACTAAACTTTAAAGCATCCGCATATATTATTAACCAAGATTAATAAAACAGAAAAGAAAATACCACCTTTCCAAAAGATGCATTTTCTGTCTAGGTTTTGTTTCACCGTTAATATAAAAGCACAATCTCAATATCTCCTCCATGTTTGCTGTCCGCAAAAGATTTAAATCCCTCCTCAGCTAAGAAAAAGCAAGTGAACATAAGTTAGACTTGAGGAAAAACCAATCCCTAATTTCAAACAAAACAGGCAGCATTCTCCATTTGGTTTCTTCTTTCTCACACTTGAACAAACATCAAGACAATAGCAATCAGAAAAGAAAGTGAAATTATGCAGTTACCTTGAGAAGGTACTGAAAATAGGAGCATTTACGATGCTGGTTCTTATTCTTGTACACCATTCTCTCAAAAACCGCATGTTCTGCTTGAAACTGACGCAGTAGACACGTTAGCTTCCCTTCTACAGACTCAACTTGTGTCTTATCCATGGATCTATTCTTCCAAAACTTTGATGGAAATCAAAGAGGGTATCTATAACTTCAAGCAAAACACAAAAATACAATGTACATTGTCAATCCCAACTGGGAAAACAGACAAATACTAGTGAATTCATGCGTGTCCGATACCGACAATCTCTTTATTTGTTAATACCAATCTTAGAAGTTCTATGCTAGAACAGACTGCAACCCTAATCAGTTGAGATTGACAATGTACATTTTATTTTTGTGTTTTGTTTACCTCCTCTTCTGCATCAGTGGACTGTTCCAATTGATTACATTTGTTTCTTTCCACTGAATCAGAAATGGACGGCAAGGATTGAGTTGAGTTTTGTAGCATATCGGTATTCTCAGCCATAGAAGACATCTGTAGACCAAAAAAACCAAATGAGAAATCCATCATGCGTATACAATCGGAGAGAGAGAGAGCAACTCACACGCAGACAGAGCAAGAGGGAGAGCGGCGTTCGTTGAGCAGAAGGGCACACGCACACGCAAGAGGGAGAGCGGCGTTCGGCGGTCGGTCCAGCCGGTCGGAGAGGGAGGCGCGAGGAGGGTGAGCAAGAGAGTGGAAGGCGCCGCGAGGAGGGTGAGCAAGAGCAACAGGATCTGATGGTGCAACAGAGAGAAGAGCATGGTATTTAGGTAATAAACAATAAAATAGGGGTATATTTGTAATTTTTTGCGGGTACCCTTTAATGAAATTACAAAATCCGTCTCGAACAAGAACTCGCGGGTATTGAAACTAAACTATCCGAATCCATAGGTACGAGTAATTTTTTTCGGATTCGGGACGAGTTTCGGAACTGGACGAGCGTGCGGATAGATGTTATATAATTATATATAAGTATATATATTATTATGTATGTGTATATATTATTATATATGATATATATGATGTGTATATATATAATATTATATATATTATGTTATAAATATATATATATATATAAGATAAAATTAACTAAAAAAAGTAGAAAATTTATCTAAAATTTGAATATTAGATAATGGAGAAAGAGAAAGAAAATCAATTTGGAGTTAGCAAATTGTATATTGAAATGAATGTTACATTGTCTATTTATAGAAACATAAATATTATTTTTCAATTTAAAAAATAATAAATTTATTATGAATCTTCATAAAGCATCACAAAATTCAATATAATTATTCATAAAAATATTAGATATTCATAATTTTATATAACTATAATTTTTATAATTATAATACCTCTCTTTGAATGTCTATTGATTGTTTCGTTAAAAACTTATCATAGAAAAATCCATGGGAATACAAATCATGATGAGAAAAAAAAAGTGCAGCCATAAAACTCCTCATCGATTTGTTAACACTTTGTTTGTTCATAAATTTTGAAGTTAACACATCCCGATGTTATGAATGTGTTTTCTCAATGTGGAAGTAGGGAGCGTCTTTGTGAATAGATCAACTATATTTTCATTTGATTTGATGTAACGACCGTCAACTTCTTTCTTCTTCTAAAGCTCTCGGGTATATGAGAAAAATTTAGGAGGGATATGTTTCGTCCTAGTGCTTTTGATGTATCCTTCTTTTATTTAGGCGACACATACTGCATTATCTTCATATAATATTGTTGGATCAATGTTAGCCGATAATCCACATGTTTCTTGTATATGTCGGGTTATAGCTTTGAGTCACACACATTCTCTAGTTGCTTCATAGAGTGCAATGATTTCGGCGTGATTTGAAGATGTTGCAACTAATGTTTGCTTCAGAGAGCGTCATGATATCGTCGTACCTCCAATTGTGAAAACATATTCAGTTTGTGATCTGGTTTTATGAGGATCCGTTAAATAGCCTGCATCTACAAAACCGATCAACTCATGTTTAGAATCTTTAGGATAAAATAATCTTAGATCAATCGTCCCTTATAAATATCGAAAGATATGTTTAATCTCTGTCCAATGATGACGTGTAAATAACTATATCGTGGCAATAGATTATTAGCAAATGCTATATCAGGAAGAGTGCAATTTGCTATATACAAGAGAGCGCCTATTACACTCATATATGGTATTTTTGGTCTAAGAATATCTTCATTTTCTTCATAAGGACGATATAGATCCTTTTCAACATTTAAAGATCTACATACCATTGGAGTGCTTAATGAATTTGCTTTATCCATGTTAAAGCATTTTAATACTCTTTGTATAATTCGATTGATGTACGAATATACCATTATTTAGATGCTCTATTTGTAAACCATGACAAAACTTTGTTTGTCCAAGGTCTTTCATTTCAAATTCCACTTTCAGATAATTTTGAGAATTTTCAATATCATTTGAGGTCCCATTATCAGATCATCAACATAAATAGCTATAATCACAAATCTACTTGATGTTTTCTGAATAAATACACATGGACAAATATAGTTATTCATAAATTCCCTTTTTAATAGATATTCAATTAGACGATTAAACCACATACATTCATATTGTTTCAACCCATATAACGATCGTTGTAATTTGATTGCACACATTTCTTTAGGCTTTGAGTTTGATTTTTCCAACATTATTAATCCTTGAGGGATTTTCATGTATATATCATTATCCAAATATCCGTATAAATATGCCGCAACCACATCCATAAGGTACATATATAAATTTTTGGATGCAGTTAAACTCATCAAATATCTAAATGTGATTGCATCCATAATAGGGGAATATGTTTCCTCATAATCAATTTCAGGTCTCTGGAAAAACCCTTGTGCGACAAAACGTTCCTTATATCTTGTGACCTCATTATTTTCATTTTTCTTTCACACAAAAACCCATTTGCATTTAACTGGTTTAACATCATTAGGAGTTTGAACAATGGATCCAAATACTTTTCTTTTATTCAATGAGTATAACACTATTTGCATAGCTTATTTCCAATTTATCCAATCATGTCTCTTTTGACATTCAAACACTGACATTGGTTCTAGATCTTCACTATCATTTTTAATTTCTTTGGATATAGAGAATGAGAATATTCCATCATTGTCATTTATTTCACCTCTTCTAATGATCTTTTTATCATAGATATAGTTAATGGAAATCTCATTATTCTCTGTACTCGAGATTATTTTTATTATTTTCATTTTGAGTATCATATTCCTTGTTTGTTTCTTTTGGGATGTTCTCTATGATTTGAGAACCAAAATTTTTTTATCAAACATTTTTTTCAAGGATTTTTATCTTTAGAAGTTTTTTGCACTTATGTTGTAGACTCATTTGAAATTTTTTCACCCGCATGACCTTTTGGTATTTCTATACGAGCAGGTGTATTTCTAGCCGGTATATATGATTTTGTAACCCGTGATGTATCATTGAACCCATCGATTTTTATCTTTAGAAGTTTTTTTCACTTATGTTGTAGACTCATTTGAAATTTTTTCACCCGCATGACCTTTTGGTATTTCTATACGAGCAGGTGTATTTCTAGCCGGTATATATGATTTTGTAACCCGTGATGTATCATTGAACCCATTTGGAAATCGATTTGTAATATTCAGAAAATGTATGATCTTTTGCACTTACAAATTGCATTGTTTTGTAGGAGGATCAAGATATAACATTGATTGTATTTTCCATGTTAAATCTTGTGAGGTTTGTTTTATTCCTCCTCCTAACACTAGCAATTCATTCTCATTAAAATGACAATCAACAAAACGAGCTGCGAACATGTCACCCGTTTGTGGTTCAAGATATCTAATGATGCATGGTGAATTATATCCAACATAAATTCCCAATGTTCGCTGTGGGCCCATTTTTGCATGTTGTAGAGGAACAATTGGTACGATATGTTCTTGTGGTACGATATGTTATTTAATTAACGATTTAGCCATACCATTTTGTGTATGAACTTATGGTACGATATGTTCAATCTCAATATTAATCGATATATAATAATCATTGAAAGCTTGAGAAATGAATTCACCAGCGTTATCAATCCTCATTTTCTTAATAGGGTAATCGAGGAATTAAGATCATAATTTTTTAATTTGAGCAAGAAACCTCGTAAATGCAACATTTCAGGTTGATAATAGACAAACATGTGACCATATGCTTGAAGCATCAATCAATACCATAAAATATTGAAACGGTCCACTTTGCGGATGAATTGGTCCACATATATCCCTATGTATTCGTTCTAAAAACAAAGGTGATTCATGCCCAAATTTGACCGATTATGCTCTTATTATCAATTTTCCGTGTGAAAAAGCAGTACATATTATCTCACGAGATTGAATCTTCTCATTTTTTAATGGATGACTATTGGAGTTTTCAACGATTCTCCACATCATTATTGAACCAGGGTGACCTAGTCGATCATGCCAAATCTTAAATATGTCTTTATACTTTTGGTTAAAGGTGGAATATGATTCAACCACTCTTCACGATTTTCATCATTCATTGGTTTAACATGATATCCATTTTGACGAATATCTTTGAAACTCAATAAGTTTCTTTGTGATTGTGGAGAATAATGCATCTTGTATAATAAATTTTGACCTTCCATACATTATAAAAATTGTTTCTCCACATCCTTCAAATATTTTGGCATTTCCAGATATCGTATTGACACTGGATTCATGTATTCTCATCTTGGAAAAATTCTTTTTATCTCTCAATATTGTGTGTGTTGTAGCACAATCCACTAGACATATATCTTTATCGTTGATATTTGATGATAACATTTTTATGTTACTTTGATCCGATAAATATAATGATGAACTTGAAATATATGAAAATTATAGTTGCATATAATGTACATTAATTAATAAAAATACAATAATAAAAGATAAAATTTAAATTAAACACCAAAAGAAAATACATTTGAAATTAAAATAACAAGCTAAACCTTAAAAAATATAACAAAAAAATTCATGTCGATATCATTCATTGTCATTGTGGTCCATGAAATCTGTGATGTCGAGATGCATTTCACCCTTATTGTGATCAAGGAAATTATCGAGATAATCAGAGTTCGTTTGAAAATTTTTGCCTTTATCTTTTTGTGACTGTTGGTATAAATCAACAAATTGTCTAGTGTACGAAACACTCGAGACCAATGTCCACTCATATTGTATCAATAACATATTGTATCTTTTCTTTTTTAGTCACATTTCTATTTTCAGTCATTCGATGATCCTTCCTTTTATTATCTCCGTTATGGAAATTGTTTGGTGGAATGCTTCGGTCTCTTCCTCTACCGTATCCATGATAGAGACCACGACTATGTTCGCGGTCTGGGTCATGATGATGTGGGCATCACAAAGAAAGCAAGCCTCGAACGAACGGACAGAACGGACGGGTCGAACGGGCAAGACAATGGTCGTGGAAAGGATGCGCGGGACGCTGATGAGGACACGCGGGATGCTTAAGAGGACGCACGGGATGCGAACTAAGAATCACGAAATACTTGGGTTGCATCCGAGATTCGCAGGCAAGTGGACGCCTTGACCGATGACCGGGACACGTCCGAGATTCGCGGGCCACCGAATTCGAAAATGAGAATTTTTTCGAAAACACCCAAATGGAGGTCTTCCCTAAGTCAAACTTCGATGAAACCAAGACCATTGGAACCAGCACTCAAAGATCTTTCAGATGAGTATCGAACCACCGCCGACACTTCACTTTTCCAGTGAAATTCTGATGACTTCTCCGATGAGACCTCTAGTACACGCTTAGAAACAAATTCCGAGATTTCAAGCATGCTAAAGGGCCCTTGGACTAGATCCAAGACCAAAATACTACAAGAGAAGGTTAAAGACATCTTAGAAGCCCAAGAGATTGAAAAGCGAGATCATTTAAAGTGTTTAGAGCCTCACAAGCTCATGGACCACACAAAGACCCATCAAAAGAAGTGTCTTGGATTTGTGTCATTCAATTTCAAATTTGAATTGAAATTGTACCAAGAACAACTATTACTTAGGACTTATTTTGTGCACAGTCAGTAGAAATAAAATCTAGGAAAATTAGGATCAATAAGAAACTTGGGCGTTTGAATAGGAATGTAATGTGGGGATTTTGTTTCGGCCTTTTTCCTTTTTTAAAAGGCACACATGAATAACATCTCAACAAGTTATTTTCGAACCAAATACAGATCAAAACAAGCTTAGCTCAATTTTTTTGAGATTGAGAGATTCATCTCACACATCGACAATATGATGACATAAAAATATCAAGTAACGAACCATAGTTGCTTGTGGCGTCTTCTATCGTCTGAAGAGTTCTAGAGGTGCTTATGCTCAAGGGTTTTGGATGGTCTCACTGAGATTTGGGTCAACAATCTTCAGCACGTATCCGTCTACGGGTTCCAAGGCATTCATCCGCACAACCGAGTGAAACGCACGATTCGGCATTGCATCACACGACCACATATATATCCACGTCTATGACCTTGCCAATGGTTATAATTCGTTGAAGTCGCGTTCGTTTCATAGAACGATATAGAGCCACATGGGCGAGCATGATGATTTTTCATTAATAGCTCATTTTGTGATAAAACGAGGAGAAGTTGCAACAACTCGCAATAGGTTTTGAAATCCTTTGCGCGATATTGTTGTTGTAAAATGACATTATCAATATGGAATGTAGGTAGTGTCTTCTCCCACTTATCTTTTCTCCACATAGTTCCAATCTGGAGATTATTTCGAACATCACAAAATGATTATTTCGAACATCACAAAATGATATTCATCCACATATTTATAATCTTAAAATCTCAAATTCAGCCAATCATTCTTTGCCTTTGGGAGGATCATATAGTTTTGATGATCAAATCGATCTTTAAGAGATTCCCACAAATCTCCGAGATCTTCTTTTGTTAGATATTCATTTTTTAACCCATTGACAATATGATGACATAAAAATATCATGGATTTTTTCTTTTCCTCCTCTGAGGAATTATTATCCTTATCAGTAGTGGCAATGAGCTTTTTGCCTTTTAGATGCATTTTCGCATCAAATGCTCATGTCATGTATTTTTTTCGAGAGGTATCAAGTGTTGCGATTTTGAGATTTACCAGGATCGACATGATAAATATATTAAAAAATAAGTTATTCATTATCATAATAATATTTAAAATATGATTTCAAATATAAATAATATGTCAAAAAAATAAATTGAAAATTAAATTAGTAGGTAAAATTCAATTACATAAATAAATGACATAAAATAAATAATTAGGTGACATGACTTCCTTTATAAAAAAAATAGAAGATAAATACAAAGGTATTAAGATATTATATGATAGTTGATTTTATAAAATTATATAATATAAATGTATGTTATGTTTGTTATTTAGTCCATTATATTTTTTATATTTAGTCCATGATGTATTGTATTTTGTCCCTGATGTCCGAATTTCAGTCCATAGTGTCTGATATTCAGTCCAAAATGTTTGGTATTCACTCCATGGTATTCAGTCCATTATATCTGGTATTTAGTCCATGATGCTGGTGTTTAGTCCATGATGTTCATGTATATATATATTCTAAATTGAGTCCAAAATTGAAAGCTAAAATTGATTGAAAATAAAATAAATAAATATAAAGATTTCTTTTACGTTATTTTTTACGTTTTAATTTGTTTTACTGCATAATTTCTTTTACAGTGAGAAATATATGGTTTTTATTTTTAGTTTGTTAAAACGACCGTGCTGATAACGAGTTGAAAAATTAATAATAATATTATAATCATAATATATATGGATATATGTTATATAATTATATATGAACATATATTACTATATATGTATATGTAGCATGATATATGATGTGTATATACATAATATATGATATGCATTTACTAATTTGTTTCAATCAAATGGATGAGTACAAAATCACATGCAAAACACTTGTTTTCCAATTTCTATCTATTATAGATATTTTTTGTATTTATTAATACTATTTTAAAAAAATAATATATTATTTACATATTATTATTATTATATTTTCATATTTCTACCAAATTAATATATGTGTATGATAAAATAAATAACAAATATCATAAAAATATGTTTATATATTCAATATTTTATTTGATATTTGATAAATGTATTTATAATTAGTATTTTGATATTTAATAACTTTGCATTCGAATTAATCTTTTGTAGTTTAGATATATTATTTGGTTTGATGATGATTATCATATAATATTAATATATTAAAACTCTTTTAAATTAAATATCCTATCTCGTGAGCCAACTCGTTTTTTGGCTAGCTAATTGCGAGCTGAGTTGAGCTAGAATGTTCAACTCGTTTTGAAAATGAACTTAGCCAATTCATCTCATTTTTTGGTGTACCAAAACCGAGCTGTGCCGAGTCAATTCATTTTACATCCCTATTTGTAATTGAGCTGACTTAGCTTTGATTCTTAACCTAAGCATGCAATGTTAAAAAAGCTTCAACAATTACGTTTCTTGGAAAAAAGTCATACATGACTTCAACCAATCTCAGTTGAGTTCGAGTTTCTGATACTACGATTAGAGAAACTCTCTGGAAAAAGGCTTCCCAAATTATGAACCAGACTTTGATACCAATTGAAGTTATATGAATTAACCCACACGAACCTATTTTCCTTGCACAAACTTTGAATCGAAAACATGAACTGAAACAAAAAATGCACATCAAGAATTTACGAGTTCAAATTCAACGATGAGATGAATTCTACGTCTCCAGAAGAAGAAAAGTTGTATTAACCTTTTGATTACTGAAATTTCAAGTGATATTCTTCTCTCTAGGTTCTAGAAAGAATTGCACAAAACCAAATAATTCTTAACTATGCATGTTGCTCTGCTTTTGAAAGCGATCATTTACCAAATAATTCTTAACTAACACACCCGTAAAAACTTTAGTTACTAGTCATTATAACAAAACACCAAGACTTCCAATCATTTACCAAATTTCCATTCCGGTTCATTTAGAATCAAAACCGGTTAAGATTGGTTTACTAAACCCAAAATTAAATGTCCATTAATCCTCGAATAAACGGAACACCAACACCTCAAATATTGTCAAATATTATCATGGCAGCTACTAACAATAAGTCTATGTATTTATGATATGTATATATATATATATATAATTAAAAGTGGGTTTAGAACGGATGTTGTGATCTAGTGGTGGATATTTCGGTTCAATTATAAAAACTGAACCAAATCAAACCAAATTATGGTCATTTGGTTCGGTTCGGCTATAGATAAAATAACCGATTGGGTATGAAAGTTAAAAACCCAAATGGATTCGGTTCGGTTCGGTTATTAACCGAATAACCGTGGATAACCGATTGGTTATATAAAAATATAAAAAATATATGGATAAATGATGTTTATCAAATGAATATTTATCTAATATAATTATTAATTAAAATTAAATATAAAATTTAAATAATATATTATATTTTGTAAAATATATGAATTATTTGAAATATTCATAATATTATCATTTATTTGTAATTTTATATGATAAAATGATTGGTAAAATCGAAATAATCAAATAATAACCGAACAAATTAGAGTTCGGGTTTTACTTTGGTTACAACATTTAATTGATATAACCAAACCGTTGTACAAACGAACCGAACCAAACCGACTTAAATTAAGTTATTGTTTGGTTATTGTTTTTTAAAATCCGAATAATCTGTTCCCATTATATTTGAACCGAAAGCTGAACAGAAACTCAAAATGGCCAGGACTATTGTGATCTTTTTAGTTGTGGGTTTTTTAGAGATGGAGATAGTGAATATATTTAAATATTTTTGGTCTTTTTAATAATACGAAAGGACAATGAGTGTCCATTTAATGTTATACCTATATATCGATTCAAATCAAAGAGACACCCGAATTTAGAAGAAGACAAATAAAATGCATTACTTTTGTAAGTAATGGGTTGTCCCTTCCACAACAATAATGAGTCTCCAAGTCGTTATTTTCGGATTTCATTAATCCGGTTTTATTTCAGAATTCTAGATGGGGGCAATAAATGTCGTTTTCTTACTATCATTCATGCCGCCTCCATCGGTCGAGTCGTCGACATCTCAGATGCATCACAAACCAACGATCAATGAGTTACTATTAATGTATGAAAAAAGGAGTAAACTCTCACGTGTAGATCCAAATCGAGGAGACGTGACACAATGGTACATAGAAATAGAATTAAAATATATAATTCATTAATATGATATAAAATCTAATTCAAGTTTCATTTATAGGATTGATTTTGATCGACTATGTTACAATTGGACACAAACTGATTCTGAAGTAAAGGAGCGTTTCTGGAAGAAATTTGTGGTGCTTCTTTAATAGTTATTTATAATAATTTATTAATAACATATTTTTAATAAATTAATTATTTTTGTGCAACAAAAATTTTACTGTAATATCGAGATTATTGGACAAGTAAAATCCAAATTTGAATAAACTACGAGAATAAGACTTAAATCTCTTGTCAACAAAATCAAATATGATCGATAGAATAAGGGAAAATCCGTGTGGATGGTTTCTAATGTGTGGGAATCAATGTGCGATTATTGGGACGATTGTGGGGTCAAACAAATAAGCGACAGAGCAAGTCAATCTCGCAAGAAGGTTACGAGATTAACGATCATACAGTTCGATCTCGTTCGTTTGTTGCGGTATACAAACAAATGGTACAATTGAAAATTTTAAAAAATATATAAAGTTGTTGTCTTCATTATATATTTTTATCTATTTAGTTTTAGACGAAATAAAAAGGCACAAAACCATCATATTTTGAATTACTCGAGTGGACACATAAAAAGTCAGATGGTTCTTAGGTCGATGCAAGAGAGAAACAAGTTCACGATGGTATTTTGAATATTGATTTGAACATGTGTCTCAAATTTGGTAGAGAGGGGACATATAACAATCGTCATTAAGTTAGGAGGAATACAACGAGTTATATCTCGAGGTAGATCAAATATTTAATAAAATTTAAAAATTTATATTATCTAATGTGAAATTTTAAATTTATTTTGTATCACGTTACGTCGTACAAATGTCGTATTTTTATCCTTGGAAGAACTGCATCACAACATTTAAACTTCCCCCAAAGAAAAAGGAAAATAACAAAACAACATTGGAATATTCAATTGATGGAATAAAAATAAGCATTACAAGACACTCAACAATAATTAGCACCACTCAACAACAATTATCGGCCTCTACAAAACAATCAAAACAAAACCACCAACAGTTAATGTGTATGCTCAAGACAAAAATGCAGTCAATTGATTGTGATTAAGATGACAAAAAAAAAGACGATGATGATTAACAACCTCCAACATCTTTGTAGAAATTGTGTTAACATTATTGTATAGCTAAATAATGTCTAAACAACCTAATATGTAATATTATTAATTTTACTATTTAAATTTTTAATTTGTTTTCGGGAAAAAAATTCTGATGAACACGTAGTCTGTCCCCAACGTTTGCAGACGATCCAAATCCCTTCTGAAAATTTACAGACGATCCAAATCCCTTCTGAAAATTTACAGTTGGACATTCTAGATCTAGAATTGTTTTTTGACATTATATGTCCAAAATTGTTTCTGAAAAACAAAATCGACGATTTTTTCCGACGGTCTTACCGTCCCGAAATTGGTCGAGTTTTCCAACGGTTTGTAGATGATTGTGTCCGTCCGTATTTAGGGATGGATTACTGACAACATTTTCCATCCGAAACTACAGTCGAATTAAGAACATATACGATTTACATACACTCGATTCC
>CM071870.1:39893599-39921562 GCA_036759665.1 Gynandropsis gynandra | reverse complement strand
ATTGATTAACTAAGAGGTGATAAATAGATACTTGATTTGACGAAATTCTTCCGAGCCCTGTGTTGATTTTCAACTCACAAGTTATTTCTGAATTGTAGCAGAGGTTATTCGGGAGCCAAGCTTACTAACAACATTGAATGTGAGATCTTTCAAGTCCTGTTAGAAGAATCAAGGGAGAGTTATCGTGAAGAAATCGTAGTGGCCTTACAAAGTAACACCATTGAAGATATCTCTAATAATGTTTCAAGTTTGACGGATTGGATTAGAACCTGGTGACCTTGATGTTGACTTTGGTCAACTTTTTGTTTTTTTAAAGCTCTCAACTTTCTCCAATCAGATTATGTATACATTAAAAAGTTGTCTCTCTTTTTTTTTTTTCATTATCCTAAGACCTTGGAACTCGGTTTGTTCTTATAAAAGAAGATCTAGATGAAGGATCCATGATTTGGGTCATCACTCTTATGCCCATTTAATTTATATTGTCACTATTGGGTCTCTGCATAAATCAATTCAAATTCTTTCTGAAACGTGAGCAAACTGTTCCCATTGGTTAAAACGATCATCGATTCAAACGGAGGTTATATTGTCACTATTGGGTCTCTGCATAAATCAATTCAAATTCTTTCTGAAACGTGAGCAAACTGTTCCCATTGGTTAAAACGATCATCGATTCAAACGGAGGTATGTTTTTCTGTCCTTTGACAATGATTTGATTTCTTAATGTTAGATTACTGTATATAATAAGCTAATAATGTAAGAATATGGATCTGAAGTGGCTGGAAATGGAGTGATTTGATAAGGTCGTGTTTTTGTCTGTAAGGTGTTTGATAAAATGACTCAAAAGAGTTGGGTCTGTTTGTTTGTTTCAGGTAAAGGCGATGCTTACCAAAAGATTTCTCTGTGCAAATCTCATTGCATTCAGATGTTTTTCATCGGTTACTTCTCAGATACTTAAAGTGGGAGATGTTCTAAGAGAAACAAGAGTGTTCTGTAGTGAAGATATTAAGGACTATGGTGAGGTGAGCCATGACTGGAATCCAATCCATTTCGATCCTCAAAATGCTCGAAAATTCGGGTTTGAGAATCGCCTTGTCCACGGGATGCTTGTAGCTTCGATGTTTCCTCGTATCATCTCTGCCCATTTCGTAAGTGTTTCTTATTAATCATTTCACATAGTGAATCTTCTATTGCTTGGTCTACCTCCTCATCATTCTAATGGTTATATATGGTTAAGTCTGTCTGTTTTTATGATAAGTTGTCACACATCGGTTATGATATGAACTTTGGACTCATATATGTGGTGTTGGACAATCCTAAACTCTTAAATTAGCTTTTGGGATTAGTTAGACCCAAACCTAAATTTGAAATGATATCAGAGTCTGGTTATGATAAATTGTCCTGCATCGGTTAGGACATGAATTTTAGATTCATATATATGGTGTTGGACAACCCTAAACTGTTGACTATTTTTTGGATTAGTTAGACCGAAACCCATATTTGACAGAGACTATGAATGATTCGAAGTTGTTCTTCTACTTCATCTGTATTGGTCTCGTTTCAGCCTGGAGCAATATACGCTTCTCAAAGCCTGCATTTCAAGTCACCTGTTTACATAGGAGATGAGATTCTTGGATTGGTGCAAGCTTCAGCTTTAAGAGAAACTAAGGAGAAATACATGTACTCTTCTAATCTCTCCATATTTCCATTGATTCTCATTCGTTAATCTCTCGTTCGTTTTGATATTTCAGAGTGAAATTCTCGACGAAATGCTTCAAGAGTCAGGGCGAAGTCCTTGTTATTGATGGTGAAGCTACTGCTATCTTGCCTAATCTTCACATGCTGCACACTAATCCTTCAGTATGACCAAGAGTATATATATCCCTATGTCTGTAAGTATCTATCTAACTCCTTATGTCCGCTTCATCTAGGGTGGACATTTCGGTTCGGTTATATAAAATCGACCAAACCGAATCGAATATCCGAATCGAATTATGGATATTCGATTCGGTTCGGTTCTGATGTAGATAAAATAACCGATCGGGCATGATGGTTAAAAAACCAAATAGATTTGATTCGGTTCGGTTAGTAACCGAATAACCGATTGATTACATAAAAATATAAAAAATATATAGATAAATGATATTTATTAAATGAATATTTATCTAATATAATTAATAATTAAAATTAATATCAAATTTAAATAATAATATATTATATTATTTTTAAATATATGACTATTTGAAATATTCCGAATAATATCATTTATTTATAATTTTATATGATAAAAATATTTGGTAAAACCGAAATAATCGAATAATAAATGAACAAATTATAGTTCGGATTTTACTTTGTTTACATTATTTTATTGATATAACCGAAACGAACCGTTGTACAACCGAACCGATTTAAATTTAATTATTTTTTGTTTATTATTTTTTAAAATCCAAATAATCTGTATCTATTATATACGAACCGAAACCCAAAATGATTGGATAGTTTCATCTATCTTCGCGGGGCTCACCTAAAATACTAGGAAAAAAATTTTAAATTTTATTGTTTCTACATAATCTCCAACTACCAAGAAATCACCCCTTTTTTCTCTGACAATTTCCCTGTATATTGAACTTTGAAAATATCTCTCTCAATGTGAGAAGAAAAAAATAGAAGAAAAAATGGAGAGCAAAAAAGGCAGAGGGCTCCCTTTCCGATCAATTATCCTCCACTCTCTGTGGACAACTCTCACCGGAATTCTGTTTTTCAGCTTGGCCACCATGAATGCCCACAACCTCTTTTACATCAAGCTCTTTGCCATTTCTGGCACATTACTTGTTACCTTACCTTGGATTATCCAACTCTTGGTCACCTCCGCCGTAATCTTACTTCTTAAATCCAAAAGTTGTGATCTTATGTGGATCATTCGGTCACCATCTAAAGAGAATGACCCGAAGGTTGGTTCTTCTTCTTCTTCTTCTTCTTCTTCTTCTTCTTATTTGTCTTCTAGCCAGGTTCTGAAGGAAGGTGATGCGGATGAGATCGAGATTAGGATTGTGATCGGTGCTGATGGTAATCGGCGTGTAGAAAATGGAAGCTCTGCTGCTCCTTTGGGTATGCTTTTGGAGATTGAAGGAAGAAATAATGCAAAACTGCTGACAAATGGATCTGGCTGATGCCAAAATAACACTTTCCCTTTGCTTTTTGGCAGTGTTTGGCATTGGAATTATAGTATCCAGATTTTTGTCACTTCTCTCTTCTTAGCAATGAGAAAACTTTCATGGGTTCAATCTCCTTAATCTGCTAATCCTTTATATATGATCTGTTTCAATCAGGTTGTAGGGTTTTAGGGTTCAGGGTTTAGGTTGTAGGGTTTAGGTTTTTAGGGTTTAGGGTTTACGGATTTAGGTTGTAGGGTTTAGGTTTTTAGGGTTTAGGGTTTACGGATTTAGGTTTTAGGTGTTAGGGTTTTAGGTTTTAGGGTTTAGGACTAGGGTTTAGGGTTTTAGGTTTTAGAGTTTAGGTTTTAGGGTTTAGGGTTTAGGGATTTAGGTTTTAGGCGATAGGGTTTAGGTTTTTAGGGTTTAAGTTTTAGGGTTTTAGGGTTAGGGTTTAGGGTTTTAGGTTTTAGAGTTTAGGTTTTACGGTTTAGGGCCTAGGGTTTAGGGTTTTGATTTACGAAAAATGTGTTCATGAGGACCAAAAAGATGCATCTGTTCATTAGGATGAAATGCTGAAACATATGTAGTTTTGATTTTAAGTCACAACAGTCTCTTATGTACAATGCGGATTTAGGTTTTAGGTGTTAAGGTTTAGGTTTTAGGGTTTTAGGGTTAGGGTTTAGGACTAGGGTTTAGGGTTTTAGGTTTTAGAGTTTAGGTTTTACGGTTCAGGGTTTAGGGTTTTGATTTACGAAAAATGTGTTCATGAGGACCAAAAAGATGCATCTGTTCATTAGGATGAAATGCTGAAACATATGTAGTTTTGATTTTAAGTCACAACAGTCTCTTATGTACAATGAATAGGCGATTCTTTGTTAGAACTCATACAAGGTTTAAGTGTTTGTGCTTCCCATTTCTTTGTTAGATTAACCAGAGATGTCGAAGGAAGAGTGAGTGAATTTACCATTTTGGTACTGGAGGACGGAAAGAGGAAACTACATCGAAAAGGTTCTTCGATTCATCTTCCTTCTCCGTATATAATGGTTTGAGTAATATACATAGCCCAAGATGTGGGAAAGAGGAAACTTCGAGTTATGGCAGATTGGCCGCAACCTTCCAATGTTTGCGAATTGCGAGGTTTTCTTAGGTTTATCGGATATTATCGTCATTTCATACGAAACTATGGTGCTATTGCCAAGCCTCTCACTGAATTATTGCGAAAAGATCAAATTTGTTTCGACCCATTTGACTACTGTTGCATTCCAGCAGCTCAAGCACGCGATGGTAATGATTCTCGTCCTTGTGTTGATTGATTTTTCAAATCTGTTCATCGTCGAATTGGACGCTTTCGGGAGTGGTTTGGGAGCGGTGCTTATACAACGCAAAAGGCCGATAGCTTTTGACAGCCAAGCTTTAACAGATCGAGAGCGTTTGAAGTCAATTTATGAGTGGGATTTGATGGCTATTGTTCTTGCAATTCAGATTTGGCAACACTATTTGTTGGGACGCAAATTTGTGGATCGTATCGATAAAAAAAGTCTGAATTTTTGTCGAGACAATGGGAGGTTAACATAGAGTACCAATGGTGGCTCACCAAATTATTGGGATTCGACTTCGACATTGAGTATTGCTAAAGCAAAAGGCGACTTTTTCACGTCATGGGGCAACGTCTTATTTGTTGTCCTTAGTGGTACTACGACTGTCCAACTTGAACAAATCTCGGGTGAGATGGATTGTGATCCAGAACTTCAACTCATTGCGGAGGCATTTAAGCATAATCGAACAACCCATCTTCACTTTTGGGCGACCCGATTATTCTTCAAAAGGAAGCTAGTCCTTCCTCAATCCTCATCACTTATCACCACTATATTACGGAAATTTTATGATAGCTAGATGGACGGTCACTCGAGGGTTCTCCAAATTCGGAAACGAATCAGCGACATTTTTTTATTGGCGTAGAATGTTCAATGGCATTCGTCGTTATGTGTCCAAATGTCACGTGTATCAGCATCATAAGTATCCCACTTTTTCTCCGGGGTGGTTTGCTACAATAATTACCTATTCCCGATAGAGTTTGAAATGACATTTTTTTCGACTTGCGTCCCAATGAATTACGATTTAGCACGGTTTATCACCCTCAAACTGACGGTCAAACCAAAATATTCAACCGTAATCTCGAAACTTATTTACGATTTTTTTTGTAGTGAACAACCACATTAATGGGCAAGATATCTCTCTTAGGCGAAATTTTGGTACAATACATCATTTCACTCGGTGATTCAAACTAGTCCTTTCAAAGCAATTTATGGTCGCAACCCTCCCACGTTATTGCAGTTCGAGGTGGGATCAATCTCCAACTCCGATTTACAATCGTAATTGCTAGAACGAAACAATTTTCTATAGCAAATTAGGCCAATGAAACATCAAGCGGATAAACATCGTCGTGATGTTGAATTTTCCATTGGGGATAACGTATATTTGAAATTACGCCCTTTTGACAATTGTCCATCGCACGACGGCCCTTTGAAAAGCTTATTGCCCGTTATTACATACCATTTGAGGTTGAGACTCTTGTTGAAAAGGTTGTTTATCGACTTCAGTTGTCACCTAACACGAAAATCCACCCTATCTTCCACGTCTCTCGCAACTAAAGAAGGCTATTGGTTCGACTACGACTATAGCTTATGACAGATTTGTTCTTTCTCCCTCATTGTTAAGTGTTACAAACATTCAAACTCTTAACAGATTCGTAATACGGATTGTCATATGAATCAATTATGTTAACTATAGAAGACGTTGACACCATTGTGTATCTGTAGTTTGCCTCTTTAAACCTTTCAAACACTCGGAAATAGAGTGACCTGACTGATCAAACTTGAATCTATTCATATTTGCTCGGTTTGGAGAAACTGATCAAGCTTTATGCGTTGTTGAAGGTCGACGATATGATCTGATTCTTCTGATGCTCATGACATTTCTCATGATATGAAATGCTGGCTGAAGAAGAAGAGGTTGAGGGTGCGGATGAGAAAACTACGAGCGTCGTTTTATCGATGCCCGTTGGAGCAAAAGCTCCGATTCCTGGAGTAAATGGCGAGAAATCCGGTAATGGAATGTTTCCATTTAAGTATTGAACCACTTGTTCCATGGTAGGCCTAGATTTTGGCAAAAGATTTGAACAAAGCAAGCCGAGTTTTAGAACCATTTCAACTTCATCATACGAGAATTCTCCTCGTAATCTCGGATCCTTTGCTTCCAATAAAGATATCGTTTTCCAACATTCGCAAACCCACCATATCAAATATCGTTTCTCGACTGACATTTCAGGTTCCACTGGCCTTCTCCCGCAGATTACTTCGAGAATGAATACACCAAAGGCGTACACATCGGTTCTAGTCGAAGCTCCAATTGTCATTAGCTCAGGTGCAACGTACCGTATCGTTCCAACGGCAGCTGTTGTGGCCAAATTAGCTCCATGTTCATGAAATCTAGCCATACCAAAATCTCCTAATCTTCCATTGAGTTCATTATCTAACATAACATTAGAAGCTTTGATATCTCTATGAAGAACAACTTGATTGGCTCCATTGTGAAGGTAATTAAGAGCTGAGGCTATATTCTTAAGAATCATTAGTCTTTGAATCCATGAAATAAGTACTGATCAAGACTACCATTGATCATATACTCATAAACCAAAAGTAATTCTCCTTTTCTTCTGCAATATCCAAGAAGTGGAACCAAATTCCTATGCTTTACACTTCTCATACTCATAATTTCAGCTACAAATTGCTTCATTCCTTCTTCACCATCATGGAACACTCTTTTCACAGCTATCTCTTTGTTCAATGGAAGAGTTCCTTTATAGACTTCTCCAAATCCTCCTTTTCCGAGAAACCCGTCTTTGTTAAACCCTTTTGTTGCTTTGTAAACAAATTTAAACGAAAATCGATGAGCGTCAAACACTTTTTCCCATTCTTCTTTTACTTCTGCATACTTATTTCTCCAATAGAAATAAGCTCCAACGAGAATCGTAAGGACTTGACTGGTGGAAACGCAGCATTTGCGTTTGCGTTTGGCGGCGTTTTGTTTCAAGAGAAGGAGAGCAACAAGAAGGGATGATGTTTTATTGTGTTCAGCCGCTCTAAGACGTGGAAGGAGAGATCACAAAGGCAATTCCATGGCCACCTGGAACACCTGAATCAGTCATCATTGCACAAACAAAATGTGTTGAGAATGAAAATGATTCAGATGAATTAAACTCAAATGGTTGCTTGAAAAAAGCATGACCCATTTGCTGTTGTGAATCATTTGTGAGTTGTAATAATCCCCCAGGAAGGATCTTAGCACTCCCATCAATGTAAATATCTGTTTGGTGACCATTGAAGGACAATTCAGTCTTTTGTTGAATAGACAGACAAATCAAGTGAAGACAGAAGATCATCCAAATCAGAAGCAATCTCTTACAAGAAGCCATTGTTGATAAGAACAAGAATCTGATTGAACAGATCATCTCTTTGATCAAATGCTGAATACTAATAATAACCCCTACAGCTGCAGAACAATACGAATCTTTTGGCGTCCCATGTCCACCAAAAGTGAACTCCAATAGTGTAAACAATATTAATAAACTAAAAGTAGACTTTAATAGTGTAATAAATATTTTATATAATGAACAATCATGTCTCCACTAATAGTTAAATATATTCTAATTCATTCCATCATTCAGAAACATATATTCTAACTTGAAGAATCCGAATCAAAACTAAACATCATCATTCTCTAATGCGGAAATATTACGCAGTAGCATCAACTAAATCCATCCACACATGTTTTGAACCAAACATTCAACTCTTTTACTATCGTTTTCGTTATATTTACCAAGATTCTTAACTGATATTATGATATTGTAATATCAGAAGAAAATCAGACACATGATTGACTATGTACCTGTTTCAAACATTCATCAGTGATTTCTCCCATAAGGTATTGTTATGATTTACAAGCCAAATAGGGAGTAACACATGTGTTGAAATAGGCTCTAATGTGGGGTTTATAAGAATCCATTGAGACCCTTTTCTATAAACTAGCTTTTGGAATGAACTCTAACTAGGTGAGTGTTTTTCCTATGTTATATTATTCTACATAACCGAAATTTAGGAGAACCCATACCATATTAAGTAGAACAATCATAATAGGATGGATTATTATCAATTGGTATCAGAGGCTGTCCACACCATTGGCCCGACTCTGCGGAAAGGGCAACCCAAAAGAAACAATCTAGGAAGGGGCAGACGTGGGTTAGACCAGAGTGGGCTACCAGAGTGGGACGACGAGTACTCGATAATTAAACGGTGGGTATTATTAATGATGAGGGCAATTGATGCCTTATAAAGTCATGGACACCCACACCCCATAATCTAGTTTTTGGGATAAGTTCCGTGAAGGCCCACGGGATTGGTTTGGACCTATTATAGGATGAATTATTATCAATTGGTATCAGAGGCTGCCCACACCGTTTGGCCCGACTCCGCGGAAGAGGCAACCCAAAAGGAGCGACCTAGAAAGGGGCGAACGTGGGCTAGACTAGAGTGGGCTACCAGAATGGCCCGACGAGTACGTTGTTTAAACGATGGGTATTATTAGGATCTCACATTGCTTAGAAATGAAACTAAATAATGCCTTATAAAGACATGAGCACACTCTCCATAAACTAACTTTTGGGGATGAGATTCGTGGGACGATTGGTTTGGACGTATTATGGGATGCTTTCTTATCATAAGGCTAAACAAGAGATGGTAAAAAACCTAAAGGCGAACATGCCTGTTATAACCTTCCTAATTCAAACTTAATACTTTCTTGATATTGACTACAATCAAATACACACTTATATCCTCAATTCAAGAAGTCATAAAAGTAATCCAACACCAAGAGAAGCGATTACGTGCACGTTCTTTTAGAGAATTTTTTGTTTGAGTTTAAAATTAGAGTTTAAGTTTTAACTTGGCATTAAGTTTTAAGTTATTTGTTTCATAATTTCAAAGTTAGAGTTTAAATCTAAATTTCAAGTTTAGTTTAGTGTTTTCATAAAAATTAGAGTTTGAGTTAAAGACTATAACAAAATTACCAAAATATACATTTTACATACAAATTATATTTATTAGTCATTTTTATTAATTTCATTTAAAAAATTATAATGATTATAATTATTATTAGGAAAAACAACCTATTCCCTTTGAAAAATCATGCTTTAGTTCTATTCCCTTCGATTTTGACCTTCATCCTATTCCCCCTTGATTTTCAGTTTTCATCCTATTCCCCTTTGAAAATCATGTTTTAGTCCTATTCCTCCCCCGATTTTGACCTCGTCCTATTCCACCCTCAATTATCAAAAATCTGCCTAAAACCCCTTCGATTTTGACCCAGTTTTGATTTTAATTTTGACCCAATTTTGATTTTAATTTGGGAATATAACATAAAAAATATCCAACTATTTTATTTTAGTCTATAAAACATGAATTATTTTCTTTAATGTAAAAAAACCCAAACTTATTTTTTTACCTTAAAAACACTAACTTTAGAAATATATTGTAGAAAATACCAAACTTTTTAATTTTTGCCTATAAAACACAAATTATTACTTTGAACCTAAAAATTTTGAATTTTTACATTTTGTCTAAAAAACACAAACTTATCAAATTAATCATACCCATACACAAACAAAAACACTAAATCATATTTTAACTCTTTGAATTTTTAAGTTTATCTAAAAAAACACAAATTTATCAAATTAATCATATCCTAAAGTTAGTGTTTTTAAGACAAAAAAATATAAGTTTGGTTTTTTTAGGTTAAAAATAATAATTCATGTTTTATAGGCTAAAATATAGGGATGGCCAATCCGGGTTTCGATCCGTGTTCTTCGGGTTTCGATCCGGGTTCGGGTTCATCAGGTTTACGAAAATTGAACCCGAATGTTTCTCGGTCTGGGTTCTTCGGGTTTCGATTCGGGTTCGGGTTATTCGGGTTCTGAAGCAGTGAACCTGAAATAACCCAAATTAAATTCGAGTATCCATGGGTTATTCGGGTTATTCGGGATATTCGGGTTATTTGGGTTCGGGTTATTGGGTTATTTGAGTTTTTCGGGTTATTTGGGTTATTTGGGTTCGGGTTTTTCGGGTTATTTGGGTTATTCGGGTTATTTGGGTTATTTGGGTTCGGGTTTTTCGGGTCAAAATAAAATGAATTCTAAAAACCTAAAATATTAGCCGTGTAGTTCTTAGAAAATAGCCTAAAATATTAACCCTAAAATTTAATTCGGGTTCCTCGGGTTTAACCCGATCCCGGATCAGATCGATCCGAACCCGAACGGATTCTAAAATCTGAACCCATATGGGTTTTTAGGGTAACCCGTTTTGTAAACGCTTCGGGTTTTTCGGGTCGATCCGGGTCGATCCGATCCGGGTAACCCGGATTGGACACCCCTACTAAAATAACATAGTTGGATATTTTTTATGCTATATTCGCTTCTAATTTTGATTTTGATTTTAATTTTAATTTTGATTTTAAGTCAATGAATAGGCGATTCATTGTTAGAACTCATACAAGGTTTAAGTGTTTGTGCTTCCCATTTCTTTGTTAGATTAACCAGAGATGTCAGAAGGCATACACATGGGTTTCAATGGAAGCTCCCATTGTTACTATCTCTGGTGCCATGTAACCTAGGGTTCCAACAGCAGCTGTAGGGGTTGGGTTTGATCCGTGGTCATATAACCTTGACATACCAAAATCTCCCGACTTTCGATCTCATGCTCATGATTTCAGCTACAAATTTGCTTCATGCCTTTCTCCGCATTATCTGACACTCTTTTCACTGCTATCTTTCGGGTGTGAGGAGGAATCGCTTCGTAACTGAGAGGAAGAGTTCCTCCTTGCCCGAGAAGTTCATCCTCATCAAACCCTTTTTTTGTTTTTGTATAAAGATTTGTAAGAGAAACGTAATGGACCAAACTCTTTATCCCATTCCTCTATTACTTCTTTGTATTTGTTCCTCATGACAACACTATGATTGGGAGTAAAAGGAGCAACACAATGAGTAGAAAAGATGCTTTCTTTTCTTCTTGTTTTGGAAGAGGAACTCGAGCGCAAGTGTCGATTTGCAAGTTCTGCAATGATACATTGCTTCTGCTGAAACTCCATCTGAGTATATACTGGTGACTGATAAGCATTCCCGTTGCCCCTGAAAACCCAAAAAAACTCTTTTCCAGGAAAATTTCGAAGAGATTGATGGATCTTGACAGAAGAGGAGTAGTCAGTTTTTTGAATTTCTGATATTTGAGTATATTTTCTTCATACTCAAGAGTCTAAAGCTTATATTCTTCCTTTCTGCGTTTGAAAAGTATGAAACTGAAGTAGATTCTACAGATTGCAGGCTGTTCACATCGATTCCGATATGATTATTATCAAATATAGGATTGAATCTAACTAATCCCAAAAGCTAGCTCAAGAGTTTAGGTTTTTCCAGTATCATATATATGAGTCCAATATTAATGTCCTAGCCGATGGGGAACAGCTTATCATAACAATTCCTTCACGTCCAGGCTCGATCCTGAAGCGTGGACATCATAATCGGAGTCCAATATCGATATATTCAAATTAGGATGAACGTGACTCTAATACCATCTCAAATATGAACTTGGATATAACTAATACCAAAAGCTAGCTCAAGAGTTTAGGTTGTCCAGTACTATATATATGAGTTCAAAGTTAATGTCCTAACCGATATGGAATAACTTATCATAACATTATCGTTATCGGCGAATTCAACAATCCGGACATTATCGAACAATATCAAGCTCAATAGCCAAAAAATGAGAAGAAGGAAATCCAATTGTTGAGATGTTAAACGGCCTAAATACTGAGTAGGATCTGCGTTTGTTAAATCCATTGAAGGAGATATAACAAAAGCAATACCATGACCAACATCCACTCCATGCTTAGGAGGTACCAAAGCACACACAAAATGTGTTGAGAAAGAGATGAACTCTAATGGCTGCTTGAAGAAATCATGAGCCATTTTCAGGCTCGACGCGTTTGTCAGTTTCAATAGCCAAATCCATTATAGACGAAACCGAGCTGTTCTTGATTCGAAAAGCAAATCAAGTGAAAATAGGAGATCATCCAAATGAAATGCAATCGTGGACCCATCGTTCCAATCGCAAACGCAAACGCAAATTCAAGAGTTTTCGGTCTCTACTTCAAAACAACAATCCGGTTATAACTTCTGCAGGGTATCTTCACATTGTTGACTTCAACAATAAGTATAAAGACAAACGTTCTTCAAATACATTACATTACATGTTGATGAAGTCTTGTAATCTCGATGTCAAACCTCAAATAAACATATCAATTCAATTAACAATTGTATTACTTATAGATTAATTTCAAAATTATAATAATAATAATAATATAATAATAATAATAATAATAATAATAATAATAGTATTTTAATATATATGAAATGCAATCTTGGAGCCATCGGGAAAGTGTCAAAATATGAACAATTCATAAAAATTATTCACATCAATAATATTATAGCTAACTATAAGAAGGGTATATTTGTAAATTATGTTAGCTAGGGTTAGATATAAATATATCTCTTGTAATATTTTGGAGGTCAACACAAGAGTTCCGTTTCCCCATCTCTTTTGGTGCTCTCTTTTGGTGGTTTGTGTCATGGTATCAGAGCCCGGTTCGTCTCGATTTGAATATACCGATGTTGGGCCCCCGATTACGATGTCCACTCTCCAGAACCGAGCTTGGGCGTGAGGGGGAGTGTTATGATAAGTTGTCCCACATCGGCTAAGACATGAATTTGGGACTCATATATATGGTGTTGGGCAACCCTAAACTCTTGAGCTAGCTTTTGGGATTAGTTAGACTCAACCCATATTTGACATGGTATTAGAGCTACGAATCCATTGATTTCGTGCTTTTGATTTGTGATTTTTGTTGTGTACGATCGGTACTTCATACATGCGATCATTCTTGTACTTGGGTGACTCTTGTCCGCTGAAGTTAGTATCTCTCGTGTGTATGGTTTCTGGTTTTTCTCTCCACCGTGCACTCATGGTTTCAGACAAACAAGCTGCCGCAATAGACACTGGATCTGCATCATCGAACGTGCCTCAACGTCGCACGATCTCGCCGTATGACCTTTCGACTAGTGATAACCCGGGATCTCTGATTTCGCAGGTTGCAGGTTATTTTGAATGATCATAATTATGTAGACTGGGCACGGAAACTTCGTACCGCGTTACACTCCCACAAGAAGTTTGGTTTTGTTGACGGCTCTATCAAACAGCCGGCGACAGACTCGGATTTTCTGGAAGATTGGTGGGCGAATAACGCCATGCGCGTCTCGTGGATCCGAAACACGATGTCTCCGGATCTGTGTTCTCATGTGTCCCATATCGAGATTGCAAAGGAGCTGTGGGACGATATTACTCAGAATCATTCTATAAACAATGGACCGCGGATTCTCAAACTAAAATCCGAGTTGTATTCGTGAAAGCAACATGGACTCACTGTCCAAGCTTACTACAACAAGCTGAAACGATTGTGGAAGGATTTGGCGGTGTATGATCCGTTGCCCGTATGTGAATGTGATGCATGCACTTGTGGAGGTTGTAAATGCAATCTCCGTGTAAAACTTGAAAAGAAGCGTGAAGATGATAAAGTGCACTTGTTTCTTCTTGGGTTGGACGATGCCTTGTATAGGATGGTACGTTCGAATCTCTTGGCGATGGACCCTTTGCCGAACATCAAAAGGGTTCTAGCCTCTGTGGTGCAAGATGAAGATGCCAAGAAGACTGTAGAGACACGTCCCGAGGTTATGGCTTTTGTGGTTCAAACGGAAGCTAAACCAAAGGGTCGTATCGATGCTCGTGATCCGTCCTTGATGTGGAATCACTGTGGTTGTAAAGGCCATCTGGTTGATCGTTGTTTCCACCTTCACGGCTACCCAGATTGGTGGGAAGAACGTAATACCTCACGTTCCTCTGGTCGCGGCTCCATTAGAGGTCGTGGGTCCTCTTTCGCTCTTCCCTCTACTGGACGTGGTCGAGGCAACATTGTGCGTGTCAGACCAATGGGAGTTCTAATGGAGTTGTGCTATGCAATGAGGACAAGTTTGGCTTCCCCGGTGTATCTTCCGATCAGTGGAAGTCCTTACTTGATCTTCTCTCACAAAAGATAGGTGCAACCGAAAATTTCACGGGTAAAAATACGCAGGTGTCTTGGCTCCTAGACTCGGGCGCAGGTAATCATATGACGGGACGACGCGAGATTATGTCAAATCTCACGGACATGCCCACTTGCTAGGTGGGATTTCCAAATGGTAGAAGCGCGGTCTCAACGAAAAAGGGGACAGTGGTCTTGTGTGATGCTCTCACACTTCATAATGTCTTTTATGTGCCCGATTTGAGTTGCAATCTGATATCTATTTCCCAGCTTCTTCATGATACTGATTGCACCGTTTAGTTTACTGATAAGCTGTGTGTTATTCAGGATCGCACTACGAGGATGCCGATTGGAGCGGGTGAACAACATGAATGGCTCTATTACTTCAAAGGGGTAGTGAACGCAGCCTCCGTACGCACTAGGACGTCTTTTGAATTGTGGAATTCTCAACTCTGGCATCCTTCATCTCAAGTTTTGGGTTTGGTTCCTGTTGTTGGGGTTGAATTTTCCAAGAATTCTTTGTCTTCGCATAATAAGGCATGTGATGTTTGTCTCCGTGCCAAGTAAACTCGTGATTGTTTTTCTCTCAGTAATAATAAGAGCGTTCATCCTTTTCAATTGGTGCATTGTGATGTGTGGGGTCCTTACCGCACTCCATCTTACTCGGGTGCCAAATACTTCCTTACAATAGTAGATGATTTCTCTCGGGGTGTGTGGTTGTATCTTATGCGGACAAAATCTGAGGTTGCTAAATATCTACAAGCTTTCCTTGCCATGGTTGAACGTCAATTCAATACAAAGGTTCTTACAATTCGGAGTGACAACGGAACAGAGTTTATGAGCATGACCGATTATTTTCTACAACACGGCATTCGACATGAGACATCGTGCATTGGTACGTCTCAACAAAATGGACGTGTAGAACGCAAGCATCATCATATTCTTAATGTCGCTCAGGCACTTATGTTTCAATCCGGCCTTCCTATTCGTTTTTGGGCGAAAGTATTCTCACGGCGGGATATTTGATCAACCGCACCCCGACTCCGATTTTGAAAGGGAAGACAACTTTCGAAGTTCTTAATGGTTCTCCTCCAATTATGGCTCATCTCTGTGTCTTTGGAAGTCTATGTTATGTTCACAATAAAAAACATAATGGAGACAAGTTTGCTTCTCGAAGCCGTCAATGCGTGTTTGTGGGTTATCCTTCGACACATAAGGGCTGGCGGGTATATGACGTTAAACGCAAAATCTTCTTGGTTTCTCGGGATGTTGTTTTTGTTGAAAATGAGTTCCTTTTTCTAGGGTCGTCTGTGTCAGCTACGACAGATCTGAGCCCGTCATTCCCTGCACACTTGCCTCTCGTGCCTACTGTGTATCCCGAGGATGAATTAGACCACTTTGTGCCTTCGCTGGCGAGGGGGGGGGGGGGGTGATTCGGTTCCATTAAGTCCTCCTTCATCTACGCCAGATACTTCGCCTGAGATTAAGCTAAATCACTCACCGCGTTCCAAAGTGCGTTCTTCTCGTCTTCGTGATTATGTGATTAATACAGCCCAAGTATGGATTGCGTTTCAAAGTGCGTTCTTCACGTCTTCGAGATTATGTGATTAATACCGTCCAAGTTATGATCCCTTCACCACCCGTCTCCATCTCGTCTCCATCCTTAGGTAAACCGTTTCCGATTGCTCACTATGTTTCTTGTGACAAGTTTTCTGCAGCGCATCGCACGTTCCTAGCCGCGGTGATGACCAACATGGAACCTATGCTCTACATGGAAGCCGTACGAGACCCAAAATGGCAACGTGCGATGGCAGATGAGATTGCGGCTCTTGAAAAAAATGGGACTTGGTCTTTAGAACATCTACCTCCGGGAAAGAAGGCAATCAGATGTAAATGGATCTACAAAATCAACTCAGATGGAATCTGTTGAATGATATAAGACACGCCTCCTTGTTATGGGAAATCGAAAAGTTGAAGGACTAGATTATACGAAGACCTTTGCCTCGGTTGCGAAAATGACTACAGTACGTGTTTTCCTTGGTGTGGGAGCTTCCTTGAATTGGGAGGTTCATCAAATGGACGTTCACATACTTTTCTTCATGGTGATCTTCAAGAAGAAGTTTTCATGCGTCTTCCTCCAGGTTTGGGATCTGAAATCGAAACTCGTGTTTGTCGTCTTCGGAAGTCTCTTTATGGATTAAAGCAGGCACCACGGTGTTGGTTTGCAAAATTGACCTCCGCACTTATGGTTTTAGCCAATCCTATCCTGACTACTCATTGTTTACGTATCAGCGAGATCGCGTGCATCTACAACTTTTGGTGTACGTGGACGATCTCATTCTATCGGGCAACTCTCCTTTGGATATTCAACGTTTTAAGGATTACTTGAGCTCTTACTTTCATATGAAGGACTTAGGTATTCTTAATTACTTTTTTGGTATCGAAGTGGTCCGCAATCCCTCAGGTATCTACTTGTCCCAACGTAAATACGCTCTTGACATAATTTTGGAGGTCGGGTTACTTGGAGTACAACCGGTGCGGTTTCCTTTGGAGCAGAACCATCGGTTGGCTCTGTCTGATGCAGAGCCGTACTTGGAACCGGAACGGTATCGTCGTCTAGTTGGACGGCTGGTCTATTTGGGTGTTACTCGACCCGATTTATCGTACAGTATTCATGTTTTATCACAGTTTATGCAATCTCCTACGGTTGAGCATTGCAAGCAGCTTTACGTGTTGTTCGATACATCAAGCTTATTCCGGGTCAAGGCATCTTACTACATGCTAAACGTGATCGTGATCTTCTCGCTTGGTGCGACTCTGATTAGGCTGGTTGCCTGGTGTCACAGAAATCGATTACAGGATGGTTTATACAGCTTTGTGGATCGCCTATATCTTGGAAAACGAAGAAACAACCAACATTGTCTTCCTCCTCCGCTGAAGACGAATATCGTGCCATGGCCATGACCGTTCGTGAGCTATTGTGGTTGACGTCTCTTCTTCTCAGCCTTGGGGCGTCTCATTTCCGACCAATACCACTTTATTGTGATAGCCAAGCGACTCTCCACATCAGCTCCAATCCCGTCTTCCACGAACGCACAAAACACATTGAAGTGGATTATCATCTTGTCCGCATTGAACTTCTGGCCAGAACTATCTCCGCGCAGCATATCTCCACTCGTCTTCAATTGGCCGACATTCTTACGAAGCCTCTTGGAAAACGAGATTTCGATTACTTTATTTCCAAGTTGAATTTGTACAATTTGCATAGTTCAACTTGATAGGGTATAAAAAAAGTATTTTTGTAAATTATGTTAATTAGGGTTAGATATAAATATACCTCTTGTAATATTTTGGAGGTCAATACAAGAGTGCCGTATCCCCATTTTTTTTGGTGCTTTGTGTCACTAACAAATGTATATCGTATTTTTTTAAATCATTTGTAGAACATGAAAACTAATATAAATTTGTATTAAAAACCTTTACAAATTACGTATAATACTTTGCTTTAATAATTTTTCTCTGCAAATTTGAAATTTATGTAAAACAACTATATTATCGTAATTTTTTTATCATTAGTCTGTCTGCGTATATAACAAATGTAATTTAATATATATAGCATGAGAGTATCCAAATATAAAATATTAGTACCCAAAATGATGACAAATGGTGACAATTGTTTTACTACCGTGTGGGATATATATAACGTCATGTTGCCACCCACTGATTATAATTTATATAATATTAAAATATGTAATAAAAAGATAAATTAAGTATCTATAATTTCCACTTATTTTAAGGTCTTTTCTTTACATTTTACGAATTACTAAAGGTTCAAATTCCATCCATTAGTGGTGGAAGAAAGTTCTCGATGAAAATAACACTAATCTTGTTAATTTTGTTAGAAGCATCACGACATATGACCTCTAAAAGAAAATAGTTTCATGATTAAGGAAACGATCACGTCTTAAATATTATTGACATTGGTACTGTCAAAGTAAAAACTGAAGGTGGTTTTATTCGGAACATTTAAAGGGTACGATATGTAAAAGACTTCACAAAATATCTGTTGTTTATTAGACAATTAAATGGTATAGGGTGCAAGATCTATGTGGATAATGGGATCATGACAATTGTCAAGGATGCACTTGTTGTGCTGAAAGTTGGAAGATAGCGTAAAATTTGTACATTTTTAAAGGAAATATATTACGAGAATGAGAAGCAAATGTCATAGAATCAAGTTCAGCAGCGGGCTCAGCGATGTTGTGGCACCAAAAAAATTGGTTCACATGTCAGAATGAGACTTGAAGATTCTTACAGATCGAAGTTTTCTCACGGGGCTCAAAAAGGTCATATTACCCATTTATAAGCATTGTGTTATAAGTAAGCAGCATAAAGCAAAATTCAGCAGTTCAACTGCTAGAAGTAAGACTATCTTGGATCTGATCCATTCTGATGTTTGGCAAGCACCGAAGATATCCCTAGGAGGTGAAAGATACTTTTTATCTTTCATTGATGACTGCTTTAGGAGATGTTGGGTGTATCCTATCAAGAAAAAATCAGATATATTTGAAATTTTCAAAAGCGAAGATCAAACTTGTTTTCAAAATCTTCAACGCGAGGATCAATTGAAATTTCGGAAACATAGCTACGACATTCAAATCGAGAGAGGAGAAAACCTGTATGGTAGAGTGATTTTATTATGGAAGGAAATATTGCTTTTTGTCTTCTATCTGAAGATGGAGAACCACCCATGTTTCGTGAGGCAGTTCAAAGAAAAGATGCATCTTAATTGACGATAACAATGAAAGAAGAGATAGAAGCACTTCACAAGAATAAGACGTGGGATATTGTTCCTTTACCAAAAGAAGGAAAGCCAGTGGAAACAAATGGGTCTTCAAAATAAAACGAGATTGCAACGATCAAATGGAAATGTATTGTGCAAGGCTGGTGGTAAAAGGATTCTCTTAGAAAGAAAGGATTGATTTCAATGAAATCTTCTCACCTACTATTCGACTCACAACAGTTAGAGTTATCATGGTAATATGTGCTATATTAGATATTCACCTTGAACAATAAGATGTAAAAACTACATTTATCTTCATGGAGAACTTGAAGAAGAAATTTGCATGCTCTAACCAGAAGATTTTCAGATAAAGGAAAAAAGAACTTGGTTTGCAGGCTAAACAAATCCCTATATGGTCTTAAATAGGCGCCGATATATTGGTATAAGAGATTTGATTCTATCATATTAAGCCTCAGATATAACAAATTGAATTTAGATCCTTATGCGTATAGTAAGAGATTTGATGATGATGATGATTTCATCATTTTGATGTTATATGTTGACGACATATTGGTAGCAGACCCTAACAATGATCGTATAAAAGAATATAAGGCTCAATTGGCTAAAGAGTTCAAAATAAAAGACTTGGGCCAAACAAACAAGATTCTAGGGATTTAAATTCACCGAGACAGAAATATTTAGCTTTCACAAAAGAACTATATTAGTAAAATCTTGCATCGTTTCATCATACAAGATTGTAAGCCAATTTCTACCTTTTTCTATTAATTTCAAGTTGTCCTCCAAGATGAGTCCTATCATGGAAGAAGATATGATGTAGATATCTCAAGTATTGTATGCATCAACAGTAGGAAGTTTGATGTTTGTCATGGTATGTACCAGACCAGACATTACACAAGCTGTTGGAGCGGTCAGTCGATACATGGCAAAACTACAGTTGAGCATTGGAGTGTTGTAAAGAAAATCTTGAGATACCTCAAGGGCACCACAAATGGTTTATTATGTTATGGATGATCAGATTTGACTGTTACTAGGTATGTCGATTCAGACTCTGCCGGTGACCTCGACAAAAGCAAATCCACCATAGGATATGTGGTTACTCTTTCTGACGGTGCTGTAAACTGGGTTTCGAAACTATAGTCTATCGTCACTGTATCTATGATAGAGGTTGAGTACGTCGCGGCTACACAAGCCAGCAAAGAGACAATTTGGTTGCAAATGTCAATGGAGGAACTTGGACATAAATAAGATAACATTGTTTTGTACTGTGATAGTCAGACCGCTTTGCATCTTGCAAAGAATCGACATTTCATTCAAGGACGAAACACATAAGGGTACAATATCATTTTGTACGAGAAAAAGGTGGAGGAAGGCAATATGGATATCAAAAAATCCACATAGAGGATAACATGGCGGATATGTTGACGAAGCAAAAAAAAACATTGGAAAATTTATTTGGTGTCAATCTTTTATAAATCTAGCGGAAATATGAGCAACATGACAAAGACGAAGTGGAAAGGAAGAAGGAACACAACAAAAAATGAATTTAAGTGGGAAAATGAAGAAAAACATGATAAAATCACTTTGACTATAATTGAAGGTAGGCACCGAAAATTGTCGTCTTTGTTGAATTTTGGTTCAAAGTGGTTGGTCCCACAACATTACGGCGGACTCCACATTTTTTTTTCGGAAATTTTATCATATATATGTCGAGGTTTTGGAGAGTTCAAAACCATCCCGAAATCACAAAATATGAAAAAGAGAAAAAAATAGAGATAAAATAGTATTTTCTAGTTTTAAGGTTCTTCTTTTGGTTGTTGAAGAGAGTTTTTCTCATTTTTGTAAGAAAGAAATAACAGTGTTTTCTCTTTACAATTTAAGAGAAGTGTTGTAGTTCCTTAAAAGTTTAAAAACCTTCTATTATATATCCATTGTCGTATACATTTTGTCGAACCACGTGAAACCCCGATATCCTATTTTTCATTTTTTTCTTTTCTATTTTATTATCTAACAGTTATTTTATCCATGTCCGATTCAAATATATTCAAATATATTTAAGTGATCAATTAATTAACATTGACGTCACATCTTAATCAAAATGAAAGAATAATAATTCACTCTAATCAAGTGTAAATAGTTGAAAAGCACTAAGAATGGTAAAAAAAGTGCATTTAGATATATTCATTGAGATATATATATATATATATATATATATATAATCATTGAAAAGCACTTGAATATTATGTCCAATCAAAACAAATTGCATTTTCATATAAATTCTATATTATGTTTGTTTTAATTAAAATGGGGAGTCATACATTGTACCTCTTAAATTAATTGACGACATGACCAAAAAATATAGATATCGAAAATATACAACTAGAAGGTTATATATATTATCGAATATTTTGTAAATAAGTCATATTATAAGAGGTAAATATGGATGTAATAACCGGCGCAATTACTCTGTCGGATAAAGATTTTGAAATGATTTACGTGCGCAAGTTGCCAAATGGCCATTATATATATACACACACATTAACTCTGAGATATTTCAATAGAAATATTAGATGCGTAGAGTTAAAAAAAATTACATTTAAAATATTATTAAGATTCCAATTCTACTTTTCTAAAAAAAATTAATTTTAATTTTATCCTTATATATTAATATTCTCAAATTATCTAAAAAAACATCTATTTCTTCACCTAGTTAAGATGTGATGTTAGGAGGTCCAAAATTAATGGATACTACCTTACCGTCCTCATATCCCATACGAGCTGGAGGCGTTCTACTTCCCACCTGGGGAAGGAGCATCGGCGGATCCAGCGGACATACCGATGCTTCAACTGCTGGCTAAACTGTAGCATAGCATGCCCTCCCATATCTTTCGCCTTTGTCGCCAACCAAGTCCTCAAAGGTGGTCGGGACGCGAGGAATGAATTACCTATCATCCTTGCCTTTCATCCTACTTGAATCGTGTGATATGATCTGTGTGATCTATACGATCCAAGCGACCCATATGAATCTTGTTATCCATTGGATCCTTGCGACCGTTACGAGTCATGCGATCCTTGTTATCCATATGACCCTTGCGATCCAAGCGATCCATACGACCCATGAGACCCAAAAAAATCGCTAGAAATCGCTCGAAAATTACTGAAAATGGTTGGAAATCGCTAGAAATCGCTCTTAACTTCGAAATCACCTCTCTCTTTCCTCTCAATTTTAAAATATGTTTCGTTTCGAAAAAATATCAAATCTTATGTGTTTTCACTAACAAAATAAAAAGGCACATATGTCTTTTCTCTAATTTTTTTCATCAGATTTACAAGGGTATACGTGAAATCCTGAAACCCTACAAAGGTATCCTTGATATTATCCCTCTTTAAAGAGACCAACTCTTACTGGATTTTTTAATGAAGTAATTTTTTTTTTGCATGAAAGATAGATCAATAATGGACCTTTTATTACGGTTGTTGGCGATCAAGATCTTAGGGATTTAGGTAACCCATCTAATAATAATATTAAAGATGTTTGTTCCAATAACATTTGAATTTTTCATCTTACCGATCAATCTTCTTCTTTTGGTTTTCATCCAATCTTCCATCGATTCAGTCATTTCACCTAATCTATATGTTGGTTCAATCAATTACCCCCAGCTTTATTTTCCAACGAAACAAACATTTGAATATGAAATGTTTCTTTGGATGTTTATTTGACGAATCTTTTTCTCACATCTTCACATCGTGAGAATAGCGAGTTCAATTCTTGTTAATATTACTTCCAATGTATTATCTCATTTTCCATTCTCCATTAAATATCTTACTTTGGTTTTCTTCTATTGATCCTTCACAAGGAATAACATTAATCCTAAGGTTGTTGATATAATTCTTTTTCTATGAGATTTGGATGGAAAGAAACATACGGCTCCACCAATCTTTGCATGGCCAGCTTCTTTATTGAAATCCATCCTATTTGGTTCTACTAAACAAAATATTCTAGCGGTTCAACTAAATGATATTTATATCTATTACGGAATATACATACAGTGGATATTCTCTTCCCGTATAATCCGAGTTTAGTTAGAAAACTTGCGTGGATATTATTCCCCGTAGAATCTGAGTTTAGTTAGGAAATTATATTATGCCTTGTATTGTTTCCAATTCTCTCACATTCCTTACCCGATAATGTACTTGTGTATATATAGTTCTATACATATAAATGGAAAATATAAGATGGATTTGTGATCCTTAGCATGGTATCAGAGCCAAAATATTTCTCGATTTGAATATATATATCGATGTTGAGCCCCGATTGCAATGTATACACTCTAGGATCGAGCTTAGGCGTAAGGGGAGTATTATGATAAGTTGTCCCATATTGGATAGAACATGAACTTTGGACTTCTATATATGGTACTGACAAACTTTAACTCTTGAACTAACTTTTAGGATTAGCTAGATCCAAACTCATAGTTGAAGAAGTCGATTTTGAAGGTGGTAGATAAAAAAGAGATAAATAAAACTAGAAGTCTTTGAAGAGGCTCTAATACCATGTCGAATATAGGTTTGGGTCTAACTAATCCCAAAAGCTAGCTCAAGAGTTTAGGTTTGTCCAGGATCATATATAGGAGTCAAAAATTCATGTCATATCCAATGTGGGACAACTTATCATAACATTATCTTTTCTGTTGATTTATATTTTAGTATGTGGTATCATTTTTTTTCACAGTAAAAAATTCTCTTCGAATTATTTTATCTTTTTTAGATTCATTGTTTCATGTAATAGATTTGTAGAACTTAACTTTATTATAATGTATATTTGAAACAAATACTTATTCTCTTTTAAACAATTTAATTTTAATCTTATTCTCCACTAAATTTTTCCGCTCATCCTATATTAATTTATAATTTTCATCATATTCCCTCCTAAACTATAAATAATCATCCTATTTACCTCATCCGTCAAAGATCTGTTAGATTTTATAAAACAATCTATTATGCCCCAAACTGTATAACTCTTAGCATACTCTCCCCAAAGATTGTACATTAAGTTTATTCTCGCATCCTCCAAATTTATACTCATCTTGTATTCCTAAATTTTGAAAATGCACTTTATAAATCTCTCAAGTTTATAAATTCATCTTATTTCCCCCTAAAACATGTAAATACAATCTATTACTCATTAAAATTTATAAATTCAGTTAATTTTCTTTTAAAATTTATAAACTCAATATAGTACATTTAAAATTTAATTATTTTTTTGTCTTTATATAATTTATAAGTGCAACCTATTGCATTCAAAATTTTTTATTATTTTCGTCTAAAGTTGATAAATTTTTTATTATTGCCCCTTCAATAGTAGCATATTTTAAAATTTTGGTTATTATATCCACATTTCGATCATTGATAAAAAAATATTGAAGTAAAAAAACTTTAAACTATCAAAGATTCTAAAATGTCTTCAATATAAATAAAACCAAAAAATTGTAACACAACGATATAATAGGATCATGATTACAAAACAATAAAAAAATGATATAATACATATAAATGATTTTCAAAATGATTTTGTTAACACAATGATATGTCAAAATAACACAATGATTTTGTAATTGTGATAACGATGATGTTAAATAGAAAGTCCAAACGTCCATATTATTCAGGTTGAAAATTTTCAATCCAAAATCAATTTATTAAAATTCATGGGTTTTACAAATAAAATTTGTGGATTGTAACATTCTTTTTAAAATGATATATGACAAAGAATAGTTTTCATCTGAAAAAATATATAATCAAGATAATCTAATAATATATTGTAAAATAATTGAATATAATTATAAAATTCGAACTATTTTTCTTTAGAATAATAATAACTAAAATATTTAGAATTAGTAAAAATAAGCTATTTTTTAATATCTTGTCCGTCGGATTGGTATGCGATCCATAGATTAGTCCATTTTTGGTCCAAATAAATTACAATCCAACCATAAAATCTATTTTTTGTTTTGAAGGATTGACTTTTTTTAAAATCAATACACCATGATGTCCTCTAATCAATGTGTATTTAATGTATTGCACAAAAAAGGTAACACAAAGCTGATGACATTTGATAAGTGATTTGGAATCGACCAATTGATCAAAGTGGTAATGTGGATTTTCCCTATTTGTAGTGCCAACAATAGACATCAATTTTTCAACCAACTTAATCATTTTTTCATTTATATTTAATCTTAATAACTTTGTAATTCATCCATGTCGGGGTCCCTCCCACTTGTTATTGCCTCATTTAATGGAGCATCACATCACACTAATCACACAATATATATAATATATAATATATATGTATATATATGTGTGAAATAGTCAACCCACCTGGCTCATACTCCTTATATATTAACCCTAATTTCTCATGCAGACACATAAAGATACACCAAAAATATCTATATATTTTCTTCCTTTTTAGGGTGCTAAATCCATTCCAAGTTTCTTTTTCTTTTGGGTAAGTATATGTATATATATATATATCGATATATGCGCTTAGCTCTCTTAAATTTACAGTCGCTAAACATATATATATATATATATGTGGATTATATTTCATGAATTTACAGTCGCTAAACCATCCTTATATACGTTTTTGCAGCTAAGTAAATGAAGATGGGCATGAACATGAAGAATCTGGTGATGGTGATGATCATGGCGATGATGATGATCATGCTCAGTTCCTGTTTGGATGCTAGGAAAATGATTTTCCGAGAAAATATTTTCCAAGGGCTCGAGAAAATCTCCAGGGGACTGCAGGGAATCGAAGAAGATTCCGCTGAGAAAATAGGGTATCCGAGAAGCAGCATAGACAATCATCATTACATCCCAAGGCAAGACTTCAACAATTATGGAGCTGGAGGTGATCACAATGGTGGTGGTGGTGGATAAATCACCATCTTAATAATTATTATAATTATAATAATAATTATAATAACTAGTTAAAATAAAGAAAGTATAAGATAAACCTACGTATTTGTGTATGAGAGTATTATTATGAAGTATATTTAAAGCATATGTGAAATCTTCTCTCGCATTTTCATGTTATATAATATGCTGAGATCATTGTAATATATGGTACTGTATTTTCTTCTGTCGATGTGTGTATGCGGTTCCCTAAAAAATAACATATTTTCACTTTTATTTGTATTTTCTATTTTCAATTTAAAGAATAATAAAATATATTAATTAAATTAAATATCCGTACAAATTAATTGAATTAGTTCAAATAAAAAATATTCACACACAAAATATTTTTCTCATCATATCTCATTCTAAAGTTAGTAGACCTCCATTGAAAATTTTAAATTATTTATCAAATATTTCAACAGTTGAAAATTTTGAAATCCCCACAACATATTTTTAACTTCACACGCCAACTTGAGGGGGAGTATTGGAGATTGCATATCTACTGTATTAGGAAGTTTTCCTTGTCAGGGATTGCATATCTATTGTATTAGGAAGTTTTCCTTATTCTTCTATTTCCTTATTCCTCTATCAATATTGTATTAGGAAGTTTTGCTTATTCCTCCTACGAGAACACTTGTATATATTCCGTTGATAGTTTCAATGGATAGATTCATGAATATCTATTATAATATTTTAACAGATAATATGTTAACATTTGTTTATATATTATCAACGGATTTTGGTCGTTGCAATGCTTTTGAAACTCTCATTGGATAAGTGTTTTCAACCGCTGGTTTTAATGATTGATTATCAATGGGTTGAAATCCGGTGAAGTCTGTTGGAAAATGCCATTTTCAGCGGAAAAATAAGCGTTTTCAACAAATTCGTTCGTTGAAATTGTTTTGTTGCAAGAGTTTTTCGTTGACACTACTTTATCCTTATAACACCACCAATCATGTCCATTTCCCACACCTCACGATACCCTCATTTGAATCGTCCCCATCATGATCTTTCACATTTGCAACTGATGAACATCACAAAGACAACTCATTGTCGCATGATAGTGTCACCCATCTATCAACCAGTATGCATTTGATGCATATGAGGTCCAAGAACAACATATCAAAACTTAGTGAAAGGTTTTCCTTCAATTTCTTTTGTGTTTTGTAGGATAGATTATGAACACTATTTCGCCGACACTCCGTTCATCTTTTGCTTATGCATCTACGGCTAAGGAACTATGGGACAATTTTCGACGACGTATGTCGTTGGAGAACGCCACTCGTGTTTATCAACTACAACACTCTATCGCTACTTGCCGCCAAGAAAATCTGCCTATTTGTGACTATTTCGGCAAAATTCAACTTCTGTGGCGAGAATTGGAGAATTACAAACCTCCGAAAGATTGTCCTTGCGCCAAGGACCGAGAGGAAGCGAAACTGTATCAATTCCTCATGGGACTTGATACCTCCAAATTCGGCCATATACGGACGAACATCCTCGCCATGAAACTGCTGCCCGACCTTGATTCGGCCTACTCTATTCTCGTCGAGGCGGAACGACAGTATACTGTCATTCACTCGCAAGACGAGCGCCCACCAGCTATGGGATTCGCCGTTCAATCTCAGCCACCAAGCCGACAGATCTATACTAAGCTTCGGGATCCCTCTCTCACCTGCACACATTGTGGACGAGTCGGGCATCTCGTGGACACATGTTTCGCTATTCACGGCTATCCGGAATGGTGGGAAGATAACAAACGTGCGACCCATGGACGAGGTCGTGGTGGTGGATCTTCGGGAGCTCGAGGGGGAGGCA